>CM046427.1:17236170-17836170 GCA_025506505.1 Flaveria sonorensis | reverse complement strand
AGGAGAAAATGGGGCAGAGGATGAAGAAACCCGCCGTTCGCCGTCTCCGTCGCCGTTGACCACCGTGGGGATTAGAGTGAGATCGAGTGGATTGTTGAAGCGCAGCCAAAGTATTGGGGATTCAAATAGCGACTCACGCGCACATCAACTACTCTTGTTTGGGTTCCTTGGAACGATTGCTTCCCTAATTTCTAGGAATATTCTCTCTTTGGGGGTTTTCTAAGAACAAGTAAAGTCACCTGTGCTGTACAGCGTAACAGTATGATAACTTTCACGTGAATAACAATATGTTTGCGAACTTTGTTACGGTGGGAATATCATGGCCACACACTAAAGCATGAGCACACATTTACGAACTTAGTTACACGTTTAGGTATGTATGTTAACGCGATTATCTCAGCGCATCTCATCCCAACCCGTTCGATGATACTAACATAATTGATCACACGTTGCGAAGTGTCTGTGAATTTCGTTACACGCGTGCCTCGGTGACAATTTCGTGCTAAAAGAAAAACGTTTGAAGTTAATACGTTTTGTTTTTAGAGATTTAAACATAAATATGAAACACTTTTGTCTTTAACATTTTGTGACATAATATTTTAAAAAAAAGAATTTAAATAAAAATTATTAAGAAAAGTAAAAAAAAAAGTTTAGCAAGAAAAAAAGAGAAGGAAGAGCAAAAGAGCAATAAAAGAAAATTTTGATAGTAGTGAGATTCGTTCCTACATGCTTCGTTCCAACATGCTTCATTTCAAAATGTTTCATTCGTTCCCCGGCATTAAGTCGGTGGGCAACCCACCAACACTTGCAAATGGGTTATATATAATAAGAAGAAATATGAAATATATTTTCTATTTTTTTAAGTAATTTATAATTTTTTATACGTAAAAAATCAATATAGTTTCTTTTTTGTCTGATAAAACTCTCTTATTAACTTTTGCATATAAAAACCAATATATATTTTTTTCATATAAAAACCATGTAAGGCCTCCTCCCGGGAAACCCCACAGTTGGTTATTCATAGAACATTACAAATTAAAATATATTAAAGTAAGAAAACATAACAGCAGAATAGTTACACAAAAACCATTTCATGCATTGATAATAACTTTTGCCAAGAAATATATCGTTGTTACAAGTTTCAAAAGAACATTTAGTTGTATTACAAGACAAAAATATCATCTCTGCATAACATGGATGCTAGTCTTTATTTGCCAAGTAGCTTCAACCTCGTGTCATCCCCAGCAACATCATTACCTGCCAACTGATATGCATATAAAAAGTCAGCGTTGCTGAGTGAGTTCTAGTTTTGATAACATAGAAAATATACATTTTTGTAAGCTTCACTTGGTGTTCATCCATCATTATACATAATCATTCGTTAAAAGATTCTTTATCTTTCTTTCTTTCATTATCTTTCTCTTTTATTAACTAAGATTGCACAAAACAAGAGCCTACATTGTTGGTTGGCAATAGATGTCGAACCCCCCTGTCGGCAAACGTTTATCATGGTAGCTAACCCTTCGACAGTTGACCCACACTACTATGCATGAACCCTGCTCATGAATACGGGTCCCATTGATTTATTGGTCAATCCCCAGGATTAGAGCCCAGATGTGCATCCTGAATCAGCCACACATCAGTTGAGCTAACAAGGTCGTGCACCTCATTCCATTATGCTCGCAAGGCTTTTCATTTATTATAAGGTCCAGAGGGTAACATTCATTAGGTTACACTATCTTTCTTTTATTCCTTTGTGACCACTTATTTATGAATAATACTTTTAAAATATCTATTGTCTTATAATCACATATCAAGAAATATTAAATACTCATAATAGCAGCACATAAGAAAAGAATCAAACATGCAATTTATGCCCCTGAACTTATGCTAACTATCAACTAGCAAACTTAACACTAAAACTAATACTTCCGAAGGCAACATAAGCTTCAGAAGATTTATGCTATAAGCTTTGGAAGAAAATAAACTTCAGAAGAAACTAAGCTTCGGAAGAAACTAAGCTTTGGAAGACAACTAAGCTTTGGAAGAAAAATACGCTTCGGAAGAAACTAAGCTTCGGAAGAAAAATAAGCTTCAGAAGAAAAGTAAGCTTTGGAAGAAACTAAGCTTCTGAAGAAAAATAAGCTTCGGAAGAAACTAAGCTTCGGAAGAAAAATAAGCTTCGAAAGAAACTTTGCTTGGACTTTATATCTCACTATTAGAAACATTAGACAAGCATAGACTTCTATTAAACATAAGTACTTAGCACTTAAATTATATTCCCAAAATTCCAGAACAAACCTAAGTGTTCACAGTGCATGAAATAGACATACAGCGGATGACTAAAATGTGAAGAATCCACAGCGGACAGCCAAAGCCAACAGTAGACGACCAGAGTTTATAGCGGATGAACTAAACACTAAGTGTGTTCACAGCGGATGACCAAAGTCCACAGCGAACAATCTAAAAGCCTAAGTGTCCACAGCCGACACCTTATTAGTGCTCAAGTGTCCACAGCGGACAGCTAATGTCCACAGCGGATAACAACTTCATCACCTACAATCCAATCTTGTACAGTTTCTAGTCCCATACACCATCTTAAGCGTATTCTTATGTAACATCCGGAAATTTAAAAGAAAAGAAGAATAAGAGAAGAAAGGGTGAAATGTCCTAAGTCAAGGGTTAAAGGTGGTAAAGCTTATGCAAGTGGCAAATGGCACCACATGAGATTTAAAAGAAGTATGGCAGCCCACACTTCTCCCTTTACAGACATTTCTCGGCTGCTAGAGAGAGAGGAGCTGCAAATCGATTTCTAGATCTGCTTGTAGGTAAGGTTTTCTTGCGTTTCCTGTTCAGTTTCAGCTGTGTTCGAGCTGCTGGACTGATTCTTTGTGTTTTCTGTGTTTGGTTGTGTGTTTTTGTGTGTTTAGGTGTTTGAACCCCAGGTTGCTCTTGGGTTTGGAGGAGCTTTACTCGAAAGCTACTAGAGGTGAGTTCTGGATCCCCGGTTTTACTTGTTTTAAACTTGTTTGGGGCTAAAATGCATATTACCTACTGCTTTACAACCAAAGATATAAACTGATCTGTGTTTTGCACCTGTTTTGCGTGTAGGTGTGTGATTTTGAATGCTTAAACGATTTGTGTAGTTGTATGCTTGTTCTAAGTGTTTAGCATGCTAGATCTAGGCTAAGAATGTATAAGAATGAGGATTTGGAACTGAATATAGCATAAGTTGCAACTGCATGCTGGTTTAGTTCATCCACATTTAGATTTGTATTTTGCATGTGTTTTGTTCTGGCGCATTTGCTACAGTGATCATGTGCATTTCTTTTGTTTATGCGCATTTGCTACGGTGTTCAGCACATTTGCTTCAGTCATCCGCATTTGGTTCATGCGCACTTCCTTGGACCCTTGGAACGTTTTCTGAAAACATTCATATGCTTTGGGAATGCGCATTTGCTACAGTGTTCATACGCATTTCTTTGGAACACTTAGAATATTTTCTGAAGTGTTCATCCGCATTTGTCTATTCATCCATATTTGTCTGTTCATCCGTATTTGTCTGCTCATCCGCATTTGTTTGCTCATCCGCATTTCTTTAAGGACTTAGAATTTTCTGAGATTTTGGGAGGTAGAATTTAAGTGCTAAGAGGTGATGTTTTGGTGGCTTATGCTTGTTTACGTGTATGCTTTGTATGATGATGTTGTTCCATGTTACGTATGATGTGAATTAACATGGTGTGTTGTGCTTATGAATGTAAAGTATTATATAATGAAAGTGAAAGATAACGTTAACGAAGTGGAACATAATGAATGAATGAAAGTCTTGCAAGCAAATTAAAAAGGGAGTTCACAACTCATTGAAGGGTTGTTAGCTCAACTGTGGGGTTTAGCTAACCCATGAGAATTCACACAGGGGGGTCAGTCTTTGTGACTGATCAAGACGTGTGAAAACGGGATCCTTGTCGCTTGACCCCAATACGGTAGTTGCTTCATGCACAAATGATGGGTCCTAGCTTATGACAGGATCTAGATTAAAGTAGAAGATAATAATGAAAGAATGTACTAAAATGAACGATTATGAATGATGATAAAAGATAATAATGATATTATCAAGATGTACGTGTGTTGTGTGATCACGAACGAAAGTAAATGAAAGGTTTTCATTCAAAGTAAAGTATTTTACTTATAAAAAACTAAAACTCACTCAGCAACGCTGACTTTTTATATGAATTTTCAGTTGGCAGGTAATGTTGTTGCTGAGGATGGCACGGGGGTGAAGCTACTTGGCGGGAAAGGACTGGCATCCATCTCATGCAATAATAATGATGTTGTTTTGTAATACAACTAAGTGATCTTTGGTAATCTTTTAAACAATGATGTATTACTTGGCAAATGTATTTGTTAATGCATAAAATGGTTTTTGATGAATTATTCTGCTGCAATGTTTTTTTATTACTTAATAAGTCTTAATTTGTTTTGATATAAACGATGCATTGAACGACCAATTATGGGGTTTCCGGGAACGGGGCCTTACAAGTTGGTATCAGAGCCAAAGTTTAAGAGAAATGGGTAAATATTTTCAAAACCTAAACTTAAACTGAGAATGGGACTAAATAGAAGGATGCTAGCTCAAGTAGCAACATGCCATCAGGTAATTTATTTTCTTAAAGTTAACCGGTATTATGTGCGTGTGCTATCTGATTTATGTGCTCTTAGTAGATTTGGATACTGATGTAGTCAGGATAGGAAATGCTTGGGGGATGAAGAGTAAAGTAAATGGCTAATCACAACCGGCCACTGTAATTAGGGACTTACTATACTTGACATAATCCGAGCTATCACCTTGAATGACCGTGTTGGTGTTTGAATCTTATAGTGTTTAGAGGATGGCGGGTGGTAGATCTTCGAAGGCTTCTCAAGGAGGTGTACAGGGTGGTCGTGGTACTAGACAATGTCTCACAAGAAACAAGGCTAAGACTGCTGAGACGACTCCTGCAGAGCCCGAGCTTCATCACCATGAAGGCGGTGATGAGAGTGCTAATCTAAGAGCCTCTATGAAGGAGGCAGTAGTGGAGGAAGTTCATCAGGATATGCAGACGATCCTGCCATCTGTGGTGACCGAGGTTATTCGTGCTGTGAGGGAGGATGAAAAGAAGGAGAAAGAGGAGAGGAAGAAAACTGTTGGAAGAGAGGGCGGAGAGAGAGGTTTAGGTAAAGGGGGCAAGGAAAAAAGCCAACCATAGCAGAATGCAATCAAAGATTTCGTCCTTGGCCGCTTCTTCAACTAATTTCATTTATTCATACGAGTAAGTTCAACGAGATGGCAAGGCTGGTGCCAGACCAGGTGACGCCGGTGTCGAGAAAGATCAAGAGGTACATACAGGGTCTGCCGGTGGATATTCGTAGGCACATGATCGCCACCCAACTGAGCATGTTTAGGTTGGTGGTTGATCTAGCAGGGAGGTTATATGATGAGAGAGAAGAAGTGGCAGTAATGGAGGTGAACAAAAAGGGTGGTGGTGATAGGAACTAGAACGGGAAACGATTTGGTCGTGGTGGTTTTACCCCGAACAACAAGAAGGCAAGGATGGATGACCGGAAAGTGGTGTCTGCAGGTACGGGGATGAAGAAGTGTGGTAAGTGTGGAAGAGACCACGCGGGGGAGTGTAAGTGGGGATTGAACATCTGCTTCAAATCTGGGAAGCCTGGCCATATGGCAAAGGAGTGTGGGGTGATGAGGTGTTATAACTGTGGTGAAGAGGGCCATCTGAGCAAGGATTGCAAGAGGCTAAGGGCTGAGTGCTTCGGGGTGAAGAAGGGGGTTGAGAAGGAGGGACTGAAGGAAAAAGCCAGAGCATTTACTATGACCCGAGAGGAGGCTAGGGTGGACCCTGATGTTGTGTCAGGTACCTTCCTAGTAAACCAAACTTGTGCCTCTGTACTATTTGATTCTGGTTCTAGTAAGAGTTTTATTTTTGCTACCTTCTGTGCTAAGTTACCTGTTAGGAGTAGAAAGATTGATGAGCCCTTTGATGTAGAAACTGCCATTGGTAAGTCTACCAGGATTTCTGATCTGATAGAGAATTATGACAGAGAGTTGGAAGGCCATAGGTTCTCTGCTAAATTATTCATGATGCCCTTAGGCAGATTCGATGTGGTTCTAGGGATGGATTGGCTAGCAGCCTATGAGGCAAATATTGTGTGTCGCAAGAAGATGATTCGGTTGATTGCATCAGATGGGAGTTCGGTGACGATTTATGGTGATCGAGTTACTGCGGTTCTGAAGGTGATTTCAATGGTGGTGGCTGAGAAGTGTATGAGACGTGGATGTAGTGCCTACCTGGCTTATGTGAAGCATGTGGACCCGTCAGTACCACGATTGTCCGATGTACCGGTAGTGTGTGACTTTCCAGACATCTTCCCGGAAGATTTACCAGGTGTGCCACTGGACCGCGAGATCGAGTTCCAGATCGATCTGATACCCGTGCGTAACATGTTGCCAAGACACCGTATCGACTAGCTCCTTCATAGATGAAGGAGCTGATGGTCCAGTTATAAGAGTTGCTGGATAAAGGGTTTATCCGACTGAGTATCACTCCCTAGGGTGCTCGGTCTTGTTTGTAAAGAAGAAAGATGGTAGCATGAGGATGTGCATTGACTACCATGAGTTGAATAAGTTGATGGTGAAGAACCGGTATCCGCTACCAAGGATTGATAACCTGTTTGATCAGCTCCAAGGTGCCAGTTGGTTCTCAAGAATAGATCTCTGATCTGGTTATCATCAGCTAAAAGTTAAGGAGCAGGATATCCCAAAGACTGCGTTTCGGACGCGATACAGACATTATGAATTCCTCATCATGTCTTTTGGTTTAACCAACGAGCCAGCTGCTTTCATGGATTTGATGAATCGGGTGTGTCGGCCGATGTTGGATAAATCAGTGATTTTGTTTATTGATGAAATCCTGATTTATTCAAAAAGTGAAGAAGAGCATACCGGGCACATCCGTGAGGTGCTGGAGACGCTTAGAAGAGAGAAGTTGTATGCTAAGTTCTCCAAGTGTGCGTTCTGGTTGCGCGAGGTTTAGTTTTTGGATCATGTGGTTAATTCCGAAGGGATTATGGTGGACTCGACAAACGTGGAGGTAGTGATTCATTGGAAGACTCCAAAGAAGCCATCCATGATCCGCAGTTTCTTGGGTTTGGCGGGCTATTACAGATTTATCCAAGACTTTTCCAAGATAGCTTCACCATTGACCAAGTTGACCCGCAAGGAGGTGAAGTTTGTATGGGTCTGGAACAGGAGAATACTTTTGAGGAGTTAAAGACGAGACTGACTCAAGCTCCTATCTTAACATTGCCCGAAGGGAGCGATGACTTAGTGATCTACTCTGATGCTTCTTATTCGGGGTTGGGTTGCGTACTGATGCAGCGGGGGAAGGTAAGATAGTTAAAAATCCATGAGGCTAATTACCCTACTCATGACTTGGAGCTAGCGGCTGTGGTCTTTGCATTGAATATTTAGAGGCATTACTTGTACGGGACGAAGTGCACTATCTTCACTGACCATAAGAACTTGAAGTACTTCTTCGAGTAAAAGGATCTCAATATGAGGCAAAGGAGATGGTTAGAGTTTATCAAAGATTATGATTGCAAGATCCCCTACCATCCGGGCAAAGCCAACGTGGTGGCGGATGCCCTCAGCCGAAAGGAGAGACCCGAGCCAATCCAGGTGAAAGCTTACCAGTTGGTTATGACCTCTGATGTAATGACATAATTCAAGGAATTTCAAGATGAGGCACTGAGGGAAGATCGAATCAACTCCGAAAGAATGAAAGGTCTAGTCTCGGAGTTGGGTGAGAACACTCTCGGAGTTAGAACCCGCTTCGGGCTGATATGGATCCCTCGTTATGGAGACCTACGAGGGCAAAGCATGGATGAAGCTCATAAGACTCGATACTCAATTCATCCTGGTACTACGAAGATGTATCATGATATGAAGAAAGATTACTGGTGGCCGGGTATGAAGCGTGATATAGCGGAGTATGTGAGCAAGTGCCTTACTTGCTTGCAAGTGAAGGCAGAGCATCAGAAGCCATACGGGAAGATCCAACCTTTGGATATACCCGAGTGGAAATGGGAGCACATCACCATGGACTTCATTATGATGTTACCACGTACGGAGAGGGGGTACGATGCCATATGGGTGATAGTTGACCGTTTGACGAAGAGTGCTCACTTTCTACCGATCCGCGAGACGTATTCATCTGAGAGGTTGGCGGACCTGTTCATCAAAGGGATTGTGACACGTCATGGTGTACCGGTGTCTATAGTGTCTGACCATGACACACGGTTTACGTCTAAGTTTTGGAAGAGATTCCATGTGTGATGGGTATGAGGTTGCACATCAGTACGGCTTATCATCCTTAGACAGATGGTCAGTCAGATCGAACCATACAGACGCTTAAGGATATGCTCCGAGCATGTGTTATTGATTTTGGAGGAAGTTGGGATGAACACTTACCGTTAGCTGAATTTTCATACAACAGTAGTTATCATGCCAGCATTGGTATGCCACCATATGAGATGCTATAAGGTAGGAAGTGTTAGACGCCTATATATTGGGGAGACATTGGGAAGAAGGAGTTGGGGAGCATTGAGGTAATCGAGGCTACGACTGAAAAGTTGGAAAAGATCAAGGCCTTTATGAAGGCGGCGAAAGATAGACAGAAGTCGTATGACGACAAGAGGCGTAGACCGATTGAATTCAAGGTGGGTGATAGAGTCATGTTGAAGGTCTCATCTTAGAAGGGGATCATCCAGTTTAGAAAGTGGGGTAAGCTGAGCCTGAGGTATATAGGGACTTTCCGAATCATGGCTCTAGTAGGAGAGGTGGCCTACAGGTTAGAGCTACCCGATGAGTTAAGGGGAATTCATCCGACATTCCATGTATCTCATCTAAGAAAGTGCTTAGCTGATAAGGATATGATTGTGCTACTAGAGGACATTGAGGTGGATGAACGACTCAGTTATGTGGAGCAGCCAATGGCCATCATTGACAGAAAAGAGAAGAGGCTACGGAATAAAGTGTTTCCAATGGTGAAAGTACAGTGGAGGCACAGGAAGGGATCTGAGTCTATGTGGGAGACTGAGGAAGAGATAAGACAGCATTACCCACAACTGTTCGAGAAATGATAGGTTTTGGGGACGAAACCTATATAAGGGAGGGTGGACTTGTAACACCCGGAAATTTAAAAGAAAAGAAGAATAAAACAAGAAAGGATGAAACGTCCCAAGTCAAGGGGTTAAAGCTATGCAAGTGGCAAACTTGCACCTTTACAAGATTTAAAAGAAGTATGGCGGCCTACACTTCTCCCTTTACAGACATTTCTCGGCTGCTAGAGAGAGAGAGGAGCTGCAAATTGATTTCTAGAGAGAGATGGAGGAAGATCTGCTTGTAGGTAAGGTTTTCTTGTTTTTCCTGTTCGGCTTCAGCTGTGTTCGAGCTGCTGGACTGATTCTTGTGTGTTTCTGTGTGTTCGGTTGTGTGTTTTTGTGTGTTTAGATGTTTGAACTCTAGGTTGCTCTCGGGTTTGGAGGAGCTTCACTCGAAAGCTACTAGAGGTGAGTTCTAGATCCCCGGTTTTACTTGTTTTAAACTTGTTTGGGGCTGAAATGCATATTACCTACTGCTTTACAACCAAAGATATGAACTGATCTGTGTTTTGCACCTGTTTTGAGTGTGGGTGTGTGTTTTTGAATGCTTAAACGATTTGTGTGGTTGTATAATAAAAGATAATAATGATATTATCAAGATGTACGTGAGTTGTGTGATCACGAACGAAAGTAAAGGAAAGGTTTTCATTCAATGTAAAGTATTTTACTTATTAAAAAACTAGAACTCACTCAGCAATGCTGACTTTTTATATGCATTTTCAGTTGGCAGGTAATGTTGTTGCTGAGGATGGCAAGGGTTGAAGCTACTTGGCGGGAAAGGACTGGCATCCATCTCATGCAATAATAATGATGTTGTTTTGTAATACAACTAAGTGATCTTTTGTAATCTTTTAAACAACGATGTATTACTTGGCAAATGTATTTATTAATGCATGAAATGGTTTTTGATGAATTATTCCACTGCAATGGTTTTTTGATTACTTAATAAGTCTTAATGTGTTTTGATATAAACGATGTTGTGAACGACCAACTATGGGGTTTCCGGGAATCGGGCCTTACATCTTAGCATGGATTTATCAGTTACACGCTTAAAACATAACAAATAACCATTCAACATCATAGGACCTTAAAATAAAACCTTCATCTTTTTCTATTTGTGTGTGTATTTTCTCCTTACGTGGTTTGTTAAGCGAATGTCAGCTCGAGCTTTGCTCGTTTAACTTACTAGTCCAATATTACTTACACATTACCTTTATTTTTGTTTACACATTACTCTACTATATTAATTACATTGACTTACTAGTCCAATATCAGGAGAAGCTTTTTGATTTCTATCTAAAGCCAATAGTGATGAGTCTTTCCTTTGCATAAAAGAATGTGCCATGTAAACTTTAAGAACATGAATAAATTAATTAAAGATGATTTGGTAACTGGAATGCCAAAGAAAGAGTTTACAAGTGATAACCATTATGTTGCATGTCTGAAAGGAAAGCAACACAAGGTGTCTCATAAGCCAAAGGAAATAAACTCCATCTCTACCCCCTACACTTATTACATATGGATCTCTTTGGCCCCACCTGTGTAATGAGTTTAGGAAGAACTTCATATTGCCTTATGATCATAGATGACTTCACAAGATATACTTAGGTCTTCATTCTTAGAAGTAAGGATGAGACCCCTAAAATCTTAAGATCCTTCATTCTAAAAATTGAGAATCAATGTGATCGTAAGGTCAAGATCATAAAATATGATCAAGGAACTAAATTCAAGAACCAAATCCTTGATACATTTTGAGATGAAAAGGGTATTACAAGATAATATAGTGCTCCTAAAACTTCTCAACAAAATGGTGTAGCTGAAAGAAGAAATAGGACACTTATTGAGGCTATAAGAACCATGCTCACTGACTCTAAACTACCAGCACCTTTTGGGAAGAGGCAGTCAACACTGGCTGCTATGTGCAGAATAGAGCTTTAGTAGTCAAAACTCATGGTAAAACTTCTTATGAACTATGGCATAAAAGGAGACCTTTCATTGGTTCCTCAGGTCATTTGGATGTCAATGCACCATCCTAAATAACAAAGATCATATAGCCAAATTTGCTAAAAAAGCAGATGATGGACACTTCATTGGATACTCTTCCTAAGCTAAGGCTTATAAAGTATACAATCTCAGAACTAGATTAGCTGACGAGTCAACAAATATGACCTTCAATGAACACACTCCTAGTGTGAAGATTTGATCTTGATTTAGTTACCAACTATTTTAACAAATCTTATAAAGATGTTTCAAGAAAAATAGGTAATGTAAGAGATCATGATCCAAGACTTGAGCTAAGAAGACCAAATGATAGAATTCCTTCAGCTCCAGTGGTAACAAACCCTACAAGTGGAAATCCTGTCAGCACAACCATGACAAACTCTTCAGCTGATACATCTAAGGTGCCAACCAATTCTAGCAATGAGGTACAAAACTTAAATGAAGGGATTTCCAATGTAGGAGGAGATGGAGATGGTGAAAGTGATCAAGAATTTCATGATACTGATAACCACTCCACTGAAAACAACATCAATGTTGTCACACACTCTTTGGATCAAGTTACACTTGATAAGTGTGCTAAAATACTCAGTCACCATATCTATATTTCACTAATTTTAGTGGCGGAGCTTGAACATCCCCGTAGGGGGGGGGGGAATTAATTTTTTTTAGGGGGGCGAACTCGATATTTATACAAAAATTTACACTACCGAGCCAAAAATTTAAACTAACGGACTAAAATTTAACACTACTGACGGAAAAAAGAGGGGGAGGGTGGCCCCCCTGCCTCGACTATCCTCCACCCCTGACTAATTTAGATTTGTCAAATCAACTTACTGTGATTCCTCAACTGAGAATCCACAAGTCCCATCCTACCACAAACATCAATAGAGATGTTGAGATTGGGGTGAGAACAAGAGGAAAAACCCATGATAAAAATGTTTGTCTGCACTCTTGCTTCTTATCCCCGATTGAGTCAAAGAAAGTTCATGAGGCTTTGAAAGATGGAAGTTGGGTTGAAGCTATGTAGGAGGAACTGCTTCAATTCAAAAGACAAGGTGTTTGGAACCTATGTCCTCTTCCTCCTAGGAAGTTGCCAATAGGAACCAAGTTGGTTTTCTAGAAACAAGAAAAATGATAGAGGGCTTGTCATCAAGAACAAGACAAGCTAGTAGTCAAAGGGTACACTCAAGAAGAAGGGATTGACTACACAGATGTTTTTGCTCCTGTAGCAAGACTTGAAGTTGTAAGGATATTCCTTGCTTTTGCTACATCCAAGGATTTTAAGGTCTACCAACTTGATGTCAAGTGTGCATTTTTATAGGGGTGATAGATGAAGAAGTGTATGTCAAGCAACCACCTTTTTTTATAGACCCAGATCATTGTAATTATGTCTTCAAGCTTGACAAAGCTCTTTATGGTTTGCATCAAGCTCTAAGGAAGTGATATGAGACACTGTCATAGTACCTTGTTCAACATGGTTACAAGAGAGGTACTATTGGTAGCACACTATTCATCAAAAGAACAGGAAATGACTTGATGCTGGTTCAAGTTTATGTTGATGACATCATCTTTGGATCAATAATGAAAGACTGTGCAAGGATTTTGAAAGGCTGATGAAGAATAGGTTTGAAATGAGTGCTATGGAGGAGCTTAATTTCTTTCTAGGAATTCAAGTTAAGTAGGTTGATAATGGCATCTTCATAAACCAGTCAAAGTATGTGAAAGACATACTAACCAGATTTCATCTGACTGAGTGTAAGGTTGCTAAGACTCCCATAGCAAGAAACCACTCCCTAGGACCTGATCTTGAGGTGGAGTGTGTTGATGAACACCTTTACAGGGCTATGATTGGGTCTCTTATTTATCTTACAGCCAGCAAGCCTGATATCATGTTTGCCACATGCATATGTGCAAGATATCAAGCCAACCCTAAGATGTCACACCTAGTTGCTGTCAAAAGGATTCTTAGATACCCTAGAGGAGCTCTTAAGCTGGGACTTTGGTATCCAAAGAAGTCTGACTTCAATCTGTATGCCTATATAGATAGAGACTATGGTGGCTGCAACATGACTGCAAATTCTACATCAGGCGGATGTTAATTCCTTGGTGGAAGGATAGTGTCATGGCAATATAAGAATCAATCCTGTGTATTTGCATCAATTGCCGAAGCTAAATACATTACTACTGCAAGCTGCTATACTCAAGTGCTTTGGATTCAGAATCAGATGCTAGATTATGGATTCAACTACAAAAAAGACTCCTATCTACATAAACAATAATAGTGCTATCTCTATCATAAAGAATCCTGTGCAGCACTCAAAGACAAAGCACATCGACATCAGATATCATTTGATCCGAGATAATTTTAAAAAAAGATTGATAAAACTGGTTAAAGTTAACACAAATAAACAATATCCTGATCTGTTCACAAAAGCTTTTGATGAACAGAGATTTAAGTATCTTGTATAAGCTATTCGGATGATTAACTTTGAGTAGATTTTCTTAAATTAATTTCAAAATTGTTTTTCAAATATGTGTGTCTTTAAAGTTGTCTAATTTATCACTCATATAAGCCCTGTTTACCTTGGAAGAAAATTTTTCTAAATGATATTACTTAGAATTTTAAGAATTAAAGATATATTTTCTTTCGAAAGACATTAAGTTGAATTCGGAAGAACATTATGTCTTCAAAACTAATAACTACTTAATAAGGCATTTAGCCTCAGAAGAAATTCCAATATATCTTTCGAAGTTTAATATGCTTCTAAGTACTTATATGTTTTGAAGGACAATTTTTTTCCGAAAGCAATTAAGTTTTGGAAGCTTTATTCACCCTTTGAATAAAACTTCTAAAGTTTAATATCTTCAGAAACCAAATATGTATCAGAAGCAAAATTACACCAAGTATTTTCCTTCCGAAGCAATTCTTCTCAAACTAAGCAATATCTTCCAAAGTCAAATTGGCTTTGGAAGTTTTCTCAAAACTTCCGAAGGCAAATACCTTAAGAAGATTTTTAACTTCCAAGATAACTACCTTTTTGCGCACTTTTTCAGAGGTGGGACTGACATCCGGATTTCAAAGTTTATCCTTTTGCATTAACTTTGTCTCATATCCAAGCATATAAATAGCCTTTATAATGATTCCCCCTCTTTCTTCTTCATCTTTATCTGAAATCCTCTAATCCTAAATCACCTACAAACCATTGTTTTTCTTCCTATCTTTTTCACTCAAGCTTCAAAAAGTGACCAACCCTGAACCCCAAAACCAGGTTGCTTTGTTGTTGTCTGAGAAAGATCCTGGTTTCTCAGACGTTTGCTGCTTTCTTTCTTAATCATCATACCTCAGCACACTCATAATAGACCCTCCACTATATGAAGAACAACTACTAGAGTTTTGGAGGACCTGTCAAGAGGTTATCTTGGACGGTGAGAAGGCACTGTCTGCATCGGTGCAGGGGAAGACTATTTTCATCACACCAGCCACCATCAATAATCATCTGAGGCTGGATGATGAATAAGACGAACTTTCTTTCCCCAAAGAAGCTGTCAACAGATCGTTTCGGCTGAGGAGTAGCCCCTATACACTCACCCATGTAGGGGAAGTGGGACCAAGAGCTCCTACTTCCCCTGAGGAGCAGACCACTCCCATCATTTCAATGATCAGTGCTGAGGTTCCTCATGCTCAGCCTAATGAGCTCATAACCCGAGCTACAAGCCTTCACTCTAACTCTCAAAACTCAGGCGAACAACCTTCAGGGGACAGTTACTATCCCCAGCCTTTGGACTTAAACTAACCAATCCTTGACCTACAATTCTATGATGATGAGGATATAGGATTCAGTGAGTACAATAAGTCTCTCTTCTCCTCCCCTACTCAAGGAGAGATGAGTGCTCCTTATACACCCATATCTAGCCACATCATCCAACCCCAACTAAGGTGGACCTTTCTGAACAAGTTTAGGAGGTCCATATGGAAGAGGCTCTCACTTTAGAAAGTGACTACATTTTTAAGACCTCAACCATGGCAACCCAGCCCCTTGACCCTTCTCATGAAGTTGTCATGGAGAAGGGGAAATCCAGATTCTAAGAACCAATATCTGGTGGTGACCGTTATGATTCTTCTGATGAAGATGAGGAGAGTCTGCAACAAAGGGTGCAAACATTGACATAAACCTGCACCTACTTGGTCTCTAAGGTTAGTCACTTGGAATCTCAGGTGGCTACCTTACAAAGGCAGGTCTTTAATCAGCAACTTGAGATCATCGATCTCAAGGGCAAGTTAGCTGAGAGGCCTGCCAGGCGTGCTTAACCAGGTCCACAAGAACCTATGGATGTGGTGAACCTAACATCTAGCTCACCATGCAAGTGGGTGATGCTACCAAAAAAGGGGAGAAAGTCTTAACTACAATCATAGAACCTGGGAGCATTGCCTAGAGTATGGACTTTGTGGATTCACCACCCTCACTTGCAATAGTCCACACTCAACAACCTCTTCAAGCCCACATCAATATGGATGCCTTAATTCAAAATCTATTTGAGGAGGGCATAACAAGGGCTATATCTACCCCATCCTACCTTGCTGACAACCCAATAGTATGATGGAGGTATGACAATGATAGAAGAGCACTGGTACTCTCTAGATATCAGGGTCAGTAAGAATTGTTCAATTTTCAAACCCTGAGATATTATGAAAGTTTTTTCTCTGGTTGATCTGTCACTTGCCAACCCAAGTCATAACAGGCAAGCTGATAGGTTAGCTGAGAGGATCTGGCTAAGGGTGCTTGAAGAGTTCAAAAGAAGATCCAATCTATATAGTTAGAGGCTAGCATGAAAAACTATTGGTCAACTAGATATTAAGGCAGACCCTAAGATTAGCTTCAAAGGGGAAACCTTAGTTCAAGGCCCAACAGAAGAACCTGTGAACCTTGAGACTATAACTGCTTCAGCACCTAATACCCTTAGTGAGACACCAGCTGGTGAAGGTGTCTCACAACCTCTCTCTTGCCAGAGATCAATGTGGAAATTGATAATCGATGGATCGAATATTGCAATCGTATTGTTGTCGTTTATCAGATCTGTGATGCGGAATCTCACAGACCCGTTGATGATTTCAAGTGAAGATCTATCTCAATATTTAATGTATGATGATGAATGAATGATAAACAAATCAAGAACACATATTCATAAAAATTTTATTCATTCATATGGATGATAATGCTAGGAGATTACAAAGGGAGTTTGTAAGAAAATTCTCTCTCACACACACTCAACCTGATCGTATCTCTCACTAGACTTAGCAATGCTTAGCAATGCTTAGAAATGCTTAGCAATGCTTAGAGTATAAAATGACTACACTTAGTCTATTTATACTCTTTACATAAATAAACAAAATTACATTTAAGCCTTAATGATTACACAAATATTCTTCTAAGTCTGATAAAGTCTCTATTGCTGATGCATGACTGCCAGGTGCTGATGTCATTCTGGATGACCGCTGACGTTGACTATTGACTTTGACCACAGTTGACCAAGTTTGACCAAGTTTTACTTTGGTTAATTTTCTTCGTTTAGATCATATTTTCAGCATAGCTTCACCGTGTCGTTTTGGTAATCATCATGAGATTCGGCACTTAGGCTTTGGTAGGTATCATCTTCAAATAGTCCAACAATACTCCCTCTAAGATGATGCGGCCAAAACCTCATGATTATCAAAACCTTGGATGTTGATTGATATGCAGTCATGAAGTGCAGTCTTCTCCCCTTTTTTGGTTGCATCTTCTTAGAAGGTTCAGAAAAAGGCATTAAGAATAAGACTTTGTTTTGGCACATACAGACTTTGTTTTGGAACTTGATGGATGTTTCATCAACTTGATCTTCTAGTCTCATTTTAAAGACTTGAAAATACACCCATTTGCAAACACTATGGATTGCACAGGTAGCAATTTCAGTAGCTTTATCTCAACTTCAAAGGTGAAGGAGAAGCATCAGACATTCTTCAAACTTGACATATACTCTCCCTTAACAAAAGCTTTGGAGGGTGAGGAACCTTTGTGTATGAGACACCAAGAGGAGGATTCTTAGTTCTCATCAACTGGTAGGAGATCTTTGAAGGAAGCAGCAGTGTAAGTATGTTTATCCACTTAAACTCATGCAAGGATCTATGTTCAACACTTTGTGATATTTATCATGTTTAGGTTTGATTAGACATGCTAATTGAGTACCCCACACTTAGAAATATGGAAGAATAACCCTCCTCATGAAATGCAAGGTGCCACTTTATCACAACTTGAACCAGGCTACTTAGAGTATAAATTCTCATGATATGATCCACTTTGGGATTCTTTTGCAATTCACTTTGGAAGTTGATCCTAATTGGGATTCTTTTAGCTTTGACTTCAGTCTAAACAGATGGAATGAAACATTGCTTCTTTCTTGCATTGCCATCATAGTTTCTGTGAATGATTGATGTCCTGCATTGAATCATGGTTAATTTCTGCTCCATTTGGCTTAGTTGCATCATAAACATCATGAGCAGGAAGAACGTTCCTGTCATGAGAAGGGATCAGCCACTGCTAACTTTTCTTGGGTTAGCATTCGGCCTTTAGTTAATTCTGGTTCAAGAAATCTAGCTGGTTTGAATTTCTCATAGAGAACCATAGCCTTTTGTTTGTTGTCAGGCTTTACTGCTTTGTATTTTTGTGGCTGTGTTTGTTTTGGATTGATTTCTTGAATGACATGGTTAGTACATCTCAATGTTGCTTTGTTTGGTTGGTTGGTTTCTTCATCACTGTCATCACTTGCAGGATCTCCATCTTGGCCATCACAGGAATTAAAGGTTTCATTCTGTGGTGATTCAGGTTTGAGGTACAGCTTTGATGCTGTTTTAGGAGAAGTGATTTGAGTGATAGTGGATGGTTTGTCTGTTGGAGGATGATCATGCATATTTGAATCTTCTTTGACTGGACTTGTCATTGAAGTTGGCATTTTTGTGTAGTTATCATTATAAGGAGGAGGAACAAAATGGTATGTAGTTCCAGCACTCTTCTTCTGATCTCTTTCGGTATCAAGTAGTTCTCCCAAACTGCTAGCAGTAATCTTTAAATTCTCAAGTTCAACTTCTGTTGATGCATGATCTACTTTTGTCTTTGTTAGAGACTCAGTGAGTCTTGTAACTTAAGCTTGAAGACTAAATCTTTCTCCAAGGAGTTTGTCAACATCCTTCAGCAGAGAATTGATTTTATCTTCAAAGGCTTTATGTTGTATCTTCAATTATGCATTTGTATCCTCTTCTGTATTGATTGCTTGATTTAGATGCTCAATGTAATGTTGCAGGTTATTGATTGTTTTGGTTGTACTTGCTTCTGATATTTTGGCTTCAACTTTAGCCTTTGTGTTTGTTAACTTCACAGAGCATTCAGCTTGTGGTTTTCTCTAAGCAAGTTATCAACTTCTTTCTTTAGTGAACTGATTTGATTTGCAAAAGTTTGTAGTTTCTCTGCATGTTAAGCTCTTTCCTCCTTTATCATGTATGCTATATTGTTGCAATATTTTCGATATGTTTGTTGTTCATCTATGCATGCTAATGAGCATAGATTGATCTTTCTGTCTTTAGGAGTTTTAGGCAATGGAGGAATGTTTGTGTTGTTGTTTTTCTGGCTTTTGCAAGCTCGACAGTTAGCGCTTCATGTTTGATTTCTTGTTGAACCATTTTGTCTTGCAACTGGTTCATCTCTTGAGCTAAACTGATGTTTTGTTGATTCAATGTCTTGATTTGTGCTTGATCATTTCTTTAAGATTGTTCCATCTCTGACCTGCATTTGATCAAATCATTAGACAATGTGTTGTTTGAGTTTTCAAGATCACATAAATATAAATGCATTAGTTCTTTCTTAATGTGACTGATGTACAACTAAATGTTTGTCTTGTCAAACAATGAATTGTTGTTATTGTTTGATATGTTGCTGTTGTTTGGTTGGTTGCAACTTTTGTTTGATTTTTCGCTGTTGTTTGGTTGGTTGCAGCTTGGTTTTCTTTCTTTGAATTCTTGAAACCTCTTTCTACCTGCAACAAGAAAGATAGCTCGGTTTCTTGAAACACGAATGTTAGTGAATGATGTTGAATTTTCCATTTTGTTTAAAAACAAAAAGGATTTAACAATTGTTTTTATGTTTCAAGCAAAATCAAATTTTAAAATTTTAATTGAATCCAAAGAACATCGAAACTCAATTTAATTAGATCAACCTAATTAAAGAGTTAACTCAGTTCAATTACAGTTTAGTTAAGCTAGACTAAGATTAATCTAGCATAATTTAAAAGTAACAATATTTGGATCGTCTCAATTAAAATTTTAAATGATTTTGTGACTTGATTGAAAATAAGTCAACTCTTTCGAAGAACAAAGAGGATTATTTGTTCAAAATTAAAATCTTTTGAACTCAAAAATTCTTCCGAGAATAATCTTCTGCTACGAGGATATATGTCGGTCAAGACAAAGAAGAAAGTTAAAATTAAATTTCTATGTCAGCTGTGGAGAGAATGAATTGTGTGTATTGATGAATCTATGTCCGTTGTGGATTTTCTTAAGCGTCCGCTGTGGACTTTCTTAAGCGTCCGCTATGGTTGTTTTCTTACTCGTCCGCTGTGGACCGAGTTGTGTGTTTAACGTGCACTGTGGACATGATAAATGTCCGCTGTGAGTGATTATTGAATCAGCTGTGGATGAGTTGTGTTGTGGGTGGTGATGTTTACTCGTCTGCTGTGGGTTTATGAATGTCCACCGTGGACAGATGAACGTTCGTTGTGGACAGATGAACGTCCGCTGTGGACAGATGAACGTCCACAGTGGACAACTGTGATGCCAACTGTGGAAAATGATAATCGATGGATCGAATATTGCAATCATATTGTTGCCGTTTATCAGATCTGTGATGCAGAATCTCACAGATCCATTGATGATTTCAAGTGAAGATCTGTTGCAAGATTTAATGTATGATGATGAATGAATGATGAACAATTTAAGAACACATATTCACAAAAATTTCATTCAATTATATGGATGATAATGCTAGGAGATTACAAATGGAGTTTGTAAGAAAATTCTCTCTCACACACACTCAACCTGATTATTTCTCTTACTAGACTTAACAATGCTTTGCAATGCTTAGAAATGCTTAGCAATGCTTAGAGTATAAAATGACTGCACTTAATCTATTTATAATCTTTACATAAATGATCAAAATTACATTTAAGCCCTAATGATTACACAAATATTCTTCTAAGTCTGATAAATTCTCTGTTGCTGATGTGTGACTGTCAGGTGCTGATGTCATTCGGGACGACCACTGATGTTGACTGTTGACTTTGACCACGGTTGACCAAGTTTGACTTTTGTCCATTTTCTTTGTTTTGGTATTTTCAGCATAGCTTCACCATGTCGGTTTTGGTATTCATCATGAGATTCGGCCCTTAGGTTTTGGTAAGTATCATCTTAAAATAGTCCAACAATACTCCCCCTAAGATGATGCTGCCAAAACCTCATGATTACCAAAACCTTGGATGTTGATTGATGTGCAGTCTTGAAGTGCACTCTTCTCCCCCTTTTTGGTTGCATCTTCTTAGAAGGTTCAGAAAAAGGCATTAAGAAAAAGACTTTATTTTGGCACATACAGACTTAGTTTCGGCACTTGATGGATGTTTCATCAGCTTGATCTTTTAGTCTCATTTTGAAGACTTGAAAATACACCCATTTATGAACACTGTGGATTGCACAGGTAGCAATTTCAATAGCTTTATCTCAACTTCAGAGGTGAAGGAGAAGCATCAGACATTCTTCAGACTTGACATATACTCTCCTTCAATAAAGTTTTGGAGGGTGAGGAACTTTTATGTATGAGACACCGAAAGGAGGATTCTTAGTTCTTAGTAACTGGCAGGAGATCTTTGAAGGAAGCAGGAGTGTTCACTTGACATCTTGAACTGAATGAGAAACTCAGGCATGTTTTGCAACTCTTTACCTGGAAAAGTTTAAATCCTCTCGGTAGAGGTATTGCATGGAAGTTTCACTCCTAAATCAATAACACATGTAAATATGCCAAAACTAAGAAAAATACTAAAAATGACAAATCTTTTTGGAATTTTAGATTTTTTCAAACTTATAATATTTACAAGCATGAATCCTTCAGCTGCCATGAGATCATACTAATCCAAAATCCTCTACATCTAAGAATGTTTAAAGTTTTAATAGACATAGACAAAAAAACAAAGTTGATTGTAAGTACGTTTATCCACTTAAACTCATGCAAGGATCTATTTTCAACACTTTGTGATATTTATCATGTTTAGGTTTGATTAGATATGCTAATTGAGTACCCCACACTCAGAAATATGGAAGAATAACCCTCCTTATGAAATGCAAGGTGGCATTTTATCAGAACTTGAACCAGGCTACTTAGAGTATAAATTCTTATGATATGATCTATTTTGGGATTCTTTTGCACTTCACTTAATCCTCATTGGGATTCTTTTAGCTTTGATCCATATTGGGATTCTTTTAGCTTTGATCCATATTGGGATTCTTATCTTTGCCTTTTTGGCATGCATAAACACTTTTAGTGCTAGGTCAACTAGGTCTATGCTCCGCACAATAGAAGTTGTCCTTATGTTTACTCAAGGTCTGTATTTACATACAACAAAAGAGAAACAGACGCTTTTATCAATGAAAAATTTATAAACCCTTTTCACATGGTGTGTTTATAGGTGACCACACAAGCAAACACTTGGAAAAGTCATTGCTTACCAATAATCTAAGATGGTTTTGGTCCACAATGTATATTGATTTAGTTCATCATAAATATTCTTATCTTGAATCCAAGCTGAGCCTACTGACATATCAAACAAAGTCTTGTTAGTCTTTATTGATCTGACAAATAGATGCAGAAGATAGTAGATGAGTGTACTATCATGTCTCAGGTAAATGCAGGAAGATTCAAAAATATTTACATAATAGTAATATTTTTGGACTTTTCTTGATTTTCTGAGTTTTCAGGATTTTTGGTTTTGAGAAAATAAAGAAATGGCATATGTGTTATCAAATCAATAGAGATCATCAATAGTTAGTCCATGTAGCAATGTAATCAGACTAAGCAGATAGAATGAAACATCGGTTATTTCTTGCATTGCCATCATAGTTTCTATGAATGATTGATGTCCTGCATTGAATCATGGTTAATTTCTGCTCCATTTGGATCAGTTGCATCATAAACATCATAAGAAGGAAGAGCGTTTCTGTCATGGGAAGGGATCAACCACTGCTAACTTTTCTTGGGTTGGCAGGCCTCCATAACTGTCCCTAATACATTAGCAAATCAGTTAGATATTTCAACCCAGGCCATTACTGTCCTGAGCTGTGCATTAGCGTCTTTATATGTGACTTGCTGGTATGTGTATGATTTTGCTTTATCTGATGATGTGTCTAACTCACCTCCTGAAATTGTTTTCTTTCTCTAACATTATTTTGATTTTAAACCAACTGACTCAACTTTAGTTTGTTTAACAAAATGAGTTTGTTTGGCTTTTGAAAATCTTTTCGTTAGTTTAGAAAATCTAGTTTGCTTTTGAAAGTTTTGTGGAGGTGTAGCAAAGGATGTTTGTATTTGATCATATTTGTTTCTTCTAGGCATGTGATCATATTCATCATAAGAATTATAATCATGATTATAATAATTTTATGGATGTGATCTTCTATGATAGCCGTTATGCCAAGTATTATTCCTATATTTGTCATAGTTATGTTGTGTGGATGACCTAGGATAATGTCTTGGTGCCCAATAATCATGAATATCATAATGTTTAAAAACATACCCATGCCGATGTGATCGAGGAGAAGAGTAGCTCTGACGTCTGTTGTAGTACTCATGCTCCGATCTCGGTGAGTACTACTCTGATGGATGATAAGATCTTTGACCTCTTATGTTTTATGATGTTGGAGAGTTATTGTATGAACACTATGAACTGGTATGATTCTCCATGTTATAATTTAAGCAGTAAGGAGAAGGTCTAGATCTTCTTCCCTTAGGCTTGGATGAAGAAGTTAGATTTGATTGGAACTTCATAGCATCACTCTCAGTGTTGCACTCAGACTTGTTGTGTGAATCTGAATTGCATGTCTCGTAGAGAATTGGCTGTTGTTTTAGAGTTTCTAATGTAGCTTTTGAGGTTGATGGTTGGTTTGGATCAGGTGTAGAAGACATGATATGATTTTTCTTCTTTCTTTTAGATCTGGTTTTCTTCCTCTTGACCTGGTCTTTGATTTCTTGTACCTCAGGTTTCTGCTTGTTCTTTAACTCCATCTTAATCTATGCCTTTAGTTCGACCTTTGTTAATTCTGGTTCAAGAAATCTAGCTGATTTGAATTTCTCATAGAGAACCATAACCTTTTGTTTGTTATCAGGTTTGTTTCTTTGGATTTTTATGGTTGTGTTTGTTTTGGATTGATTTCTTCAATGACATGGTTAGTACATGTCAATGTTGCTTTGTTTGGTTGGTTGGTTTCTTCATCACTGTCATCACTTGCAGGATCTCCATCTTAACCATCACAAGAATGAAAGGTTTCATTCTGTGGTGATTCAGGTTTGAGGTGCAGCTTTGATGTTGTTTTAGGAGAAGTGATTTGAGTGATAGTGGATGGTTTGTCTGTTGGAGGATGATCATGCATATTTGAATCTTCTTTGACTGGACTTGTCATTGAGGTTGGCATTTCTGTGTAGTTATCATTGTAAGGAGGAGGAACAACATGGTATGTAGTTCTGGCATTCTTCTTTTGATCTCTTTGTGCATTAAGTAGTTCTTCCAATTTGCTAGCAGTCAGCTTTAAATTCTCAAGTTCAACTTCTGTTGATGCATGATCTGCTTTTGTCTTTGTTTGAGACTCAGTGAGTCTTGTAACTTGAGCTTGAAGACTAAATCTTTCTCCAAGGAGTTTGTCTACATCCTTTAAAAGAGAATTGATTTTATCTTCCAAGGCTTTATGTTGTATCTTCAATTCTATATTTGTAGCCTTTTCTATATGTAACACCCTGAATTTTCATTTAAAAGAAAAACAAAAAGGAAGTAAATAGAAAGAAAAGTAAATGGGCACAAGTTGAAGGGGGCAAAGTGCAAAAGGTGCACAAACTCATTATTTTAATATAAATGAGGGTATGGCCGCCCCATAAAGCAGCAGATCTGTTTTTTTGGCCTCGACTGAAGAAGAAGGAGAGCAAGAAATCGGTTTTTGGGGAAGAAGGAGGAAGAAGAAGCTGCAAAAAGGTTAGTTCTCGGGTTTATGTTCGGTTTTAGCTTAGTTTGCAGCTTGTAACCGAAGTTCTCGGTGTTTAGAGGCTGTGTTCGGGATTTTTGAAGCTGCTGTCGCAAGTGGGTTTCGAGTTGGAGGTGCTTTGTTCGAAGAACTGCTTCAAGGTGAGTTTTAGGACCCCTCTTTTACTGATTTTTAAAGTGTTGGGGCTATTATGCATACCGGACAAGCATTTTTAAAAGATAACCGTGAGTTTATGCTTTATGTTCGAGGGATGTTTTGTGAATGTTTGTTTAGAGGTTATTTATGGGTTAGACTTGATGTTTAGTATGTTCTAAGTGTGTGGTATGATAGATCTGAGCCATGGATGTATTAGGATGGTGATTGGGAGCTGGAAATAGCATAAGTATGTTGCGGGTTAATCTGTTCATTCGCATTTCTTTTATTCTCCCGCATTGGCTATAGTATCCGCACTTGCAACAGTGCCCGCATTTGTAGATGCTTATGCGCCTAAGTGTTCTTCCGCATTTCTTTTATTCATGCACATTCGCTACAGTGTTCATGCGCATTTCTTTGGGATGGAATATTTTGTGGTTTTCATCCGCATTAGTGGTGTTCATCCACATTAGTGGTGTTCATCCACATTAGTGGTGTTCTCCCGCATTTGTTCTTGCTCGTCCGCATTTCTTTGGGGACTTAGGTTTCTTTTCTGGAATTTTGGGAAGTAGAATTTAAGTGCTAAGAAATGATGTCTCGGGGTGGCTTATTCTTATTTATGAGGTGGTGGCTTGTGATGATGTCTATGGTGTGATTGTTGCGGTTGTATATATGTGATATCTTTCTTCGTTAAACGGTTTTCAAAACGTATGTATTATGTTATAATACCTGTTGCGTATTATGTTGTGACTTTACGTGGTATGATGTATGAATGTGAGTAAAGTATTATGTAATGAAAGTGGAAGATAACGAATGATGAGAATAGAAGTAACGGATGATAAGATCCTTGTCGCGTACTCTGGTACTGTGTCAGTCTACGGACATGAGTCGGGGGTTTGTTTACAGGCCCCGGCACAGTATCAGTATTCGGACATCAGTCGGGGGTATTGCATGGGACACGATGGTATGTGAAGGAGATGAGATCCTTGTCGCGTACTCCGGTACTGTGTCAGTCTTCGGACATGAGTCGGGAGTTTGTTTACAGGCCCGGCACAGTATCAGTCTTCGGACATGAGTCGGGGGTATTGCATGAGACACGATGGTATGTGAAGGAGATGGGATCCTTGTCGCGTACCCCAGTACTGTGTCAGTCTACGAACATGAGTCGGGGGTTTGTTTACAGGCCCTGGCACAGTATCAGTCTTCGGACATGAGTCGGGGGTATTGCATGAGACACGATGGTATGTGAAGGAGATGAGATCCTTGTCGCGTACTCCGGTACTGTGTCAGTGTTCAGACATGAGTCGGGGGTTTGTTTATAGGCCCCGGCACAGTATCAGTCTTCGGACATAAGTCGGGGGTATTGCATGAGACAGGATTCAGATCGGGAGTCTTTATGGCTCGAAGGGAGTTCAATCCTTGAGATTGACTCGAAGGGGATACCTGTCGCGTACCCTGGTCTGTCTTCGGTAGGAGACGGGGGTATTGGATGTGACGAGATCCATATGAAGGTATATGATAATAATGAATGAAAGATGGAATGAATGAACGATGATGAAGATAATAATTATTATTAATGTGTACGTATGATGTATGACCGCGAACGAATATAAGTTTTGGTTTTAAAGGAAGTAAAGTATTTTTATTATGAAAACTAGAACTCACTCAGCGTAGCTGACTTTTTGTATGCATGATACTTGGCAGGTAGTTTGTTGATGTTAAGGAGTTGCAGGCATGGTTGCATACGCTACTGGAGTGTTTTGAAGATTGGCATCCATATTTTGACATATCATTGTATTTTAAACTAATGAAATGTATTGAAATGACATGCTTTTGATTATAAATGAAAGTTATTAATTTCCGCTGCAAAGAAATGAGTATTTTAAATGTTTTACGCGATGACGGACCAGCTGTAAGCGTCCCGGGAACGGGGCCTTACACTATATTGATTGCTTGATTTAGATGCTCAATGTAATGTTGTAAGTTATTGATTGTTTTGGTTGTTCTTGCTTCTGATATTTTGGCTTCAACTTCAGCCTTTATGTTTGTTAACTTCACAAAGATTTCAGTTGCATGAGCATTCAGTTTGTGTTTTTCTTTAAGCAAGTTATCAACTTCTTTCTCTAGTGAACTGATTTGATTAGCAGAAGTTTGTAGTTCCTCTACATGTGAAGCTCTTTCCTCCTTTATCATGTATGCTAGATTGTTGCAATATTTCCGATATGCTTGTACTTCATCTATGCATGCTAATAAGCATAGATTGATCTTTCTGTCTTTAGGAATTTCAGGCAATGGAGGAATGTTTGTGTTGTTTTTGTTTGTCGTTTTTGCAAGCTCAGATTGAATTTAGCATAGATTGAACCATTTTGTCTTGCAACTGGTTCATCTCTTGAGCTAAACTGATGTTTTGTTGATTCAATGTCTTGATTTGTGCTTGATCATTTCTTTGAGATTGTTCCATCTCTGACCTGCATTTGATCAAATCATTAGACAATGTGTTGTTTGAGTTTGCAAGATCACACAATGTAAATGCATTAGTTCTTTCTCAATGTGACTGATGTACAACTGAATGTTTGTCTTGTCAAACAATGAATTGTTATTGTTTGATATGTTACTGTTGTTTGGTTGGTTGCAGCTTTTGTTTGATTTGTTGTTGTTGTTTGGTTGGTTACAGCTTTATTTCCTTTGTTTGAATTCTTGAAACCTCTTTCTACCTCCAGCAAGAAAGATAACTCGGTTTCTTGAAACACAAATGTTAGTGAATGATGTTAAAATTTTATTTTGTTTGAAAACAAAAATGATTTAACAATTGTTTTTGTGTTTCAAGCAAAATCAAATTTTAAAATTTTAATTGAATCCAAAGAACGTCGAAACTCAATTTAATTAGATCAACCTAATTAAAGAGTTAACTCAGTTCAATTACAATTTAGTTAAGCTAGACTAAGATTAATCTAGCTTAATTTAAAAGTTACAATATTTGGATCGTCTCAATTAAAATTTTAAATGATTTTGTGACTTGATTGAAAATAACTCAACTCTTCCGAAGAACAAAGAGAATTATTTGTTCAAAATTAAAATCTTTCGAACTCAAAAACTCTTCCGAGAACAATCTTCTGCTGCGAGGATATATGTCGGTCAAGACAGAGAAGAAAGTCAAATTTAAATTTCTATGTCCGCTGTGGAGAGAATGAATTGTGTGTATTGATGAATCTATGTCCGATGTGGATTTTCTTAAGCGTCCGCTGTGGACTTTCTTAAGCGTCCCTGTGGATGTTTTCTTGATCGTCCGCTGTGGACCGAGTTGTGTGTTTAATGTGCGTTGTGGACGTGATAAATGTCCGCTTTGAGTGATTATTGAATTAGCTGTGGATGAGTTGTGCTGTGGGTGGTGATGTTTATCGTCCGCTGTGGGTACGGCGCACAAAGTTGTGTGTTCAACGTTCGCTGTGGGTTTATGAACATCCGCTGTGGACAGATGAACGTCCACACGTCCGCTGTGGACAGATGAACGCCCGCTGTGGAAAGATGAACGTCCATTGTTGACAAATGAACGTCCGCAGTGGAAAACTGTGATGCCAACTGTGGAAAATGATAATCGATGGATCGAATATTGCAATCGTATTGTTGCCATTTATCATGTCTGTGATATGGAATCTCACAGACCCGTTGATGATTTCAAGTGAAGATCTGTTGCAAGATTTAATGTATGATGATGAATGAATGATGAACAATTCAAGAACACATATTCATAAAAATTTCATTCATTTATATGGATGATAATGCTAGGAGATTACAAAGGGAGTTTGTAAGAAAATTCTCTCTCTCACACACTCAACCTGATTGTTTCTCTCACTAGACTTAATAATGCTTAGCAGTGCTTAGAAATGCTTAGCAATACTTAGAGTATAAAATGACTACACTTAGTCTATTTATACTCTTTACATAAATGAACAAAGTTATATTTAAGCCCTAATGAATACACAAATATTATTCTAATTCAGATAAATTCTGTGTTGCTAAAACTTGACTGCCATGTGCTGACGTCATTCGGGAGGACCGCTGATGTTGACTGTTGACTTTGACCACGGTTGACCAAGTTTAACCAAGTTTGACTTTGGTCAATTTTTTTTTGTTTTGATCATATTTTCAGCATAGCTTCACCGTGTCGGTTTTGGTAATCATCATGAGATTCGGCACTTAGGTTTTGGTAAGTATCATCTTTAAATAGTCTAACACGCATGTGCAGAACCAAGTCAAGAAGGCCATAGTTCTTTCCACCCTGAGTCATACAGGCCAGTGATTGAAAAACAAAAGAGGATTCTAACCTTTAAGGAGATTGAGGAGGAGAAGAGGGAGAGGAAGAGGAAGGCAAGGGGAGAAAGGATGAGATGTTACGACCCGCCGGGTACGGTGTTTCCCCGGCCGTGACTATCCAAATATCAACACAATGCAGCGGAAGGGTAAAGGTACATGTAATATTATATTCAATTCATTTAAAAGTCATACAGTTATCCCCAAGATAAATAAGGTCTAACATTTGTTAAAGTGTTCTAAACATCATCATATATATTGTCTCGACAAAAAATCATCTAAAACTAGGATGCTATGGCTATCTCCAAATGTTTAATTCTAGTCAATCTCTTAGCCAGCTTACTCATGCCAATCAGTCTTTTCCTGAAATACACACCCAAAAATACATCAACATAATGTTGGTGAGCTCATGAGTTTATGACACAAGTCTCCACATATCAAATAAGTTTACAAAGTTCATGATGCACTAAAGAAAAGTATCACAATCAAACCTAGACCCGGGTGACCCTCCCGAGTGCTAGAACATCCCCTAACCCATACCCCTTATTGTTATGGGATCAGATGTGCCCTGCTATGCACATATATTTCTGCAATAATTTGTGACACAATGATTTTCCATCTCAATGGGGGTTTCCCTATCCACAGGGCCCATTGTGTGCGGGGGATTCCCCAAATAGTACTATCCACAAATCAAGCGGCTCTCACAAGAGTTAATGATTGTGCTCACGTTTGGGGACAAGAGCAGGTAGTGTTGCGTCATTACAAATTTATAACCAAGAGTATTTATTTCACCCCAAAAGTTTATCAAGTAAAAAGGGGGTCATGAGACTCACCTTAACTTAGTTGTCACGAGAGTGTTCGTGGGTTTGAGCTACCGGCAGGCAAGATTCCTAAGTTCATATTTACAGTTGTTAGTACTATTTCAATTAGTTAGGTAAGCCTAGACTTTCTAGTTCAAGTTTTCCTTAAGCGACTAGGCGGTTTTCATTACACATGTGTAATTTGGTAAATTCTTGTAATTTGAGGTCTTAGGTTTGAGAGTAGGACATGTTTGAGTTATTATAGATAAATTTCAGATTATTAAGTTTATTATTTTAGTGTTTTATTCCCAAAACAGTAAGGTTTTGGTCGATGTCATGTTTGGTCCTTCAACTTTGTTATATTGACGGTTTTAACCCTTATATTTTGGAATTTAGCACTTGAATTGTTTATTATATGTTTTATAGTTTTGAGTGAGGTAAGATACTGTAATTAAGTGATTTTTATGCTTCTCAAGGTTTTGGAACTTATTTATCTTATTGTTTTGCTAGTGTGATGCTCGGTTTTGTATTTTAACATTATTTTTGTATTAATTCTTAGGAAATCCTATAATTGATAATATTTGGTTTGTAATATGATTTTATCAATATAAGGTCCATAGCTAATATATTTTTAAGTTTTAGGTTGTTTTATATTGGTTTTGGTATTCTAACGCTTGGGTTTGGTTTTAACGGGTTCTTAGATTCGGTACAACTTTTTGGTCCAACATAGCTTTATATTATTCTAATATACTTATGATAAGTGTTTGAGTCTGAAATTTCGGGTTTCTTAGACTAAGAATATATTTTTACGAATTTTCATTTATTTAACATAAATAAATTTTTATATTTTTGTTTAATAGGCAAACTAACTCTACAGGTCACGAAATTTTATTTCTAAGCATTATTTAACATTTTGTACCTACTTTAATTTTATAAATCAGATTGTATGTGTGGTTGGTAATTCCGTTATATTAGCCGGTTAGTTCCGTTAAGTGTTCGTTAAGTCTCGGTTTTGTGTTTATATGTGTTTTATTATGATTTTACCTATTTTAAAAGTTTTTATATCATAAATATAACCTATATGAACTTATAATTCTAGTAATTTATATTAATCATGTTTTACATATTTTTAAGAATTTCCGAGTTTTTTTTATTAATTTTATAAAAATCGTTCTTTTGTAAAAGGTACATTCTTTTGTTTACTGGAATTCATGATATTTTACATATATAAGATAATAGAAGTGACCCAGAATTGATTGTGTCACTAGTAAAAGAATATAACAAAATATCGATAGTTTTCGGGTGGTGACGTTTACCTCGACGAAGCTGTGAAACGGGGTAAACAGGAGGCTGCAGACGAACAAAAGAGGCTTCCAGAATGAAGATTCAATTCATATTCATAGATGGATTAGAGGTGCAAAAGAAGGAAGAAATTAAATACTTATAAGTTGTAAAATAAAAGAAAGAAGACATTTACCTTATGGAGTTCGAAGAAGTGATTCTGCCGAGAGTGTGTAAAGAGTAGAAATAGAGGGGAAGAACTCTCTATTTATAGAGAGAAAGTGGAGGTTGAGATGTGAATCAGCTGAAGTGTGTTTGGGGGCCACTTTCTTGATAAGAGAAATCTTGGTTAGTAGAAGATTTTGGATACTACAACAAGTTAGCATGGCTTAGAAAGCTAAGCCATGGATTGGGCAGTTTGGATGGTGATTAGACTGGTCAAACCACCTTCTAGAAGGTTTTTAAGATTTTCAAAATGTTTCTAAGTGTAAAGAACTTTGGAAGATAGAAATTTTTGGGCTGCACAGTGCTAATGTGGTTGTATAGTGCCCATGCGCCCGCTACTCATGCGCCTGTACATTGCCAATGCGCCTGTACAGTGCTCATGTGCCTAGTGTTCCTTAGTTTTTCCGAAGAAAAAGTGGCCGCACAGTGTTAATGCGCCTGTACAGTGCTCATGCGCCTGTACAGTGTTCATGCGCCTAAGAGAAAAACAAATGCGGATGAACTATACCAAATGCGGATGAAGGGATCAAATGCGGATGAACGGATCAACAAATGCGGATGACTTAAGACTTTATTATTATTATGATTATTATTATTTTTTTATTATTATTATTTTTGTAACTCTTGTTTATTAACTTTTTGCCATAATTATTACTAGGGCTTTGGGCCCAAGGCCCACTAGTGTTGGTAGCTCACGAACAAATCCATCACATGGCCCATTGGCCAATCCAAAGTTTGATGGGCCTAGCCCATTAAGGTGTGTGTGTATATCCAAAGGTTTGATCATGTTAGGCCCATCACATGGGCTCCGGTTGATCATTGTGTGGCCCACTATGGTTTCTAAAAAAATTTTCTGGGCCCAAAATCAGGGTTGTCACATGAGAGAGACCCCCAGCTTCATGCAAGTTGCATATGGGCTGCCCTTAGGCCACATACTCAGGAAGATGAGTTAAGGCAGCTAGATTAAATTATTTGAGGTTTAGGAACTATAACATTGATAAAATAATCTCTCTTCCCTGGGAAGAATTGATTGAGTTGGCTAACACTAAAATGTCAAAAGAGAGGAAGGAGGCCCAGGTTGCAGAATTGCTCCTCAAGATCAAAGAAGAAAGAAAAAGAAAAAGATTGTATAAAGCCCCTGTCCTCTCTCCAGTTCAAGAAAGTCCTAAAGTAGAGACTGTGGCTGTTGAATAAGAAACTCAGGTAGGTAGGAACACAATAGACAAAAGATGATAACCTGCTTAAGTGCCACAGGTCTTTATCAGCAGCAGCTCTACTCCTTCTATCTTATGAATACATAAAGTTTGAGTACCTCAAGTAGCTGGAGCAAGAAGTCCTAAAAGAGAAGAAAGGTGCTAAGAGAAAGATGAGGGAGGAAGCTACTAAATCAAAAGCCATCACCAGAGCTACCCAGAAGAAGTCTGCTGACAGAATGAAGATGGCGAGCTTTTTAAAGCTGTATGGGTTCTCTGGAAGGAGACTTTGTCCAATGTCTCTATCCACAATAGATGAGCACATTAGAGTAATTAAGCAGAATATTAAGAAAGGATAAATAAGGAACAACTAGTAATCAAGACCAACCTTCTTAGTTGAAGTATAGAAAGAGGAAGATGATGGCCATCAGAAGGGACATAAAGAAGAAGAAGAAGAAGAAGTCCAAGGCATCCACCTCTGTGCCTCTGGATGAGTCAGAACATTCTAAGGGTGAACAAAAAGAGGCTGCTCAACCAACTCCCTACAAGTAAAGCCTCTTGCTGCTGAGAGATCCATCTTGTCCTGGGCTTTCTCTCCAAACCCAAATAGATGGTATGTCATAAGAGATCAAGGAGGTCAAGACATATACTTCTTTCAAATTATGCTTGACCTTCCTTTGCATGATCTCTTGGACATGAGGAGGTACTTTGATAGTCTTAAAAATCCAGACTAACTGATGAAGAAAGGAATGGTTCTGATTCTGATGAGGACTGTAAAGATCAAAACTTAGAGTTCTCCTCAAGTTTTGGTAGCATCAGCCTAGGGGGAGTTTGGAAGAGTTATCTTAGAGGCTGATATGAACCAAAGTTCTTTCAGCATGCATACTGAAGTACAAGGAAGTTACTTTGGAAGATTTGATAAATGCACAAAGAAATTCACTAAGTGTCAAATCTTCCAAAGCCAAAGACCCAATTCTGCTGAAGCCAAAAGTGAAGTCTTCTGAAGCTTGAAGACTGATTTCTTTCGAAGACAAAGAATACATGCTTTCTCTGACATGCTTTTGATAAAAGCTGAACTACTTCCTGCTACCATCTCTGAAGACTCACCAAGTTATACAAGTTGGTGAATTTTTCATACTTTTGTCAACTGTAGATTAAGGTCTTTGAGTTTGTAACTTTCTACTCTTGTAATTTTATCCTTTTTTGTAATAGATTAGAATATGAGCTATGGCATGTCATAGTCACTAGTCAAAAGGCAATCTGTGTTTTGACTTTACATTGGTTTTGTTGTCTAGATTAGTGTTCTAGTTGGCCTTCAAAGTATGGCCGAGTGTAGGATGTAGTATAAAGTGTCTCATGTACCAGTCCTTAGGACTAAGCCTTGTAACAATTATAAAACACTTGTAAGTAATATACATCATCCTTGAAAACCAATACTTGTGTTTTGCTTGTGTTCTTTACTTTTGTTCTTAGTTTCTTGTGCCTGGTTCCCTATTTGATCTATTGAGTGTTTACTCTCCAACTTGTGAAATTGTTTTACTGGTCCTGCATGGTCCTTGTGGTTTGATTAGATTGCATGTTTAGTCCCCAAACTTTAAAAATTGCAAAGTCAGTCCAAATTTTTTGATACTTATTGCAACTTTGGTCCCTTAATTTTAAAAATTACAAAGTTAATCCAAACTTTTGTATAAGCATTGCACTTGTGGTCCCTAAAGTTAAATCTAAAATTTAATCAAACTTTTATAAAATGCATAAAAATTAAAGGAATTTACTAGCAGAGAAAACACACAACGAGTACTCAAAAGTTTGGACTAACTTTGCAATTTTTTAAGTTTGGGGACCAAATGTGCAATATGGTCAAACTAGAGGGACCATTTATGCAACTTTCTTTATAATATAATTAAGAAACAATTAAATAATATTGCATATATAATATTGTTTTGTATACTATTGGACATTGCTCTCGATTAAGTCAGTCAGTTACTCGTTTAAAAAAAATTACAAACTTTAATTAGTTTGTAGTTATCAATGTTGTTTTATTTACTAACTACGGGTTAAAATAATAAACATCGTATGTGAGTAATTATTTAATAATCTATGTTATCCAGAATGTATATGTAATTTTCTATTAAAACATGTTTTTTCATATTAGATTTTATAATTATTTAAATACTTATAAAATATGTGTATATAAAGTTTTTAAAATTTTAAAAAATAAAAAAATTATTAAACAACCTTTTAATACTTAGGCAATATTTAATGAATGACTAAAAGAATTTTTAATGGTCAGGTGATGTTAATGCGCCCCAGATTAATTGTTTGGGAGTAGACACTCATGTCTTTCCAAAGCAAATGTCATTGGTTTGAGTCTCAATTGGTGTAATATGTTTTAAGTATGTCAGGAGTTTTATCATAGTGGGTGTTGGGTTTTCCTTGGATGGTAGGCAGGTGGGTAAACAACAATGTTTGTGTTCACGGGCGTGAGTGGTGTTTCGCCAATGGTTTTACCTAGGAAATTTTAGTGCTTCTAGATTAAAGTGTAAATAGTAACACCTTTCTCCTTTTCTTTTTTCAAACATATTTGATATTAGGATAACTTTGTAAAATAGTAAGCAACTTATAAAAGTGTTCCAATTCGGTCATTCGGCTTTCATGTTTTATTTAAATTATAAGTTTTAACATGACTTTTAGCATGCTTTTCTATTTATTTCAAGTAGAAAATATTGTTTTTTCTTTTTTTATGCTAATGTGGAACAATGACATGAATTTTAGGTAATTCTTTTATTTTTTAAAATAGTTAACATTTTATCAAATTTTTTAATATAATTTCATATATTGAAAATTTCAACTTCTATATTTTCTCATTCACTACTTTATTTATGTAAGAAAATTCGATGATAACTCGATTTGAAGATTTAGTGGTCCAATTTAAGAAAAAATATGCATGAGTGACCAAATTAAAATACTTTTGAAACTTGATTACTACTATGTGATATTTCATTGATATTATTAGAATAATATCCGTGCGTGACATAACGAGACTTATATATATGCATAAAATAGAAAATAATAGTAATAAATAATAATAGTATAAATTCTAAAACCACAATTTGTGACATGAAATTTGTTATTCAAGGAAAATGTATTTAAAGAAATGATGTTGGAAGGGCATCTAAATGAACTTAAGGGTGTGCCAAAATAAAAAATAAAAACAATACTTTTTTCATTTTCTGCCAATACAACAATCATATTTTTTTTTTCAAAAAAGATGTTGTTATAAACTTCAAAATGCTATTTGGATCAAATTATTTTTAGTTTTCTTTTAAATAACATCTAAAGGTTAGTTTCAAAAACCCATATAATATACGCTATGCAATTTTAGTTTCTTTACAAAAATAATTCTCTGTGTCATATTCAATCCTCACAAAATGAGCTCTCAAAACACACCAATTTCGTTTATTGAAATAGTCAAAATGCAATGTGGACAACTAATATCCGGTGATACTAAGAAAATTGTCATGCAACCGTTAGAGCATCATTTGGAAGATAAGTCAAGTTCTTCCTAACTAAAGGCGTAACACAAATATTTATATACGGGTTATGAATATGTAAATAAGTGTCGGATAAACGACCACTTTGCTCTAGAACTAGTGTACCATGAGGATTTATTTAGACAACATTTCATGCCAAAAAGTATCAATGATGATATTTTTATTCTTGAGGATCACATTCTGTAACACCCCGATAACTTTTTTCGTTCAAAGTCTATGTATGAACCCTAGAGTATATGAAAATATTCTAACGATTTGCAAAGAAATCTAATGATGTAACTTTGTATGATTCCTATCTCAAACCAAAGTTGAAAGACCCATTGTCACTGTTACCCGTATTTCCCTGCTACCCGCAATTGATTATTCACCAGACTAAGTAAAGTAACACAAATAGGTAAAAGTACCTTAACCGCATTAATTTATGCCAACCGAATTTTTTTAGCCTACCAACATTGGTTGTATTTAAGTTAAGTACAAGTAATGCAGATAAGTATGAAAACCTTATCCATATTGGTTTAACTCAGCCGCATTCATTCAACTGTTACCCATATTGGTTTAACTCAGCAGCATTCATTCAACTATTACCTGCACTAGTTTAACCCAGCTGTATTCATTCAACTGTTACGCGTATTGGTTAGGACAACCATATTCATTTAACTGTTACCCGCATTAGTTAACTTGGGACATTTTCACTCATGTCTATACCTATGAGGAATTCATGTTTAGTTACACCCATTGTTATTCAATCAAGGTTAAAAGGGACTTAAGGAATGTTTTTATGTCTTACCCTCTATCCTTGGGTTATTATCAGCTTACTTTGTTTAGTGTAATGCATTGATTCTCAGCTTGGTTTGCTTAGTGCACTGCATGGATTCTCAGCTTTCTTTGCTTAGTGCACTATACGGATTCTCATCGTGCCTAGTTTGTGCTTTGCATGGATATGTTAGCTTGCCTTGTGCTTGAATAAGCTTGTCTTGCAAAAAGACATGCATGTTTTATGTTATTCCCGATATGGTTCATTGTGTTGATGAGTTATGCTTCTAAACCAAGAAATGTTTCAACAAGGTGTTTTAGTATGATAACTCTTCAAGGTTTTTCAATGTATTAATAGCTTTATGTGTTATCTAAGGCTAGATCTGTGACATCCGGTAATTTTCCGTTACCAAACTCCGTTAGTTCCGTTAAGTCTTGCATACACGTGTCGGGAGCACACACTAGTTGTCGTTGAATGTTGGTGACTTAATAATAATTAATAATGTTAAACAAATAATTACTATGTTGATTATTAGTCGTGATTATGTGATTTAAATGTTTATTGTAAATTTTATCGCATAACGTGGAAACGTGTGTATTTAATTCGTGCATTGTGTGACTAGTAAAGATAAAGTATATAATTGTTATTATTAGTTCATATGTTTATTATTGTGGTTATAAACATCTTAAAAGGGTGTTAAAAGCTTAATCTTTACAAAATACAAAGTGCAAGGGTTAAAAGGTAATTATGCAAAACTTTGTTGATTAAAACACAAAAACCCAACCCTAAACACCCCATTCGGCCGCGACCTGCACTCCCTCACCCTCACCATCGCGAATTCAGCCAAGAACAACCATTCACATTCGAATTTGGATCGATTTCAAGGCACACAACAAGTTAGAATCATCAATTGCAAGCCATTACACGTTTAAAGGTTAGATTTTTACATGTTTTTGATGGTTTTCAAGGTGGCCGAACCCTAGTTCGAAAATCTGCAATTGGATGTTAATTCTTGTTTGTTTGGTGATGTTATGATGTTAGTTAGGTTGTATTGATGCTAGTTAACGTTGATTATGCAAGAAAGTTTGGATTTTGGTTGTTTGTTCATATGATCATCTTGGCCGTGAGTTTGAGGCTATTTTGGATCAAATTGGATGTTGAATGATGGTTGTTTGATGTTGTTATTATGTTAGTTGGATTGTATATATGCAAGTTAACGTCGATTATGCAAGAAAGCTATGATTTTGATACTTTGTTCATAGGTTACTAATAATAGTAACTTTATTTTGCATGAATTGATGATTGGTTGATGTATGAATGTTATGAATGTGTTTGTAATGATGTTTAGATGCTAGATGGTTGATATGAATGTTAGGAATTCAAGAATGCATGTTGTAGTTCATACCTTACTAAAGATAGTAACTTTTGGGTATGAAAGTTGATGAATCATGATGATTAGGTGTTGTTGATCATGTTTAGATGTTGTCATGGACTTGAATTGGTATATAATTGATGAATTCATGAATGTAGTGTGAGTTTGATGAATTTGGGATGAACTTTCCCAAAAGGGAAACTTTAATTGTGCAAATCCTTGAATTGGATGATTTGAGCATGTTTGGGATATTAGGATCATGCTAGTGTGTTCATGGATGATTTCTAAGTTGATTAAATGTGTTGTCTAGGTTATATGAATGTTGATTTGGTTTGTTACCTGTTTTGGCCTGTTGTAATTCGCATGACTTGTATGATAATTGGTTGTATGATGATCTAGGTAGTACATGTGGTTAATGAAGTGCTATATGTAATCAAGTTGTATGTGAGCATGTATGTCATACTGTTGTGTTAGTATTAACGAATTATCACCTATAATGTCACCAACGGGTCAAACGGGTCAACTGGGTCAAATGTGTCTTGTCTTTCTTAAACCTTGAGTTCCTTGGTTTGTAGAGCACTTAGGGTTTCGTGTTGATTTTGTATACACGTACTTATGTACTCTTGTGTTCTAGGTGACCTTTGAAGGTTGTCTTTTTCTTTCAAGTTAAGCTCTAGGTTAATTCTTGCGCGCATCAGGTGAGTTCTTGCCCCACTCATTTTACATCATCTCTTTTGGGGGAGATAGCATACTGTTGATCACAAACGCTTTTATTTATGAGTGTGTATAATATTGATATAGTGTTGTTTACCATGGAAAGTCCTCACACTTTCGGATTGTTAATATTGAATAGCGGGGAAATCTTGGGTAGTACTACTGGGTCTGACGAGCCCCACCTGTGCGACTCGAGGTCAAACGGGTGCAATTTTGTCCTAACACATATTCGTCACGACCTGGTAAGTCGTGACGGGAGGCAACAAACGTAACACAGTCAGCTTCGATCGCGAAATCACTATGATTAATATTTTTATGTTAATAGACTAGCTATCTATTGCAATACACTACTTATGCTCTGGAAACTGTTGATTGGTTTATATTTTAACGCAAACTCTTGAACTCACCAACCATGTGTTGACTTGTTTAGTATGCTATTCTCAGGTTAAGGTTGCCAGTTGCCTAGGAGCACGCACACCAGCATCGTTGAGTTGTCTACATTGTTTGTTTACACATTTGGGTTTATTTTTCCTATTAAACATTTGTGTTTGGGGCGCGTATGTTTTGCGCATTCTCTTTACATACTACTTGTTTTGGGTTTTCTAGTTTTAAAAACGCTTCCGCAGTATTTTAAACGTTAACTCTGGTTTTGTTTATTTATCATATAGAGTCGTTCTTGGTAACTAATGACTGAGATCCTGGTATGTCACGCGCCTCGCGGTAAAACCCCGCTCGCGGATTTTGAGGGTGTGACAGATTGGTATCAGAGCCATTGGTTATAGGGAACTAGGTTGCATACACACACTAGACTATAACCGCACAGTTGTTAGTTACTTATCGCTTACTCTCCTTACTGTATACTCATTGGCATACGCAACACGTACTTCGCAGCATGGCATCGTCGTCCAGGAATTTAGGCAAGAGACCTGCACGATCTGATTCACCTCCTACTTCTCCCGTACCGGATAGGGGATTTAACTGGCCACGACATCCTTATCCTCCTAGCGAGATAGACTGGGATCAGCCTTTCATACCTCCTGAGCTCGATCCTCCGCGTAACTGGGATTTCTACCCCACTTACATAAACCGTATGGCTTATAGAGAGCGCGTACCACCAGTAGCACCTACACGACCTAGGACTAGGTCATCAACCGCCTCTACTTTGCCTACACTTCCTACCTTGAGCATCCCTCTGGAGCAGGCATTTGCAGCTTTGGTAGCCACACTGGACACAGAGCGACAGCGGATTAGAGGACTCACTGATGAGAACTCTGCATTACGATCTGAGATGCGTCAGCTGCGTTTCCAGGTAGATACGCTTCAGGAGCGACTTTCGATGGCCATTGGTGGACATCATACTCTGGCAGGCAACGTGGTAGCACTTAGTGAGCGCATGGACGCACAAGATCACCATAATATGGAGATCGATAATAGGTTTGCTGAGTTAGAGGCACAGCTAGCAGCACTCCAGATTGCTGAAGCTCCTGCACCTTTGGTGGACCCTGATGAGGAAGACCCAGAAGAAGAACCCGAGGAAGCCCCCGAAGAAGAACCAGTAGAGATGGATGAGGACAGTGACGGATCTGACGTACTGGACTGATCCTACCTTTTAAATGACTTGGACTATGTAGTGTTTCTTTTCTTTGAAACCTATGTGGGAAGGGTTGTTTCCCACCCAACTGACAAACTTAAATTTTGACATTGATGGAATATTTTGTGACTCAATTGCAAATTATTTATCTTTGATTATTATTTCTGTTATAAATGTTGTGGTTGTGGTGAATGCATTATTTCTTATTGTTTACTGTACCTTGATGAGATTAATGTGTTGGATGTTACTCATTATTGTAATTGTGAATTTTAAAGTGAAATATGGACGCACGTGGACGAGGACGTGGGCGTGGTCGTGGACGTGGCGCCGGAGGCCGTGGAGCCGGAGCCATAAACATGACGCCTGCGGAATTGGCGGCATTAATTAATGAACATGTTCAGGCGGCAGTGGCTGCTGCCCAACCGGGACAACCAGCAGGTAAATGATAACAAGAGGTTAAACTGATTATCCTAGTTATTTGTCTAGGATATCTGACTAATGTTTGGGTTGTCAAAACAGGACCACCACCATGTACCTACAAGTCCTTCATGGACTGTAAACCCCATACCTACAGCGGGACGGAAGGAGCTGTAGGGCTTGTAAGGTGGTTTGAGAAGACAGAGTCTGTCTTTGCGAAATGCAACTGCCCGCCTGCTGATCAGGTGAAGTATGCCACCGGGACATTGGAAGGCGCAGCACTTTCCTGGTGGAATGCCCAGGTACAAATGCTGGGTCAAGCCATGGCCAATGAACTACCTTGGGATGAATTCAAAGAAATCATGACTGAAGAATATTGCCCCCGAAATGAAGTGCAGAAACTGGAGATTGAGTTCTGGCAACTCAAAATGCAAGGCTCAGAAATTGAAGCCTACACGACTCGTACTCATGAGTTAGCCACTTTATGCCCAGGGATGGTGAATGAAATGCACAAGAGGGTGGAGCATTATATACGGGGATTGGTGCCTGAAATTCAAAGTATGGTAACTGCTTCTAACCCCACTACCATACAACAAGCAATCCGAACAGCCCACAGGCTGACTGACCAGGCAGTTGAGCAAGGTCGGTTACCTAAACGGGGTGCGGTGGCAAGCGTGCCCGACCAGAAACGCAAGTGGGATGGTTTAAGCAACAAGGGATCGTCATCCAGTAGCCAATCTCAACCTCAACAACAGCAGCAAAGTCAGCAACAGCAACGGAAGTTCGATAACAACCGAAGCTTCAACCAGGCGCACTCAAATCAAGGACCCGGCGGGTATGGTGGAAGACTGCCGAAGTGCAACCGGTGTAACTACCACCATGTGGGTCGGTGTGATAACTTCAAGTGTCAACGTTGTGGGAAGATTGGTCATGCAGCCAAAGACTGTCGGGGTGAACTGATGAAGAAGCCACAACAATCACAAGAAACTCCGAAAGGTTGTTTTGAATGCGGAAAGAAGGCCATTACAAACGCAACTGTCCCCAGCTTAAGAGGAATGGTAATGGTAACAACAACAATGGGAACAACAACAATAATAACAATGGCAACAACAATAACAACAACAATGGTAATGGCAACAACAATGGTGGAAACAACAATGGAGCCAAAGGAAGAGCCTTCGTCATTGGCTCAGGTGAGGCTCTAAACGACCCTACAACAGTAACTGGTAAATTTTCGGTTAATGGTTGTTTTGCTACTGTATTATTCGATACCGGAGCCGATAGAAGTTTCGTGTCCACTAGGTTCTGTAGTCTTTTAAGTGATATGCCCTCAGCCTTAGAATCTAAATACACCGTAGAGTTAGCTGACGGTACACAGATTCACGTAACGCATATTCTTAGAGACTGCAAGATAGAGCTTGCTGGTCATACATTCACATAGATCTCATGCCTGTTACACTAGGAAGTTTGATGTGGTAGTAGGCATGGATTGGCTTTCCGATAAACAAGCGGAAGTCATATGCCACGAGAAGATACGGATTCCCTTGGTGAAGAAGTCCTTACGGTCAGAGGTGATAGGAGTGGTGCGGTGATAGGCATCATCTCGTTTATGAAAGCACAGAAGTTGTTACGAAAGGGTCGACTAGCCATATTGGCACTCGTCACAGATAAACAGATCGAGGAAAAGAAGATAGAGGATATCCCCGTAGTTCGTGAGTTTCTCGAGGTGTTTCCGGAAGACCTTCCTGGATTACCGCCTCATCGTCAAGTTGAATTCCAGATTGAGTTGACTCCAGGAGCCGCTCCAATTGCGAGAGCACCGTACCGGTTAGCTCCGAACGAACTGCAGGAATTATCTGCCCAACTACAAGAGTTGTTGGATAAAGGGTTCATCCGACCGAGTTCGTCGCCCTGGGGAGCGCCAGTTCTATTTGTGAAGAAGAAGGATGGTACATTTCGAATGTGCATTGACTATAGGGAACTGAACAAGGTTACTATCAAGAATAGATATCCCTTACCTCGTATCGATGATTTGTTTGATCAACTGCAAGGATCAAGCTATTACTCTAAGATTGATCTGAGGTCTGGGTATCATCAGCTGAGAGTTCGAGAAGAGGACATCTCGAAAACTGCTTTCCGTACACGATATGGTCATTATGAATTTTTGGTCATGCCATTTGGGTTGACGAATGCACCAGCAGTATTCATGGACCTCATGAATCGCGTGTGCAAACCCTATCTTGATCAGTTTGTTATCGTCTTTATTGATGACATACTGATATACTCAAGGACCGAGGAAGAACATGAGAAGCACTTACGTTTAATCTTGGAATTACTTAGAAAGGAACAACTGTACGCAAAGTTTTCTAAGTGTGATTTCTGGATACGTGAGGTACAATTCTTGGGTCATATTGTCAACGAGAAGGGAATACATGTTGATCCTGCTAAGATTGAAGCGATAAAGAATTGGTCTGTTCCTAAGACACCGAGTGAGATACGACAATTCCTTGGATTAGCGGGATATTATCGACGATTCATTGAAGGATTCTCTAAGATTGCACAACCTCTCACAGCCTTGACTCACAAGGGAACGACGTACAAATGGGGTGAGAGTCAGGAATCTGCTTTTCAGTTGCTGAAACATAAATTGTGTAGCGCACCAATATTAGCGTTACCGGATGGTAGTGATGACTTCGTAGTCTACTGCGACGCTTCTATTCAAGGACTTGGATGCGTCCTGATGCAGCGGGATAAAGTGATAGCTTACGCCTCTAGACAATTGAAGATTCATGAGAAGAACTATACCACCCATGACTTGGAACTGGGTGCGGTAGTTTTTGCCTTAAAGATCTGGAGACATTACTTGTACGGTACCAAATGCACCATCTACACCGATCACAAGAGTCTTCAGCACATCTTTGAGCAAAAAGAGTTGAACATGAGACAAAGACGCTGGGTGGAATTGTTAAACGACTATGATTGTGCTATTAAGTACCACCGGGGAAAGCAAATGTAGTTGCTGATGCGTTGAGTAGAAAAGAGACTGCTAAACCTCGACGTGTGCGAGCTCTGCAACTAACGATTAGTACGCAATTACCTGAACAAATCCGTGATGCTCAAACTGAAGCTCTGAAGGTAGAAAACATGAGTTTAGAAGGGTTACGAGGTATGGAAAAACAATTGGAAGTAAAAGCGGATGGAATTCGTTACTTCATGGATAGACTATGGGTACCTCTACATGGAAATCTGAGAGACTTGGTCATGAGTGAGGCTCACAAGTCCAAGTATTCTATACATCCTGGATCTGACAAGATGTACCACGATTTGAAGGCGCACTATTGGTGGCCTAACATGAAAGCAGATGTAGCTACTTATGTGAGCAAGTGTCTGACCTGCTCGAAGGTTAAAGTGGAGTATCAGAAACCATCTGGTCTGCTACAACAACCCGAGATCCCTATGTGGAAGTGGGATCAAATATCAATGGATTTTATTACTAAGTTACCTCGCACTTCTACGGGTTGTGATACAATATGGGTTATCGTGGATCGATTAACAAAATCTGCTCATTTCCTAGCGATAAAGGAAACAGATAAGATGGAGAAGTTAACCCGACTTTATCTGAAGGAGATCGTTTCGAGGCATGGAGTACCGATCTCAATTATTTCTGATCGCGATTCTCGTTTCACATCACACTTCTGGCAGTCGTTGCAGAAAGCTTTAGGTACGCGATTGGATATGAGTACTGCTTATCATCCACAGACTGATGGTCAAAGCGAGCGTACTATACAGACTTTGGAGGACATGTTACGTGCTTGTGTGATTGACTTCGGGAATAACTGGGAAGTTCACCTACCATTGGTGGAATTTTCTTACAACAACAGTTATCACACTAGTATAAAGGCAGCACCTTTTGAAGCTTTATATGGGAGAAAGTGTAGATCACCAGTTTGCTGGGCTGAAATTGGTGATAGTCAATTAACGGGTCCCGAGTTAGTACACGAGACAACTGAGAAGATTGTTCAGATAAGAAACCGCATGGCCGCAGCGCGAGACAGACAGAAAAGCTATGCTGACAAACGACGAAAACCTTTGGAATTTCAGACAGGTGACAAAGTTTTATTAAAAGTCTCACCGTGGAAAGGCGTAGTTCGGTTTGGTAAGCGAGGAAAGCTAAATCCGAGATACGTTGGACCATTTGAGATAGTGGAAAGAATTGGTCCAGTGGCTTATCGACTAGCCTTACCTGATTCATTGAGTGGAATCCATGATGTATTCCATGTTTCAAACCTAAAGAAATGTTTAACGGATGAAACGATGGTCGTACCACTGGAAGAAGTTCAAGTAGATGAACAACTACGCTTCATTGAGGAACCGGTCGAGGTGATGGATCGTGAGGTGAAAACGCTTAAGCAAAGCAAGATACCCATCGTCAAAGTTCGTTGGAACTCGAGACGTGGACCAGAATTCACGTGGGAACGTGAAGACCAAATGAAGCTTAAGTATCCTCAGCTATTCGAAAGACGATGCCAGCCGGCGAAGGTACTGATTAAATTTCGGGACGAAATTTCTTTCAACATGGGGATGATGTGACAACTCATCCAAAACTCACACGATTTCGATTTCCTTGTGCCAATGCAGTAGACCAGTAATGGAACACTCACCATGTAACGCAATTTTCGGGACGAAAATTCTTTCAACATGGGGATAATGTGACATCCGGTAATTTTCCGTTACCAAACTCCGTTAGTTCCGTTAAGTCTTGCATACACGTGTCGGGAGCACACACTAGTTGTCGTTGAACGTTGGTGACTTAATAATAATTAATAATGTTAAACAAATAATTACTATGTTGATTATTAGTCGTGATTATGTGATTTAAATGTTTATTGTAAATTTTATCGCATAACGTGGAAACGTGTGTATTTAATTCGTGCATTGTGTGACTAGTAAAGATAAAGTATATAATTGTTATTATTAGTTCATATGTTTATTATTGTGGTTATAAACATCTTAAAAGGGTGTTAAAAGCTTAATCTTTACAAAATACAAAGTGCAAGGGTTAAAAGGTAATTATGCAAAACTTTGTTGATTAAAACACAAAAACCCAACCCTAAACACCCCATTCGGCCGCGACCTGCACTCCCTCACCCTCACCATCGCGAATTCAGCCAAGAACAACCATTCACATTCGAATTTGGATCGATTTCAAGGCACACAACAAGTTAGAATCATCAATTGCAAGCCATTACACGTTTAAAGGTTAGATTTTTACATGTTTTTGATGGTTTTTCAAGGTGGCCGAACCCTAGTTCGAAAATCTGCAATTGGATGTTAATTCTTGTTTGTTTGGTGATGTTATGATGTTAGTTAGGTTGTATTGATGCTAGTTAACGTTGATTATGCAAGAAAGTTTGGATTTTGGTTGTTTGTTCATATGATCATCTTGGCCGTGAGTTTGAGGCTATTTTGGATCAAATTGGATGTTGAATGATGGTTGTTTGATGTTGTTATTATGTTAGTTGGATTGTATATATGCAAGTTAACGTCGATTATGCAAGAAAGCTATGATTTTGATACTTTGTTCATAGGTTACTAATAATAGTAACTTTATTTTGCATGAATTGATGATTGGTTGATGTATGAATGTTATGAATGTGTTTGTAATGATGTTTAGATGCTAGATGGTTGATATGAATGTTAGGAATTCAAGAATGCATGTTGTAGTTCATACCTTACTAAAGATAGTAACTTTTGGGTATGAAAGTTGATGAATCATGATGATTAGGTGTTGTTGATCATGTTTAGATGTTGTCATGGACTTGAATTGGTATATAATTGATGAATTCATGAATGTAGTGTGAGTTTGATGAATTTGGGATGAACTTTCCCAAAAGGGAAACTTTAATTGTGCAAATCCTTGAATTGGATGATTTGAGCATGTTTGGGATATTAGGATCATGCTAGTGTGTTCATGGATGATTTCTAAGTTGATTAAATGTGTTGTCTAGGTTATATGAATGTTGATTTGGTTTGTTACCTGTTTTGGCCTGTTGTAATTCGCATGACTTGTATGATAATTGGTTGTATGATGATCTAGGTAGTACATGTGGTTAATGAAGTGCTATATGTAATCAAGTTGTATGTGAGCATGTATGTCATACTGTTGTGTTAGTATTAACGAATTATCACCTATAATGTCACCAACGGGTCAAACGGGTCAACTGGGTCAAATGTGTCTTGTCTTTCTTAAACCTTGAGTTCCTTGGTTTGTAGAGCACTTAGGGTTTCGTGTTGATTTTGTATACACGTACTTATGTACTCTTGTGTTCTAGGTGACCTTTGAAGGTTGTCTTTTTCTTTCAAGTTAAGCTCTAGGTTAATTCTTGCGCGCATCAGGTGAGTTCTTGCCCCACTCATTTTACATCATCTCTTTTGGGGGAGATAGCATACTGTTGATCACAAACGCTTTTATTTATGAGTGTGTATAATATTGATATAGTGTTGTTTACCATGGAAAGTCCTCACACTTTCGGATTGTTAATATTGAATAGCGGGGAAATCTTGGGTAGTACTACTGGGTCTGACGAGCCCCACCTGTGCGACTCGAGGTCAAACGGGTGCAATTTTGTCCTAACACATATTCGTCACGACCTGGTAAGTCGTGACGGGAGGCAACAAACGTAACACAGTCAGCTTCGATCGCGAAATCACTATGATTAATATTTTTATGTTAATAGACTAGCTATCTATTGCAATACACTACTTATGCTCTGGAAACTATTGATTGGTTTATATTTTAACGCAAACTCTTGAACTTACCAACCATGTGTTGACTTGTTTAGTATGCTATTCTCAGGTTAAGGTTGCCAGTTGCCTAGGAGCACGCACACCAGCATCGTTGAGTTGTCTACATTGTTTGTTTACACATTTGGGTTTATTTTTCCTACTAAACATTTGTGTTTGGGGCGCGTATGTTTTGCGCATTCTCTTTACATACTACTTGTTTTGGGTTTTCTAGTTTTAAAAACGCTTCCGCAGTATTTTAAACGTTAACTCTGGTTTTGTTTATTTATCATATAGAGTCGTTCTTGGTAACTAATGACTGAGATCCTGGTATGTCACGCGCCTCGCGGTAAAACCCCGCTCGCGGATTTTGAGGGTGTGACAAGATCTCACTCAGCAACGCTGACTTTTAGTATTAATGTTAGGTAAATCCAAGTGTAGCTGAGTTGATAATGTTAGGGCATGAAGAAGCTCCCGGATTATAGAAGGACATGTTTTTTCAAAGTTTAATTAAGTTATCTATGTTTGACAATGAATTTATGTTATGTAATTGTTTGGTACTTTTATCTTGAATAATGAATGATTTTATGTTTGGCATGTTTTAATGAAATTTTCAGTCTAAGAATTATGGTTATGTGTATGAAAACATGTGGATGAATCATACGATGTATCATGCCTCATGTTACTAATATTGCCTCATGGACAAAGCATGTGGAATAATAGAAGGAAGGCTCACCCATATTATACTAGTTTTAAACTGAGTAAGGAAATTGTAACACTAATAGGAATGAAGCCTAGTCTGAGAATAATGCGTATTAGGATATCATGATGGGAAAGAGGGACCTTCCACCCCACCATGGATACATTACAGATCACCCTGTTTCCTTGTATTAATATCTCTATCGATCTCTTCGTAAAACAGATAAGGTTAAGAACAAGTATGTTGCAATCATGGCAATGAATCAAGTACTAGGAAATAAAGTCCAAATGATGGGAGACGAAGTGAAAAATATTGGTAGGTCATTGCAGGAATAGGAGCAAGAACCAAGGGAGGAAGTGAAGGAGACATAAGATGTAATAAACAAATAAACCTATATGTTGCTAACATTGTTTGTTTGTTTATTTTAAGTTTGTTTGTGAAAGCAGTTAGTTAGTTGAGTTAGTTTTTAGTGGTGAGTTATGGTGTTTATTTGTTGGTGGAGTTTGCTGGTGGAGGTTGTTGGTAATGGTGATGGTTAGTTGTAATGGATAGTGATGGCAGGTGTCTGTTGTGATGGTTAGCTTGATGAGTTGGTAATAGTCATAAGTCATGGTGATTCTTTGATGTAGTGGTTAGTTGTGGCAAATGTTTGAGATGGATGCTAGCTGTGTAGTTGGTGGTGGCCAATTTTTACAGTTTAGTTGTGAACTGTGATGATTACCCATGATGGTTTGTTGTGGTAGTTGCAATACTTGGTGTGGTCATGTTAGAAAATTGTAATAATAGTTTTGATTGTGAATAAAATCGTTGTATGAAATTTTTATGATGTAAATAAAATCATTTATTTTATTCAAAGTAGCTTTAATTTAGAATTAAGTTTTCTTTTAATTTTTGAAAATGTAGAATGTCAAAGCTAATAGTAATATCAGACCTTTAGCAAATTCGTGGGGATGCGACAACAAGAATAATGAAAAAGTTGTTACTAAGCATGTTATTCCCAAAGAACCGGTTCTCTAAAAGGAAGATGTTAAGAAAATGATTGATGAAGGAATTTCAAAAGAAATTTCAAAATCTCTAAATCCTTTAGAGAAAAAAAAAGGTTTCTAGGAAAAGAAAATAATATTCTAAAGAGATGAAAGATAACAAGAACCGGAAATGTTCTAATAATCAATTAGATGTAGAAATTAAAAGCCCTAAAAACAAAAGTGGAAAATGAAACAAAAGGGTTGTAGCTACAAAACTTTCTAAGTGTAAGGCCCTAATCCCAGGAAACCTCACAGTTGGTCATTCACAGCAAAACATAAATTTAAAACATTCATTTAGATAAACATTTGCAGCGGAAAAATACATTAAGTTTCAACCCATTACGACATAATTCTAATAAAATGTTAACATTGTCTTTAAATCATCAAATAGTCTCTAAAAAAGGGTCTTCTTAATAATCTTCTTAATCAGGAATGCCAGCCTTCAGATGCCAAGTAGCTTCTAGAATCCATGCCCATATTCACTCATGTCCAACAACTCACCTGTCAACTAATATGCATACAAAAGTCAGCTTCGCTGAGTGAGTTCTAGGTTTATTTTATCCGAAAATCATTTAGTGAGGTATGTTAACTTTATCATTCAAAAATAGCCATCATATGAACAAACATTTACTATACACAGACTTTCACTTTATCAATACTTTATGATTAAGGCTTTTGCTTATTTACTTTCTATCACTCTTCTTTATCTGTCAATTCCCAGTTATTATGTCTCGAGATCTACCCAAGGGCTAGACCCCCGCTTGTGATGAACACAAGACTTTACTTTATCCATGCTTGTGATGAACACAAGACTTACTTTATCCATAAGAGCACAACAAATGCAACTCTCCTTTATCCTTTGCTTGCAAGACTTTACTTTAGCAATGGTACATTGTTATGAGCTCAATAACATTTCTTTAGGTTTCACTTTCATCTTTAGTTATACATATACTTATACATTCTAAGAATCAACTCATAGTCCATATATTCACATTCTTCAATAAAAAAATACAAACAGTATAACCGACCCTCCGTAGGACAGCGGGGGTTCGAGGGCGTTACACCAAGCTAAATTATAAAATGCCTACAAGGTAGAAACTACAAACGGAGACGTAATTAAAGTTTCTAAAATTGTGAAGGATTGTTAGATTTCACTATATGGACATATCATACCTGTGCAATTGCTGCCAATGCTATTAGCAGGGTTTGATGTTGTCTTAGCTATGAATTGGTTAGCATCTAATCAAGCACATATCCTTTGTGATAAACAAACTATAGAACTTCATGTGCCAGCAAACGAAAAGATTGTAATCCCTAGTGAGAAAGAAAATAAAAAAAATTAGAACTATGCCTGCATTAATGGCCATAAAATGTCTAAATAAAGGTTGCTTATCATACTTGGCCTTGGTTTCGAGCATCAGATTGAAAATGTTCGTGCACTAGCTCATTTTTTTGATGTATATCCTAACGAGTTGCTAGAAATACCGCTAAATCGTGTGGTTGAATTTATAATCAATATGGTACCGGGAATGGCACCAATTGCTAAAGCTCTATATAGATTATCTCCAACAAAAATGAAAGACCTAAAAAATCAGTTAAATAAGCTACTTGCAAAAGGTTTTATAAGACCTAGTTTTTCATCTTAGGCAGCTCCAATCTAATTTGTCAAGAAGAAAGACTAATCAATACGGATGGGCATTGATTGCCAAGAGCTGAACAAGGTAACCGTCAAGAATTGTTACTCGCTTCCAAGAATAGATGATTCATTTGATCATTTATAAGGAGCATGTTTTTTTTTTCAAAATCAATATTCGATCCGATTATTATTAGTTGAATGTATACAAAGAATATATTCTAAAGACAACTTTTCAGCCAAGATATGGACTCTTTAAGTTCATAGTAATGCCATTTGGATTCACAAATGCTCTAGTTTCATTCATGGATATGATGAAAAGATTCTGCAAGCTATATTTACATAAATTTGTTATTGTATTCACATCCTTATTTATTCTAAAACAAGTGTTGGATCAGGTTAGGAATAAACAAGACATTTCTAGTGATCGGCTGTTAACACGCGGAATCTAAGTTAACAATTTACTAACAAACACAAACACTTGAATAAATAATAACACGAGATTCTTTCCAAGTATTTACTTGATAAATTTTCTGATTACATGGAGTTAACAATAGATAACAAGTGGGAAAAAAAGCTAACCTCAAAACTACACAAGTGTGAGGTATCAGTACTATGAAAGCTAAACACTAGAATAAATCCTGATCATCTATTCTAGGTTTATAATTAATGGCTTATTTCAGCCATTGATCTACACATTATGTCATGCCATAAATGTGTATTACTATTTGTTATAAACATATGTATAACAAAGATGTAACATCCGAAAAAAAACGTTTCAGTAAAAAGAAAAGAAAAGCAACTAAGGGAGAAAAAAGGGTATTGTTTCAAAGCAAGGGGTTAAAAGTGTGCAAGGGGCAAACCTGCCCATAATGGGTTCAAAAAGTGATATGATCATCCATACCCCCTCTCTCATTCACAAATATCCGGTTTTAGAAAGAAGAAGCTCCCATCCGGGTTTTAGAGAGAGAAAGTGGAAAGTTCTTCAAGAAGGTATTTTAAAGAGTTCTCTTCTCGGTTTCAGTTGGGTTTTAACTTCTGGACTGATGTTTGTGTGTTTCAAAGTGTTTAGTTGCTTCTTTATTTATGTTTAGGTGTTAGAACTCCAGGTATTGCTCTCAGGTTTGCTGTGTTTGACTCAAAAGTTGTTAAGGTGAATTCTAGATCCCCTCTTTTACTGATTTTCTACTTCTTTAGGGCTGGTATGCATACTGAAAAATGATGTTACTGGGAAAAACTGTGTTTTCCACTGTTAAAATGACCTTTTATGAAATGTCTGTGTTTTAAAGATTTCCATGATGTTGAATGATTGTTTGTTATGTTTAAGTGTGTATCTTGATAGATCTATGCTAAGGGTATGTTAGAAATGATATTTGGGACTAAGAACTGCATAAGTTGAATCGCAGGTGATAGACTCGCATGTCCGCTGTGAACTTTGCATGTCCGCTATGGACACTTAGGCAGATAAACTATCCATATAGACTGTCCACTATAGACTTTGCATGTCCACTGTGGACTTTGCATGTCCGCTGTGGACGTTGCATGTCCGCTGTGGACGTTGCATGTCCACTGTGGACGTTGCTGTAACACCCAGAAAATTTAAAAAGAAGAAAAAAAACAGTAAAGGAGCAAACGGGATATTTTTTTAAAAGCAAAGGGGTAAAGGTGTTCAAAAGTCAAACTTACCCATAATAGGATTCAAAAAGGGATATGGCCGGCAACACCTCTTTTTGTCATCCACACTTTCGGCTGAAGGATTAAAAAGGAGCTCTTAACCGGTTTTTAGCGAGAGAAAGTAGAAATTCTTCAAGAATGTAAGATTCTCTAATGTTTTCTTCTCGGTTTTCAGTGGGTTTGAACTTTTGGACTGATCTTTATGTGTGTCTTTGTGTCTGGTTGCTTGTTTTTGCATGTTTAGGTGCTAGAACTCCAGGTTGCTCTCGGGTTTGAGGAGTTTTCACTCGAAAGCTGTTAGAGGTGAGTTCTAGATCCTCTCTTTTACATGTTTCTGCATGTTTGGGGTTGGTATGCATATTAAACTGTTGTTTTCTGCACAAACTATGTTTTTCCATGAAATGTACGACTGAATATGAAGAATGTTTGTTTTAAATGACTTCTATGATGTTGAGTAAATGTTTATTATGTTTTAAATGTGAAATATGATAGATCTATGCTAAGTATATGTTAGAATGGTGTTTGGGGACTGGAAAGTACGTATGATGCATTGCAAGTGTGGTTAAAGTGTTCGATGTGGACACTTAAGATAGTTATAGTGTCCGCTGTGAACATTTAGGATAATTAAGAACTATCCGCTATGGACTTGCATGTCCCCTATGGACTTTGCACGCCCGCTCTGGACACTTAGACAAATTTTGCATGTTGTCCGTTGTGGACATAAAGTGTCCGCTGTGGACACTTAGAGAATTTGCATGATGTCCGCTGTGGACATTAGACTGTCTGCTGTGGACACTTAGAAGCATTTTATGCCGTCCGCTATGGACTTGCATGTCCGCTGTGGACTTTGCATGTCTGCTGTGGGCACTTGGTGATTTTAGATATGCGCTGTGAAAAACTTTTTATGCTGTCCGCTGTAGACTTTACATGTCGGCTGTGGATACTTACGGAATTTTATGATTCTTCGCTTTGGATTTGTTCATCCGCTGTGGACTTGTTCTTCTGCGGTGGAATTTGTTCATCCGCTATGGATACTTAAAATGTTTTAGTCATGGCTGTGGACTTTGGCTGGCCGCTGTGGACTTTGGCTGTCCGCTGTTGAAACTTAGGAAATTTTAAGCCGTCCGCTGTACACTTGTTCATGCGCTGTAGACACTTAGAATTATTTTTAAATTTTGGGGATAGAATTTAAGTGTTAAGTACTTATGTATAAGGAAAGATTATGCTTGTTTAATGTTTCTGATGTTTGATTCCTTTCTTATGGGTTTTTGTTATGGATAATAATTACTATTTCATGTTAAATGATTATAAGGTAATGGATATCTTAAAAGTATTAATCATAATTAAGTGGTCATAAAGGAATAAAAGAAGGATAGTGGATCTTAATGAATGTTACCCCCGGACCCTGATAAATGGTGAAAAGCCTTGCAAGCTTTTCCAATGGAGGTTCACGACCTTGGTTGTCGTTTGCTCAATTGATGTGTGCTGTTTTATCCCAAAGAAGGCACATCTGGGGTCTAATCCTTGTGGTTGACCAATGTATGATGAATGGGACCCATATTCATGAGCAGGCTTCGTGCCTAGCAGTATGGGTCAACCGTCGATGGGTTAGCTACCTTGATAAATGTTTGCCGACATGGGTTCGGAATCTGTTGCCAACCAACAATGTAGGCTCTTGCTTTGTGCAATCTTAGTTAAAGAAAGAGAAAGATAATGAAAGAAAGAAAGATAAAGAACCTCTTAATAAATGATTATGTATAATGATGAATGATCACCAAGTGAAGTTTACAAAAAGTATATTTTCTATATTATCAAACTAGAACTCACTCAGCAACGCTGACTTTTTATATGCATATCAGTTGGCAGGTAATGATGTTGCTGGGGATGGCACGAGGTTGAAGCTACCTGGCAAATAAAGACCGGCATCCATGTCATGCTGAAAAGTTATTTTTGTTTTGAAATGAAACTAAATGTTCTTTTTGTAACTAGTAACAACAATGTATTTCTTGGCAAAAATAATGGTTAATGCATGCTATGGTTTTTGTTAAATTATTCCGCTGCAACGTTTTCTTGTTTTAATGAATCTAAATGTGTTTTAATATGAATGATGCTATGAATGACCAACTGTGGGGTTTCCAGGATTGGGGCCTTACAAGTTGATATCAGAGCCAAAGTTGAAGAGAATTGGGTAAATTATTTTCAAAACATAAACTTAAACTGAAAATAGGACCAAAATGGAGGGATGCCAGCCCAAGTAGCTACGTGCCATCAGGTAATTTTCTTAAAGTTAACCAGTATTATGTGCGTGTGCTATTTGATTTATGTGCTTAGTAGATTTGGATGCTGATTTAGTCAGGATAGGAAATGCTTGGGAAATGAAGAGTAAAGTAAGTGGCTAATCACAACTGGCCACTATAATTAGGGACTTACTATACTTGACATAATCTGAGCTATTACCTTGAATGACCTTGTTGGTGTTTGAATCTTATAGGGAGTAGATTGTTATGGCGGGTAGAAAATCTCGGAAGGCAACTCGAGGTGGTGCTCATGGCGGGCGTACTACTGGGCCACATGTCACCAGGAGCAAAGCTAAGGCTCCCAAGACAGTTCATGAGGACACAGATCTCCATAGCCACCAAGAGAGTGAAGGATCAGCTACCCTCAAATCCACGGTAAGAAGCTATTGCTGATGAGGTCTATAACGTCATGCAAAATGTGATGCCTTCGGTGGTGACCGAAGTGTTAAGGGCTGTAAAGGATTGGGAAAGAACTGAGGATAAGGGGAAGAAGGAGGAGAGAAAATCAAGAAAGTTCACTGAAAGGACTGAGGAAGCTGAAGAGGAGCCATCTAGCCCAAAGGTGGTAATTCATGAGGATGATAGTGAGGAGGAGAAGGAGACTACCAAGGGGTGCAGCTATGGGGCATTTCAAAGATGCAAACCCCCAACCTTTGATGGTAATGGCAATGCTACTGCTGCTCACCGTTGGGTTCGGGAGATGGAAGCAGTACTGGACATGAGTGAATGCCAGGAGGATCAGAAGGTGAAGTTTTCCTCCCATTCTTTTGTTGACTCGACACTATGCTAGTGGGATAACATTGTCCAAGCCGAGGGAAAACAATCTATAACAAAGATGAAGTGGTCGGCTTTGAAGGAACTGGTGCTGGAGGAGTATTGTCCACATCAGTAATTGGACAAAATTGAGAAGGAGTTCTTGCATTTGGAGGCCGGGAACATGGCTCATCAAGAGTACACCTCCAAGTTCAATGAACTTGCAAGACTTGTGCCAGATCTAGTAACTCCGATGTCCAAGAAGATTAACAGATACATGCAAGCTTTGCCAGTGGACATTAGGAGGAACACGATAGCTGCTAGACCAAGCACGTTTAGGTCCGTGGTAGATTTGACGGGGAGATTGTATGATGAGAGGGACCCGATTCCAGTCTAGAGGAAGGTCGAGAAGAGTTGGAACAAGAATGGTAATGGGAAAAGATTTAGGAATGACAACTATGGAATTGGGGAAAAGAAGGTGAGGATTGATGACAGTTGGCCAGAACAGAGGAAAGGAATGATTAAAGGGGTGTAAGAAGTGTGGGAAGACCCACACGGGTGAATGCAGAGTGGGGACAAACAGGTGCTTCAAATGCGGGGGCGAGGGCCATTACGCTAAGGAGTGCATGGTACAGAGATGTTATAATTGCGGTGAAGTAGGCCACTTGGGCCAGGATTGCAAGAAGGGTGGAGCAGGAAACTCAGGGGTCAAGGTGATGGGAGAAAAAGGGAAGAGTGAGAGTACCAAAGCCAAGGAAAGGGTATTCAGCATGACCCGGGAAGAAGCTAGAGTGGACCCTGAAGTAGTTTCAGGTATGTTTTTGGTAAACCAATTGTATGCTTTTGTGCTCTTCATTTTGGGTGCTAGTAGGAGCTTTGTATCTGCTGCTTTTGTCATGTAATGCATGGTAAGAGTAGGAAGATAGATGTGCCTTTCCATGTAGAGACAGCGATAGGAAAATCTACCAAGGTGACTGAAATGATAGACGATTGCCTCATAGAATTGGACGGTCATAAGTTTCCTTCTAGATTGTATGTGATGGCTCTAGGCTCTTTTGATGTGGAGTTGGGAATGGCTTGGTTGGCAACCTACGAAGCGAATATCTTATGTTGAAAGAAGATGATTCGTCTAATTAAGCCCTACGGCAGTTTGGTTACGGTTTACAATGACAAGGAAAGCATCACTTCGCGAGTGAAATCTATGACCACGACAGAGAAGTTTATGAGACGAGGCTGTGGTGCTTACCTGGCTTATGTGCAGGATGTGAATGCTATCGTGCCTCAACCATCAGACATGCCGGTAATATGCGATTTCCCTGATGTGTTTCCCGAAGACCTGCTAGGGGTTCCGCCCAATAGAGACATCGAGTTTCAGATTGACTTGATACCAGGAGCGCAACCCGTCACCAAGGCACCATACCGGTTGGCTCCGTCCGAACTTAAAGAGCTGATGACACAACTGCAAGATCTTTTGGATAAGAGCTTTATTTGGCCGAGTATCTCTCCATGGGGTGCTCCGGTTCTATTTGTAAAGAAGAAGGACGGTAGTATGAGGATGTGCATCGACTACCGAGAGCTGAACAAGTTGACTGTGAAGAACCGGTATCTGTTACCAAGGATTGATGACTTGTTTGATCAGCTCCAGGGTGCTAGTTGGTTCTCTAGGATAGACCTTCGGTCGGGGTATCATCAACTGAAGGTGATGGAGCAGGATATCCTTAAGACAGCCTTTCGCACACGTTATGGGCACTACGAGTTCCTCGTGATGTCTTTTGGTTTAACCAACGCGCCAACTGCTTTTATGGATTTGATAAATCGGGTGTGTCGGCCTATGCTAGACAAATTAGTGATCGTGTTTATTGATGACATCCTGGATTTATTCGAAGAACGAAGAAGAGCATGCCAGTCACATTCGAGAGGTGCTAGAGACACTCAGAAGGGAGAAGCTATACGCCAAATTCTCTAAGTATGCGTTCTGGTTATGTGAAGTACAGTTTTTGGGTCATGTGGTTAATCCGGAAGGGATGATGGTGGACCCAACAAAACTTGAGGCGGTGATGCAATGGAAATATCCAAAGACGCCATCCGAGATTCGTAGTTTCTTGGGTTTGGTGGGCTACTACAGAAGGTTCATTCAAGACTTCTCCAAGATAGCTTCACCATTGACTAAGTTGAACCATAAGGAGGTGAAGTTCGAATAGGTCTAGAGCAGGAGAATGCTTTTGAGGAACTAAAGAAGAGACTGACTCAAGCTCCTGTTTTGACGTTACCCGAAGGGAGCGAAGACTTGGTGGTCTATTCGGATGCTTCTTATTCGGGGTTGGGTTGCATGCTGATGCAATGGGGAAAAGTTATAGCCTATGCATCCCGACAATTGAAGATCCATAAGGCTAACTACCCTACTCAAGATTTGGAATTGGCGGTGGTGGTCTTTGCATTGAAGATTTGGAGGCACTATTTGTATGGGACGAAGTGCACTATCTTCACTAACCATAAGAGCTTGAAGTACTTTGAGCAAAAGGATCTTAATTTGAGGCAAAGGAGATGGTTAGAGCTCATCAAGGACTATGATTGTAAGATCCATTACCATCCAGGCAAGGCCAATATGGTGGCGGATGCCCTTAGCCGAAAGGAGAGACTCGAGCCAATTCGGGTAAAGGCTTATCAGATGATCATGACCTCCGATGTGATGAAGTAGGTCAAAGAATTTCAGGATGAAGCGCTGAAAGAATATTAGATTAAATCCAAAAGGATGAAAGGTCTAGTCGCCAAGTTGGGGGAGAACACTCTTGGTGTCAGGACCCAATCGGGGCGGATGTGGATTCCTTGTTATGGGGATCTACGTGGGAAGATCATGGATGAGGCTCGTAAGACTCAGTACTCAATTCATCCCAGCTACAAAGATGTATCATGATATGAAGAAGGATTACTGGTGGTCAGGAATGAAGCGCGATGTGGCGGAGTATGTGAGTAAGTGCCTTACTTGTTTACAAGTGAAGGCGAAGTATCAGAAACCATACGGGAAGATCCAACCCTTGGATATACCCGAGTGGAAATGGGAGCACATCACCATGGACTTCATTACGAAGTTGCCACGTATGGCAAGGGGATGCGATGCCATATGAGTGATAGTTGATCGCCTGACGAAGAGTGCTCACTTTCTACCGATCTGTGAGACGTATTCATCTAAGAGGTTGGCAGATCTGTTCTTCAAAGAGATTATGACTCATCATGGTGTGCTAGTATCTATCGTTTCTGACTGTGACACTCGGTTTACATCAAAGTTTTGGAAGAGATTCCATGATGCGATGGGGAAGAGGTTGCATATCAGTATGGCTTACCATCCTCAGACAGATGCAATCAGAAAGAACCAGTCAGACACTTGAGGATATGCTCTGGGCATGCATCATTGATTTTGGAGGAAGTTGGGACGAACACCTACCGTTAGCCGAGTTCTCATATAACAATAGTTATCATGCCAGCATTGGTTTGCCTCTATATGAGATGCTATACGGCAGGAAGTGTAGAACGCTAGTATGTTGGGGTGACAACGGGCAGAAGGACTTGGGGAGAAAATGGTGATCAAGGCTACGACCGAAATGTTGGAAAAGATCAAGGCCTTTATGAAGGCGGCAAAGGATAGACAGAAGTCGTATGCCGACAAGAGACATAGACTAATCGAATTCAAGGTGGGTGATAGAGTTATGTTGAAGGTCTCACCTTGGAAAGGGATCATCCGGTTCAAGAAGCGGGGAAAGTTAAGTCCGAGGTACATAGGGCCTTTCTGAATCATTGCTCGAGTAGGAGAGGTGGCCTAACGATTGGAGCTACCCGATGAGTTAAGTGGAATTCATCCAACGTTCCATGTATCTCATTTGACGAAGTTCTTAGCCAATAAGGATATGATCGTGCCACTCAAGGACATCGAGGTGGATAACGGCTCAATTATGTGGAGCAGCTAGTGGCCATCATTAACAGAAAAGAGAAGAGGCTAAGGAATAAAGTGGTTCCATTTGTGCGAGTACAGTGGAGACACAGGAAGGGATCCGGGTCAACATGGGAGAACGAGGAAGAAATAAGACGGTACCATCAGCAGCTGTTCGAGGAGTGACAGGTTTTGGGGATGAAACCTATATAAGGGGGATGGACTTGTAACACCCAGAAAATTTAGAAAAAAGAAAAAAAAACAGTAAAGGAGCAAACGGGATATTTTTTTTAAAAGCAAAGGGGTAAAGGTGTGCAAAAGTCAAACTTACCCATAATGAGATTCAAAAAGGTGTATGGCCGCCCCACCTCTTTTTTCTCATGCACACTTTCAGCTGAAGGATTAGAAAGGAGCTCTTAACCGGTTTTTAGAGAGAGAAAGTAGAAATTCTTCAAGAAGCTAAGATTTTCTAGTGTTTTCTTCTTGGTTTTCAGTGGGTTTGAACTTCTGGACCGATCTTTATGTGTTTCTTTGGGTTTGGTTGCTCTCGGGTTTGAGGAGTTTTCACTCGAAAGCTGTTAGAGGTGAGTTCTAGATCCCCTCTTTTACATGTTTCTGCATGTTTGGGGCTGGTATGCATATTAAACTGTTGTTTTCTGCACAAACTATATTTTTCCATGAAACGTACGACTGAATATGAAGAATGTTTGTTTTAAATGACTTATATGATGTTGCGTAGATGTTTATTATGTTTTAAGTGTGAAATATGATAGATCTATGCTAAGTATATGTTACAATGATATATGTGAAATATGAAAGTACGTATGATGCATTGTAGGTGTGGTTAAAGTGTCCGCTGGGACACTTAGGATAGTTATAGTGTTCGCTGTGGACACTTAGGATAATTAAGAGCTGTCCGCTATGGACTTGCATGTCCACTGTGGACTTTGTACGTCCGCTCTGGACACTTAGACAAATTTTGCATGTTGTCCGCTGTGGACACTTAGAGAATTTGCATGTTGTCCGCTGTGGACATTAGACTATCCGCAGTGGACACTTAGAAGGATTTTATGCCGTCCGTTGTGGACTTGCATGTCCGCTGTGGACTTTGCATGTCTGCTGTGGGCACTTGGAGATTTTAGATATGCGCTGTGAATAACTTTTTATGCTGTCCGCTATAGACTTTACATGTCCGCTGTGGACACTTAGGAAATTTCATGATTGTCCGCTGTGGATTTGTTCATCCGCTGTGGACTTGTTCATCCCCTGTGGACTTTGTTCATCCGCTGTGGATACTTAGAATGTTTTAGTCATGCACTGTGGACTTTGGCTGTCCGCTGTGGACACTTAGGAAAATTTAAGCCGTCCACTGTACACTTGTTCATGCGCTGTAGACACTTAGAATTATTTTTAAATTTTGGGGATAGAATTTAAGTGTTAAGTACTTACTTATAAGGAAAGATTATGCTTGTTTAATGTTTCTAATGTTTGATTCCTTTCTTATGGGTTGTTGTTATGGATAATAATTACTATTTCATGTTAAGTGATTATAAGGTAATGGATATCTTAAAAGTATTATTCACAATTAAGTGGTCATAAAGGAATAAAAGAAGGACAGTGGAACTTAATGAATGTTACCCCCTGGCCCTGATAAATGGTGAAAAGCCTTGCAAGCTTTTCTAATGGAGGTTCATGACCTTGGTTGTCGTTTGCTCAACTGATATGTGGCTGTTTCAGCCTAAAGAAGGCACATCTGGGGTCTAATCCTTGTGGTTGACCAATGTATGATGAATGGGATCCATATTCATGAGCAGGCTTTGTGCCTAGTAGTATGGGTCAACTATCGATGGGTTAGCTACCATGATAAACGTTTGCCAACAAGGGTTCGGCATCTGTTGCCAACCAATAATGTAGGCTCTTGCTTTGTACACTCCTAGTTAAAGAAAGAGAAAGATAATGAAAGAAAGAAAGATAAAGAACCTCTTAACGAATTATTATGTATAATGATGAATGATCACCAAGTGAAGTTTACAAAAAGTATATTTTCTATATTATCAAACTAGAACTCACTCAACAACGCTGAGTTTTTATATGCATATCAGTTGGCAGGTAATGATGTTGCTGGGGATGGCATGAGGTTGAAGCTACCTGGCAAATAAAGACTGGCATCAATGTCATGCTAAATGTTCTTTTTGTAACTAGTAACAACGATGTATTTCTTGGCAAAAGTAATGGTTAATGCATGCTATGGTTTTTGTTTAATTATTCCGCTACAATGTTTTCTTATTTTAATGAATCTAAATGTGTTTTTAATATGAATGATGCTATGAATGACCAACTGTGGGGTTTCCGGGATCGGGGCCTTACAATTGCATGTCCGCTGTGTACACTTAGAGAATTATGCATGTTGTCCGCTGTGGACATAAACTGTCTGCTGTGGACTATGGCTGTCCGCTATGGACACTTAGAATGTTTTAAGTCATCCGCTGTGGACAATACATGTCTGCTGTGAACCCTTAGCCATCCGTTGTGTATTTGGTCATCCGCTATGGACACTTAGCATTTAAGTCATCCACTGCATAACTTACTCATGCGCTGTGGACACTTAGCATTTAAGCCATCTGCTGTATAACTTACTCATGCGCTGTGGACACTTAGGATTATTCTGAAATTTTGGGCATAGAATTTAAGTGTTAAGTACTTATGTATAAGGAAAGATTGTGCTTGTTTAATGTTTCTAAGGTTTGATTCTTTTCTATTGCCTGCTATGATGGATAATATTTATTATGTTTCATGTTATGTGATTATAAGGCGATGAATATTTTAAAAATATTATTCATAACCAAGTGGACACGAACTTAATGAATGTTACCCCCGGGCCCTTATGATAAATGGAAAGCCTTGCAAGCACAATGGAATGATGTGCACGACCTTGTTGTCGTTAGCTCAACTGATGTGTGGCTGATTCAGGATGCACATCTGGGGTCTAATCCTGGGGATTGACCAATAAATCTATGGGACCCGTATTCATGAGCAAGATTCATGCCTAGTAGTGTGGGTCAACTATCGATGGGTTAGCTACCTTGATAAACGTTTGCCGACAGGGGTTCGGCATCTGTTGCCAACCAATAATGTAGGATCTTGCTTTGTGCAATCCTAGTTAAAGAAAGAGAAAGATAATGAAAGAAAGAAAGATAAAGAACCTCTTAACGAATGATTATGTATAATGATGGATGAACACCAAGTGAAGCTTATAAAATGCATATTTTCTATATTATCAAAACTAGAACTCACTCAGCAATGCTGAATTTTTATATGCATATCAGTTGGCAGGTAATGCTATTGCTAGGGATGGCACGAGGTTGAAGCTACTTGGCAAATAAAGTCTGGCATCCATATTATGCAGAGATAATATTTTGTCTTGTAATACAACTAAATGTTCTTTTGAAACTTGTAACAAAGATGTATTTCTTGGCAAAAGTTATTATTAATGCATGAAATGGTTTTTCTTTAATTAGTCCGCTGCCATGATCTCTCACTTCAATGTATTTTAATGTATAATGTGCTATGAATGACCAACCGTGGGGCATCCTGGGAACGGGGCCTTACAAAAGATAATAAATCAGTACTTCAGATTATCAACAATTGTAGAAGTATGTTGTTGCCACTACTATTCAGTACTGACAGTCTTGTCTAATTTAGCAGTGAATCAGTAGTTCATCAGGCTGTACAATTGTTGATTCATTATAGTTCAGTACTTAGGAAATTTTGGTATTTATGGATTGCTACTGAACTTAGAGTTTTTGGTAGCTTCATCCTTCTATTGGTTCAACAAATTCCCCTAGGGTGATGCTACCAAAACTTTTCTCATCCTTCAAGCATCCTTATCAATAGCAGTTCATACATGTACACTTTTCTATCTTTTGTGGGGTTTTCAAGAGGTAGACTTACAAAATCTTTCATGTTGTGCTGAGATAGTCTGAATAGATCATATTCTTTAACTTTAGTTTTGCTGGCACCAGCAAAGGTTAGACATAAGGAATTGGTTGAGGAGTCATAACTCCAATGAGTGATAGGATCATGAATGCCTAAGGGAGTTACATGTAGAACATCTTCTTCTTTATCTCCACTTGGTTCTGCTTCAACTCTATTACCAATCCTTATCTTAAGAATAGATGCCATTGATTTGTACTTGTTAGGCATACCTTTATATTCTTTAATCAAAGTGAACATTCTCTTTAGGTCTTGAGAGTTAAGATTCAAAATTTCTAACTCAGTCAAGAAGAAAGACTTGGACCCTTCCCTTTCTCTTAATGAAATTCCTCTAAACTTTCAAATCATATCCCTAGTTAATGATGTTTTGTAGTATCACCTTCTGCATGTTCATCTTGATCTGATTCTAAGAGATATTTGTAAGATCATCTGAAGATTATGAGGCTGATACAACCAACAAGCCAGAACAACCAAGTCTTCCATGCATGCACTAAGGAACAAAGTTGAACTAGCTTTGGAAGTCTTATACTCTCAAATGTGTCTAAGTGTAAGATCTTCCGAAGCTAACAGTTCAGAAAGAGTTACTTCAGAAGTTTCACACTCAAACAAAAAATATTCTAAGTGTGAAATCTTCCGAAGCCAAAGACCAGCATCTTCCGAAGCCAAAGATGAAATCTTCTGAAGCTTCAGTGAAGACCGATTTCTTCAGAGGACAGAGAAAATATGCTTTCTCTGAATCAACTTTTGATAAAGCTGACACACTCTCCGCTGCCTGCTCTGGTGGTTCACCTACTTTACACAAGTTGGTGAAACTTCCATGCTTTATCAAAAAGTAGAAATAGTCTTTGTCTGTAACTTACCTTACTTGTTTCTGTAGACTTTTTGTATTAGGAAAAGTCAGTGAGCTATGGCATGTCATAGTCACTAGTCAAAAGGCAATCTGCCTTTTGTCTGTAGATTGATCTTGTTGTCTAGATTAGTCAAATCCTAACAATCTTTACATGTAAGTGACGGTTGTAGGTTGTAGTATAAAAGTGTCTCAGGTCCTTGTAATTTCAAAATGCTTTGTAACACTTGTAAAAGAACTTGAGATCAATATACAACATCCTTGAAAACCAATCTTGTGTTCTTGTGTTGTTCTTAGTTCTGTCTCTTTAATTTACTTGTGTTCTTAGTATCATCTGTATCTAGTTACCAGTTCCCTATTTGAATTGTTAAGTGATCTAAGATCTCTCCTCAGTGTGAAACTAAGTGTTAAGTACCCTTACCCTGTCCTGCAATTGGTATCAGAGCATTCCAGGCTCTTGATTGTAAGATCTCACCTTCTTTAATCCTCTTAGCTTCACACATCACTTAACTCTTTAAATGGCAGCTATCTCTAAGGCTGATATGGAAACTGGAACTATGACAAAGTCCCCACTGATCACTCCTGAGGATTTTGACACTTGGTGCCAAAGAATGGAAGGCTTCATCAAGTCTCAAGATTCTAGGATGTAGGAGTCTGTTGTCAATGGACCTCATGTACCATGCACCTCTTCAGCTGCTGCTGGTGGTGACATGATACCAAAGGAGAGGGCTGACTTTTCTGATGAAGACTGGAAAAGGAATGATATTGATCAGAAAGCCATGACAGCCCTCTAAACTGCTCTTCCAAACTCCATCTACAGAGGTTTCAATAAGTGCAAAACCACTAAACAGCTATGGGATGCACTGAAACTGATGTATGAGGGGTTCAATGAAGCCAAGGAAAACAAGAAGGACCTCCTGAAGCAGCAGTTTGAAAACTTCACCTTCAACACAGGTGAAACCATGACTCAACAATACTTCAGGTATGTTGAGATTGTGGATACTCTGGCTGATGTTGGAGTAACTATTGAGAACAGGGATATTGTTAGGAAGTTCATGTCCTCTCTTCCCAGACAATGGACACACTACTATGTGGTCGTTAAGAGGACTGAAAACCTCAAGACCCTTACTCTCACTGAGTTGTATGGGATACTCAGTGGATACCAGATGGAGATGAACATGAAATTCATCTGGTAACTCCAATACTCACCAGAGTTCAGCCCTTCATGTGGGTAAAAGGGATAGCAGAGAACCACAACATCATCTTATCTGCTACCCTGAAACTTCACAAAAGGGTCCTTTCATCACCTTCCAAGAGACACCCAGAGAGAGCTACATCCAAGGAAGTCCCTTCCAAGAGACAAGTTCCTCTCAAGCCTTTGTCTCTACTGATGAAAGTTCAGTCAACTTTCTCTTCACTTTTGAGGACCTGGACTGTATCCATCCAGATGATCTGGAATATATGGAGATAGTCCAGCAGATGGCTCTTCTTACTCACAGAGCCCAAAGTTTTACAAGAGGACTGGGAGAAGGTTTCCTAGCAATGCAGCCAGTGGAAAGTTTGGGCTGGACAAAAGCAAAGTAAAGTGTTACAACTGTAACCAGATGGGACACTTTGCCAGAGAATGCAAGGCACCTAAGTCAAATGGTGGCCAAGCATCATCCATGCCAAACTACACTGAAGAAGGGCACCAGAATGAGAAGCGAGGACAGTAAGCTGCAGTTGCTGTTGAAGAAGGAGGCTTTGACTGGAGCTTCCAAGCTGAAGATGCTTCTCCAAATCAAGCACTCATGGCTGACCATGATGTAGCCAAGGTATTAGAACATCTTTGCTCTTATGAATGTATTGCTAAAGTAAATAGATACAGGTCCTATAACTTAGAAATAAGATCTGATATTGAGTCTTTAAACATTTTAAAAGCTGATTTTAAGAGAGCTGAAAATGATTATAAGCTTAAAATAGAAGATCTAGAGAAAACAATTTCAACTCTTAAACATGAGCAAACAAACTACAGGACTCAAATAAAAGATCTTGTTAATAAGTTGACTGAATGCCAGGCTGAGCTTGTGATCAGCAAAGCTAGGGTAGAAAAATGTGTTCTTGAAGAAGAGACCTTCAAGAACATAATATCCTCATCTCTGCATGCAAAAGTTTGTTATCAGAATAAGCAGGGACTGGGATCTTGTGAGATAGCTCCTCCACACACTCTATTATCTCTAAGATCTCCAAGGTGTGGAACTGGTGACGATGAGCTTCCCCTCATAGAGCCTCGTGTTGAAGAGGATGAAGAGGAGATGGTGAGGGATGATTCTTAAATGAGTGTGAAGAGTCAATCCAAAAAGGGTACCATGCTCTTGAGGAGAGTAAGAAGGTTGGTATGACAAAGACAAAGAGGAAGAACTTGATCAGAAGAGCAAAGAGAAGATCAAAGAAGGCTCAAGAGATCAAAGCCACTTTTGACCCCAAGAAGAAACAAGTGTTCATCTCTGCAGGGTTTGAAGTGGTAAAGGCTGAGGAATCAACTACAAACTCTAGTACCAGGAGTTTTAGTACAGTTCTAACTCATTCCAGCAAAGAGAAGGCTGAATTGCTATGTACCACTGCAACACAGTCTGAACCATCCTCCTCCAAGAGCAATTCTCTCACTAAGAAAATTGCTGCATCATCTGTGAAGAAGAAGCTGGAGAAAGAAAGTGCTCAAGTTCAGTCTTGCTCTCAGAAGAAGACTCCCAGAAAGAAGCAAATGGACTGCATCATGTGTGTAGTACTTCTCATCTGGCTAAGGATTGCTTCTACAATCCTAAAAGTACTATTCACATGGTCAAAGAAATGGCTTCTGGGAAGAAGAAGGAAAAAAAAGCTTCAAAAGGAAAATCTGTTTCCTTCAGAAGCTCCAAAATGAAGAAGAAGGCAAGTGAAAAATTGCTTTCGGAAGAAAATTTGGTCATGGAAGAAAGGAATGCTTCCGAAGTACTGAAGCTTGCTGCAGTGAAAGCAAGATATTTCAAAGGTCCAGTCTCAAATCTTCCGAAGCTCAAAAGCTTCCGAAGCTTTGAAGGTCAAGCCAGATTTTCCAAAGGTGGTGTGGAAGATGAAGGAAGACCGTGTGACTAAAGATTCTTCATCAGCAACAGCAAATGATCCTCAGAGCCTGAACATAGGATCACTTACTATTTTATAGCCTTCAACTCATTTTAACAAGCCCAAGACCAATGAGGATTGGGTTTCCAAATGTAACTAAATCATCTCCTTTTATGCAGGGACAACCAAAGGCAAACAGAAATGTGTGGATCATTGATAGTGGCTGCTCCAGGCACATGACAGGCAATGAGTCCTTACTTCAAAACTTTGAAAGATTTGATGGAGGACCAGTTGCTTTTGGACGATATGCAGGAGGTTACATTACTGGCAGGGGCAAGGTTACAAATGGTAAGCTCAGCATTAAACTTTGTCAAGGAGCTTGGATACAATCTTTTGAGTGTGTCCTAATTTTGTGACCAAAAACATCACATGCTCTTTACTGAGCATGAGTGTATTGTTCTCAAGCTCGGGGTTGATATTCCTCAAGAGCATATTCTGCTCAGAGCCCCCAGGAGAGGGAACATATACAAGATGGATCTGCAGGAAACATCTCCCTCTGGAGAAGTTTCTTGCTTTCTGTCTAAAGCAAATAGTGATGAGTCTTTCCTTTGGCATAAAAGAATATGCCATATAAAATTTAAAAACATGAATAAATTGATTAAGAATGATTTGATAACTGGAATGCCAAAGAAAGAGTTTACAAGTGATGACCACTGTGTTGCATGCCTGAAAAGGAAGCAACACAAAGTGTCTCACAAGCCAAATGAAATGAACTCTATCACTACTCCCCTACACTTGTTACATATGGATCTGTTTGGCCCCACCAGTGTAATGAGTCTAGGAAGGACCTCTTACTGTTTAGTGATCACAGATGATTTCACAAGATTCACTTGGGTGTTTTTCCTTAGAATTAAGGATGAAACCCCTAAAATCTTAAAAACTTCATTCTGAAAATTGAGAATCAATCTGATCACAAGGTCAAGACCATAAGATGTGATCAAGGAACTGAATTAAAGACCAAATCTTGATACATTTTGTGATGAAAATGGTATTTCAGACAATATAGTGCTCCCAAGACCCCTCAGCAAATGGTGTTGCTGAGAGGAGAAACAGGACACTTATTGAAGCTGCTAGAAACAAGTTGTCTGACTCTAAAATGCTATCACCTTCTGGGCAGAAGCTGTCAAACAGCCTTCTATGTGGGAACAGAGTTTTAGTAGTTAAGACACATGGTAAGACTCCGTATGAACTGTGGCACAAAAGGAGACCATTCATTGGTTTTCTCAGACCATTTGGATGTCCTTGCACTATCTTGAATACCAAAGATCAAATAGCCAAGTTTGCTGAGAAATCAGATGATGGACACTTAGTTGGATACTCTTCTCAAGCTAAGGCTTATAGAGTATACAATCTCAGAACTAGAATCATTAAGGAGTCAGCCAATGTGACTTTCAATGAACACACACCCTGTGTGAAAGGTTCTGGTCCGGGTTGGCTATTTGATCTTTATTTAGTTACCAACTTTTTTAACAAGTCTTGTGAGAATGTTTCAGGATCTACAGATAACAGATCGAAGATCCTGATCCTAGATTTGAGCTGAGAAGACCAACAAGAAGACTACTTCAGCTCCAGTGGTGATTAACCCTGTAACTGAGGCTCTTATAGCACAAGCATGACATATACTGCTGATCAACTGAACTGCCTTCAAATTCAAGCTCAAAGTCTCAGAATTTAGGAGAAGGAACTTCTAATGTAGGAGGAACTAGAGGTGGTGATAGTGATCAAGAATTTCTTGATGCTGATAACTTGAATGATGTCATACACTCATGGATCAAGTTTCTTTGAGAAGTGTGCTGATGCGGTGGGGAGACACCTCATTGCCAGAAAAAAATTCTCTAATTTAGATCTGTCCAAACCAACTTGCTGTGATCCCTTTAAACTTCGGATCCACAAGTCACATACTACCACAAACATCATTGGAAATGTTGGACTCAGGGGTAAGAACAAGAGGACAAACTCATGACAGCCATGTTTCAAGGGAGAGACTGTCATAGGTACCAAATGGGTATTCAGGAACAAGAAAGATGATAGAGGATTATTATTAAGAACAGGCTAGACTGGTTGTCCAGGATACACTTAAGAAGAAGGGATCGATTACACTGATGTTTTTGCTCCAGTTGCAAGACTCGAAGCTATAAGAATATTCCTGGCTTATGCTGCATCCAAGGATTTCAAGGCCTCTTCCTTAAGGGAAGACTGTCATAGGTACCAAATGGGTATTCAGGAACAAGAAAGATGATAGAGGATTATTATAAGAACAAGGCTAGACTGGTTGTCCAAGGATACACTTAAGAAAGGGATCGATTACACTGATGTTTTTGCTCCAGTTGCAAGACTCGAAGCTATAAGAATATTCCTGGCTTATGCTGCATCAAGGATTTCAAGGTCTACCAAATTGATGTGAAATGTGCTTTTCTCTATGGGGTGATTGATGAAGAAGTTTATATTAAACAACCACTTAGCTTTGCAGACCCAGATCATCCTGATTATGTCTGAAAGCTTGATAAAGCTCTATATGGATTGCATCAAACTCCAAGAAAGCGGTATGAGACACTATCGACATACCTCTGTTATCATGGATACAAAAGAGGTACTATTGATGGGACACTCTTCATCAAAGAAACAGGGAATGACACAATGCTAGTTCAAATATATATAGATGACATCATCTTTGATTCAACAAATCCAAAGCTCTGCAAAGACTTTGATATGCTGATGAAGAATAGATTTGAAATAAGTGCCAGTTTCTTTCTAGGAATTCAATTGAAGCAGGTTGAAGATGGCATCTTCATTAGTCAGTCAAAGTATGTACAGGACATACTTACAAGATTCAAGATGACTGAATGTAAGGTTGCAAAGACACCCATAGCCAGAAACCACTCCCTTGGTCCTGATCTTGAGGGGGAGTGTGTTGATGAAATCTCTATAGGGCTATGATTGGGTCCTTATGTACCTTACTGCTAGCAGGCTGATATTATGTTTGCCATATGTATATGGCAAGATATCAAGCCAACCCCAAGATGTCACACCTAATCACTAATAAAGGATTCTCAGATACCTCAAGGATAGTCTCTTGGTGATGCAAGAAGCAATCCTGTGTGTCTGCATCAACTGCTGAAGCTAAATACATTGCTACTAACTGCAAGCTGCTGTGCTCAAGTGCTCTAGATTCCGAATCAGATGCTAGACTATGTGTTCAACTTCAAGGAGACTCCCATGCACATAGACAACAACAGTGCCATCTCCATTATAAAAAATCCTGTGCAGCACTCAAGGACCAAACACATCAACATCAGGTATCATCTGATTAGGGATAATTTTGAAAAGTGATTGATCAAACTAATCAAAGTTAACACAAATGAACAATAGCTGATCTGTTCACAAAGGCATTTGATGAACAGAGATTTAATATCTTGTATCAGCTATTAGGATGATTAACTTTGAATAGATTTTCCTTAATAACTTAATCAACTTTATTTCCTACATCTGTGTGTCCTAAGTTGTCTATTAGATCACCTCATAAGCCCAGTTCTCTTTGGAAGAAAACTAACTTTAACTGATATTCCTCAGATTTGTGAAAATTTACCTTCGGAAGACTTCAAATGCCTTTGGAAGAAATTTATGTCTTTAAATCATTTAACAGCTTATCTAAGATTTACCTTCGGAAGAAATTCTTGGAGTATCTTTGAAGCTAAATTTGTATATAGCACTTAAATTATTCAAGAACAATACTTTCCGAAAGCAACTAAGTCTCGAAAGACTTGTTCACTTCTTTCGAAGCCAATTTTTCAAAATTCTTTGAAATATCTTCCGAATCAAAACTTGCCTTCGGAAGCTTTGCTACAAAGCTTCCGAAGCCAAAAATTGCCTTCGAAAGTTTTACACTTCCAAGAAAACTAACTTTTTGGCGCACTTTTTCAAAGTAGGACCCACTTACGATTTCAAAGTTTATCTTTTTGTCATAACTTTGTCTCAAATCCAGACATATACTTCCAAACTGTTCCTATTTCGTCTCTCTACTCATGATCCTTAACCTAAATTTACCCCCAAATATCATCTTCTTCTTCCTTTCTTCACTACAAAAGCTTCCTCAAATGGCCAACATTGATCGTCGCAACGACCCTGATTTTTCATGCACCTACACAGGCACACATCAGGTTGCCCTGTTACCACTCTGAGAAGGATCCAAGCTTCTCAGACGTGTGTAGGTACCTTTCTTCATCGCACTACCTCACCTCCCTTACAATTGATCCTCCCTATATGAGGATCAGTTGCTTGAGTTCTGGAGGACCTGTCAAGAGGTCACCATGGACGGGGAGAAGCACTGTCTGCTACAGTGCAGGGGAGGATAGTTTTCATCACTCATCGGCTATCATAAACACCCATTTGCAGCTGGATGATGAAGCAGGTGAGCTGTCCTTTCCCAAATCTACTGTCAACCACTCCTTTCAGCAGATGGGGCTATGAAGGTGACTTCTTAGTCAAAACCTTAAGGAAGGGGAAGGTTCTCATCTCAATGGAAACCATTTGCAGCTGGATGATGAAGCAGGTGAGCTGTCCTTTCCCAAATCTACTGTCAACCACTCCTTTCAGCAGATGGGCTATGAAGGTGACTTCTTAGTCAAAACCTTAAGGAAGGGGAAGGTATCATCTCAATGGAAATCCTCCTCTATGTCGCATTCATAGCCTTTCTAACAAGCATGGAGGATGGGATCAAGTTCCAGAAGACTCTCCTTATTAGTCCATGGGATGGTACAAGGGGTCAAGTTCAAGTACTCTCAGTTTGTATATACTAATTACTTACAAACTGGACACTTAGAGTACTACATGTTCCCTAGGAATGTTCAACATTTCTCAACTGTGAGTTGGGACACAGTTGAGGGGAACAGGTAATATTCTTAAAATAGGACAAATGAGGCCCGGTATCTTCAAAATCTTGAAGAAACCAACTATGGCTTCTCTGGGGTAGAAACAGCCCTTATCCCAAAAATGTTAAGCCTCATTGCTCAGGTGAAAAACCTGGCAGCACCTGCTAGTGTTGAACCAAACCCTCCACCTCTCAACCACCTCAAATACAGCCTACCATCATCATCACCTGTCAAAAGAAAATCCCAACGAACCCTGCACTTGCTACTGAGCATGTGCAGGCCCCATATGAGACCCATACAGGAGGAAGTGGAATCTCGAGCTCCTACTTCCTTGAGGAGCGACCATTCCGATCTTTCACCAATCAGTGCTGAGGTTCCTCATGCTCAGCCTGATGAGCTCACAACCCCACAAACAGCCTTGAGCCATCACTCTGAGTCTTAACACTCTAGTGATCAACCTTTGGGAAAAGCTATCTTCCCAACCTCTTGATCTAACAGCCCCATTCCTAGCCTTGACTTCTATTCTAATGAAGATTTGGGCTTCAGTGAGTACCATGAGTCTCTCCTCTCTTCCCACACTCAAGAAGAGATGAGTACTCCTGCTTCCCCCATCTCCAGCCCACATCAACCCCCCTACTGAGGTGGATAGTCCTGAACTTATTCAGGAAATCCATATGGTAGAGGCTATCACCTTTGCAAGTGATAGCATTACTAGGACCTCTACCATGGAACCCAGCCTCTTGATACTTCTAGAAGTTTCATTAGGCTGGGTAAATCCAGCAGCCAAGAAACCTATGCTGGTGGTGAGGAAGAAGACTTAGGTCTAATTCTCTCATCCCCTATGATTCTTCATCTGAAGATGAGGGGAGTCTGTAACAAAAGGTGCACAACTGTCATATCTTTGCACCTATTGTTTCAAAGATAGCTCACCTGGAATCTCAAGTGACTATCTTACAGAAGAGGGTTAATGACCAGCAATTGAGATCACACGATCTCAAGGGCAAGTTGGCTTAGAGACCCATGGGACAACTCATCTAGGTCCACAAGAACCTGTGGATGTCATGGATCAATCTCCCAGCTAACCTATGCAAGAGGGTGATGCTACCAAAAAGGGGAGGAAATTCAACATCACAGAACCTGGGAGTTCTTCCCAGAGTATGGACATAAAGGAATCACCATCCTCTCTTGTAGTTGTTCATACTCAGCAACCTCCTCTGGACAGTGATCTGAACTTGCTCATCCAACAACTGTTTGAGGAGGGAATACCAAGAGCAATGTTTGCACCCTTCCGAGAACCCAATCTGGGGGGGGGATGAAAGCAATAGGAGAGCTCTTATGATCTCTAGAGCTCAGGGTCACTAGAAGTTCTTAACATTTCACACCTGAGTTTCTATGAGAGCATCAATGGTAGATCTGCCACTTGTCAACCCAAGCAATAACAGACAAGCAGTAAAATTGGTAGAAAGAATCCATGACAGGGTGCTAGAGGAGTTAAATTAAGATCAAAATTATATAGACAGAGGCTAGCAGGTGAGATCTTTGGTCAATGGATGTTGAGGTAGACCCGGAGATTAGCTTCGAAGGGAAAACCTTGACTGAAGGCCAAGAGGTTGAAGTGTGAACCTTGAGACAGGATCTCTCTACTACACCATTACCCTCAGTGAAAACACCAGCGTGTGATGGGTTCTCACAACTCTCTCTGACCAGAGCTTGACAGCTGAACCAAGCAATGAAGGCCAAAGCTCTCTCCAGCCTGTGGATGACAAAGGAAAAAGGAAAATGACTCCTGAGGAGATTGAGGAGGAGAGAGAGAGGAAGAGGAAGCTGTGGGAGAGAGGTCAAATGGTTCCCAGGGTTTATGGAAGCTGCAATCAGGGCTGCCCCTAGGCTAAACACTCAGGAAGATGAGTTAGGGCAGCTAGGCTAAACTACCTGGGAACCAAAAACTATAATGTTGATGAACTCATCTTTCTCCCCTTAGATGAATTGAATAAACTGACTGACACAGAGTTGTCAAAAAGGAGAGGAAGGAAGCAGAGGAGGCAGCATTGCTCCTCAAGCACAAGGAGAAATAGGTTGAAAAGACTCTACAAGAACATTCCTATCCTCTCCCAGTTCAAGAAAGTCCTGAGCCAGAGACTGTGGCCATTGAACAACCTAGGTAGCAACTGAAGAAGAAAGACTAAAGATGATCAGCTACCTGAGTGCCACAGGTCTCTATCAGGCAGATGCACTTCTTCCCTTACCATCTGAATCATATGTTTGAATACAATAAGTCGAGGAAGAAAAAAGCTAAAAGAAAAAACAAGCTGAAAAGAAAAGATTAAGGGAAAAAGCTGTAAAGTCAAGGGCCATCATCCTCAAAAGCCAAAAGAAGTCTACTGATAGACAAAGGATGATGAGATTCTTGAAGCTGTATGGATTCTTCGGAAGGCGGCTTGGCCTATGTCTCTATCTACAATGGATGAGCATATCAGGGTAATCAAGCAGAAGATAAAGAAGGGAGAGCTGTGGACTTGCATTCTCCACCAAGTCAGCTCAACCTGAAGTTGAGGTGAAGGTTGAACCCACTGAGAAACAACAACCTGAACCTGGAGCTGCATCTCAGCCAACTTCATCTTCTAATCCACAGAGGGTCCTCCTCTCTCTCCTTTGAACCTGTGAGAGAGGAGATCCCAACTGAGGGGACTCAACTGAACAACCTAGTACTCAAGACAGTCCCCTTAGTTAAAATCATCAGGGAGAAGAAAAAGGATAGCCAAAAGATCAACCTCAAAGAGAAAAGAAGAAAGGCATCCCCTCCCACCTCTGGATGAGTCAAAGCATCCAAAGGGAGTGCATGAAGAGGTCTCTAACAAACTCCAATCATAGTAGAGCCTCTTACTATTGGAAGACAAATTATGTCATGGTCTTATGATGAAGATCAAGACAGATGGTATGTCATAAGAGATCAGGAGGCATGCATGTCTATTCCTCAGAAGACATGCTCAATCTCCTCTGCATGATCACTTTGACATGAGAAGGTTCTATGTTGTCTGAAGGATCCAGACCTAATGATAAAGAAAGGTATGCTGAGGATCCTAAATGGAATATCAAAATCTAAAGAACTTTTTGTTTGGTAGCTTCAGCCTAGGGGAGTTTGTAAGATCATCTGAAGATTATGAGGCTGATGCAACCAACAAGCCAGAACAACCAAGTCTTCCATGCATGCACTAAGGAACAAAGATGAACTAGATTGGAAGTCTTACACTCTCAAATGTGTCTAAGTGTAAGATCTTCCGAACTAACAGTCAGAAGGAGTTACTTCGGAAGTTTCACACTTAAACAGAAAAAATATTCTAAGTGTGAAATCTTTCGAAGCCAAAGACCAGCATCTTTCTAAGCCAAAGATGAAAATCTTCCGAAGCTTCAGAGAAAGTCTGCCGAATGTGAAGACCGATTTCTTCAGAGGACAGAGAAAATATGCTTTCTCTGAATCAACTTTGGTAAAAAGTGACACACTCTCCGCTGCCTGCTCTGGTTGTTCACCTACTCTACATAAGTTGGTGAAACTTCCATGCTTTATCAAAAAGTAGAAATGGTCTTTGTCTGAACTTACCTTACTTGTTTCTGTAGACTTTTTGTATTAGAAAAAGTCAGTGAGCTATGGATTTTCATAGTCATTAGTCAAAAGGCAATCTGCCTTTTAACTGTAGATTGATCTTGTGTCTAGATTAGTCAAGTCCCAACTGTCTTTACATTAAGTGATGGTTGTAGGTTGTAGTATAAAAGTGTCTCAGGTCATGGTAATTTCAAATGCTTTGTAACACTTGTAAAAGAACTTGAGATCAATATACAACATCCTTGAAACTAATCTTGTGTTCTTGTGTTGTTCTTAGTTCTGTCTCTTTAATTACTTGTGTTCTAGTATCATCTGTCTCTAGTTACTAGTTCCTATTTGAATTGTTAAGTGATCTAAGATCCTCTCCTCATGTGAAACAAGTTTTAAGTACCCTTACCCGGTCCTGCAATATCTTCAGCAGTTTGTTCGGGCTTGTCCTAATCTCTTCTTATTCTTCGAAACCTATGTGATTTCCATTTTCATGTTCTAGGAGATAATTGAGGTTTTGTTAGAGATTCAGCTTCTTAAGATGCTTATTAGACTGATAAAGATATATGCTTAACATTGTAGATCCTCATAAGCACCTTTTCTATTTCCTTTGCTTCGGAGTCATTGTTGAGGTTTCTTAGTCTTAGCCTGGTCATGTCAGCAATCTCAAATGTATTGAAGTAGACATGTTGATTCCTTGAGTAGGCTACCCTTCCAGCTACCTATCTGGTGATGAAGTATGTATCTTTTGCTTGATCATATAACCAATCCAATAAATGCTTAAGTACATAAAAATTTTCTCTAAGATGTCATGAGGCAAGTCAAGTATTTGCTCTCTTGACTGTAAATTTCTTCATTTAGGTTATATACCCTGCACCCAATACTTTTGTACCTTTATGAATTTTCTCTTTTAATTCAGGATCAGTCACCCTTGCCTTTATTATTCTTTTAGGTTTAGTTCTCTTAACAATGACTAATAAGATAGGCTGATCATCATCTGACATGGTAGTATCAAAGGAAGGAGATGTTAGATGCTCAGTTGGTAGATGGAAGACCTTTGAACAGTTTTCTTTGTCTTTCTTTGTTGTCTTTCCCATTGCACTTTTGCTTCTTCATATTTTGGGAGCTCTCCAGCTATGACTCTTTTCTTGATTTCTTTGATGTTCAGATCAAGAGTAGACATACGCATTGGTCCTACTTGTTTGTCAGAGAAACCAAAGTTTCTTAGGCGCATTTTCATCTGTTACTTATCTCTTGACTCCTATCCGACTCTTTCAAATTTTTTTCTTTCAGATTCAGCCCTTCTCTTTTTAGCCAACACTGCTAATTTTTTTTCATCTCAGCATGAGTTACGGCTATCAACTTTGATTTTATCTCAACAAGACTCCACTCAATCACCTAATCAAAATTGAATCATTTCATATCATGTTGAGCTGTCATGATGTGTTTTTCTTGATCTTTTTCTTTCTTTTTCAATGATGAGCAATGTTTTTAAAGCCGGATTGAACCGGTCATCTTACTGGTTCACTGGTCGGACCGGTTTTAAGAACCGATGATGTCATAATTAATAAGTAAATAAATATTTATATATATATTTTCCAAAAGTAGAACTTTAAATACAAGTCAAACACTAAGATATAACTTCAACAAATAGTCAAATACAAACATAAATACATTAATCATGTCAACAAACATCCACATCATCCTTGATCCAATTTTCAAGTTTCAACCATACCATTTAAAAATAATCCAAACCATCATCATTATCAACTTCATCATCAGGTACAATCAAATCATCTTCATTGATATCTTCACCTATAATTAAAAGAAAGACAAGTTTTAATTAAACATTCATAATGCAATTATATATTATCACATAATACTTTTATATAAATACATACTAACCTTTAAATTCTTGTCGATGTTATTTGGTGGCTCTTCTTCTAGCATATTTTCTAATTCATTATAATCAAGTTTACCTTCCTCCTCCTCATCAATAACCCAAAAATCAGTTTTATCAATGCTTTCATAATTCACAGGGTCGTATGACCTTTTTTTCTCATTTTTCCTAATGAAATCAATGTTATTTATAAATATTACGTAAAAGAAACAAATAATAAATATAACATTATTGTCATTTATATAGTACCTATTTTGAAGAAACAAGTTATAATGAACATATACGAGGTCACAAAGCCGTTGATGCTCCAATAAGCTCCTCTTTTTCGTGTGAATTTCTTTCAAAAACACTCCAGTGACGCTCACATCCGAAAGAAGATGCAGTTTGACTTAAAATTTTATTGCAAATGACTGCAACTCCTAAACATCTCCACCAAACAATTTCCACCACTCATCTAACAAAATTAAAAGAGTAGATTATTATTCTATCAATACATTCACACAATATAATTAAGAAAAATGAACATTAAAGTAATCTTACCGAGACGAGTTGTCTTTGCTGAAGCAAAGGCAAATGGTCGACTAAAATCACCATCTCGATCATGAAATAGATATAATTGTGATGTAAGCTTCATAGGGTCCGAATTTGTGTTTTGCTCAAACATATCAAGCACCCCTTTAAATGCCTCCCATTTTTCCACATTGCTTTCTTGATCTTACTGTAAAGCTGGATTCAACCAATAAGCAACAGCATGTAAACTCCTACGCAACATTCTATCCCAGTGGGCATCAATAATATCGGTATATTGCTTGTAGTTACGTTCTTTATTAGGGAATAATTCTATGATGCCAGTCCTTGCCCTACTCATACCCTCAAACACATAACCTAGTGAAGGTTTTTCATCCGAATCACAAATACGCAAAAGCCTCAAAGCATGAGCCATCACCTTCATAATTATCAAACAATTGTTCCAAAATTTATCACTTAATACAATCTGCTTCACCTCTTTGGTTTTTGGCAATTTCAAGACTTTCTTCAAATCATTAGAGGTAACCATAGCTTGAAAATTTGATTTATGGTCATGCAAGCTTCTTAATGCGATGAAAGTTGTACTAAAACGAGTGGCACTTGGACGTATGATTTCTATTTAACCTTGTGTTTTCCTCAACCAATTCAAAGGCAACTTATGGTTATTATAAAAAATAGTTACCTTGGATGCAAGTTGAACTAAGTCAGCCACGGAAGTTAACTCTGAAATATCCTTCAAAATCAGCTTAATATAATGGGCTGCACATGGGGACCAATAAAGCAAAGGATATTTCTCACACAACAATCTTCCTGCAGCCTTTTAATTATTAGCATTATTTATAACAAAGTGAACAAATTCCTATAACCAACTATCTCAACAATTTCCCAAAACAAATTGCATAAGTTTTCTTTATTAGCCTTAACATCTGATGCATCAACAGATTTAATAAAAGAAATCCCTTTTGGAAAATATACCAAGAATTTAATGAGTGGTCTTTGTTAAATCATGAAGGATGAATCTACCAAAAACTCTCGATTTTAGCATTGGCCTTCAACTGCCGAATCAGGCCAAGTGCTGGATCAACTGCCGAAGTGCATGTGCTGAATGACTACTGATTAGCACATGCCAAGCAATTACTGAACTACATGTGTTTATAGACTGCTTATCAGCATATGCAGATCAACTACCGATCAGCAGCTAACTTTATGATCTGCTGATCGACTGCTACTTAGAACAAGTATGTCTATGCATACGGCTATTATGTCTTACCTTTGCTGACAACATAGTACAACAACTGCCAACTTTGATACACAGATTACCTTTTCTACTATAGCTTCTTAACATAGAATAGTTATTCTTATTGTTTAGTACAAAAGTCCTCATACTTGTATAGGAGAGGCAAGGTTTCTAAGCCATTTGATTGTATCTGCCGAATTGTAATATTTTTACATATTCAGATTAATATAGTGAATACTATGAAAGAACTTATTATGCATTTATCTTTACTCAAAGTATTTTTGTTATGATAGTAAGTAACTACCTTAGATTCCGCATTCGTTAGTTACTGATCTTAGAAGAAGTTCTTGTTTGTGTAAGCTAACCCCGATCCAACAGTCTTTGTCTAAAATTATGCCATCCATCACTCATTATTGTACAACCTGTTTTTGACCACAACAGTCTTTGAGCTTCTATCATTAGTTTCACTGATTTCTTAGCATCTTTTAATAAACTCAACCTCATTGCATGATAAGAGGGTCCTGTATACACATGACCCATAGAAGATACTTTGCTCATTATAATTGGAAACAAAGGCGAATTAATAACACTCATTTGTATACACGCATGATAGAACCAAATAACCACAACCAAATTTGTATCATGTAATCTTTCTTTACTTTGCCATGCTGATTTTATTGAAGGTTGAGAAGAATCATTTATGCCTTGGTTAAAATAAGATTGTAAGTTTTCAAAAGTAGAAGAAGCTTTTCTTTTAGCTCGTACACTTTGTGGTTTAACCTTTGGTGTTTCTTCTTCTTTTCCTTTCTGTGAACTTTCTTCATAAGCACTTCTCGTTTGAAGCTTCATATCCGCGGGAACCTTTAAACAAGTAGCAATATTTCCTTTTACTCTACCAAGGTGTTGCTTCATTCTATTAATGCCCCCTCCACAAACGAGTTTAACACAAAAACTACAAAGTAAAAACTTTTTCCCTAATGCAACTTGAACTTTAGTAGCATATCTCTAAGCATTATCCATTTTTAAATGAAAACTTTAATGAAGACTCAATTGTGTTTTGGTTTGTTTATCCGTTGATGAAGTCGAATCCGTGTTCTACAAGATAAAAGAAAAATAAATGAGTTTCAAAACATAACCAATTTGTAGATTAGTGCAAAGCATATCTATTCACTATCAAAATTTAAAATATAACCAATTCAAAAATGAATACATAACCAATCTACAAGATAATCTAAAATCATCAAAATTAGTTGATAGATAGAGCCACATCAAAATTCAAAAAACACTAGACAAAATTAACTATTAAGAGAAGTAATATACACAAATTAATTGCAAAAATATCTAAATTCTGAAACCACCAAATTCAGTGTACAAAATAAGTTTAGGTCTTGAGAAACATGGGAAAACATCGTAGATTAGGTAGTGCCATATCAAGAATCACTAGAAATCAAACCATCAAAGTAAACTAACCAGAAATCAAACAACTAGGGAAGTAACATGACCTAAAATCGAGCAACCTGTTTTGACCCGCGACCTGGTGGAGCTACAGTGGAGGCCTGGAGGAATGAATCGCGACCAGGTGGAGGGAGGAGTGAGTGTCGACTGCGATGGAGGGAGGAGTGAGTACGGACTACTGATGGAGGGAGGAATCCGAGTGAGTGCCAAATGTGACTTGTTGGAGTTAGACTTTAGGGTTTTAACTTTTAAGTCAGGTAATTAAAAGAAAAAAAACCATGCGTTGATCGAACCGGCGACTCGCCAAAACCAGTCCAAGCTCTGACTTGAGTTAACTCGACCGGTTCAACACTATCAAAACAAATAACATAAGATCTGATCGGTCACTGGGCCGAATCGCGGTTGAACTAGTCATACCAGCCGGTTCGATCCGACCCTCAAAAGATTGATGATGAGGTTATTGGTATAAATTCCTCAGTTGTTGGCACAGTAGCTTGCTCAGTGGTTGTTATTTAAGGAGTGCTTTTGGTAGTTTTCCTGGATGAATCCGTAGAACTTTCTTAACAACCATGGCTTTTGGTTTAGGTGGAGCTATTAATCTTGATCTGCGAGTTTCTCCAACGAGAATGATTCTTCCATTTACAGCTTGGTCTCTTTTACAAGATGAATTAGTGCAATGATGTTCTTCTTCACTAATGCTTCTTAAGATCTACTGTCATGCAATTCCACCAGTTCTTCATCAACTCTCTATTAATACAACTCCATCCTTTTAGTCATCAAGAATCTTGCCTTCCTTTCATGAGACTCATGATCAATCTTCTCTTTAGAAATCATAGGTCTCTTACCTTTATCATAGGTTGACATTTCAATATGTTTAACTGCTAAGGTCTAAAGTAATACACTAGCATCCAAGTTGGTAATGTTTAACATTCACCTAACTAGCAAGATTCATTTGGAAACCACTTGTACATAAATACAAGACTCAATGACCCGTTAGTGATGCATCTTAGAACTATACCAAAATGTATTTATATAGAACATATAATAAAACAATATGGTCATCACGTAATACATACATGTTAGTACTTTGAATTATTAAAATATGTAAGTTTTCTAACTCAAGTCGTAACTTGTCTAGTTTGATAATAAATAATTACGATTATATACATATTTTAGAAAATAATTATCAAATTCATTATTTTGACAAAACCTTATGTACAATATATACATTAGTTAATATATTCGTATTTTCTTCAAAATTTACAATGCAGGATCGGTGTTGGTCTCTCAACACAAGTTTTGTATCTCACAAACTCACTAAGTCTCACCAGGTTGATGAAGCGGAATCTCTAACTAAGTTGACAATAATATAATAAGTTAATGAACACAAGAATGGTTTTCAAGATATTTTTATATATTATTTCTCAACTCAGTATTACAAGACTCTTACAAGCATGGTTAGTTAAGTTAAAATGAGAAACTATATATATTACTATCTACAGCTGGTTATACTTGGAAAACCAGCTTACCGCCAAGCAAATACTACATTGCTAGAAGTAAAGTATCTAAGATAAAATAATATCCTAGATTAGGTAGTCATGACAGGTCCATGACTCACTTTTTGTCACCAACTAAGTATGGGAACTGTACTAACCGATAAAGGTGAACAGTGGATTAAAGTATGGTCAACTACATGGGAGTGGGAAAGTGCCATGCATTGTATCAGAGTTGTCAGCGGATGTCAGACAACCCATACTTACGTCCACTGGTTCATAATTGATTCTTCCGAAGGCAAAATGGATTTGGAAGAATAAGTTCTTCCGAGGTCATTTATACTTCTGAAGAATCAACTTCTTCCAAGTCTTTTGCAAGTCTTTGTGACTTCATTCTTCGAAAGACTTTGTCTTGGATCTTCTAAGTGTGAATGCTTCGGAAGGAGAATTACTTGGTCTTCATATACTTTGAAAGACTTGGTTCTATTTTCGGAAGTTCTTCATGTACTTCGGAAGGAAAACTACTTAGTTTCGAAAGACTTAGTTTTCCTTCGGAAGTTCTTCATACTTAAGCTTTGGAAGATCTTTAACTTGTCTTCAGAAGAGCACCTTTAGCTTTGGAAGACTTCTTCAATTGTACTTCAAAATATTCTAAGTGTTGTTTTGGTTGCGCCAGCCTTAAATGATCCAACAAACTTCCCCTAAGCTGGTGCTACCAAAACTTCACTTCCTTCTTCTCCTTAAGGTCTTCAACACCAGGGAAATAAAATATTTATGTATCTCCTTGTTCTTTCCTAATGTGGTGGTGAGGAGCTAGTACAAGTCATTTGTAGATAATAGATCAAGTCTATTGTTCTAAATGACATGCACCCTTTGCTGCGTCCCTCTGAAGAGAGTTAGTTGATGGGAATTGTAGTCATATTCCTATCTAACTATAGGATCAGAAGTTGAGCCTTCAACCATCTGAAGTAATGGTTTTCCTTTTGTAGTTGTACCTTCTTCCTCATCCTTTTCTCTCATTTTCAACTCTTCTTCAGTCTTGGCTTTCTTTGTAAGCTATGAGGAATGCTCAAATGATTTCTGATGTGAACAACAACCTGAGAGTTGGAGGGATTGGAGAATGGTTTTGCTGCTAACTCAACAAGGTCAAATATGCTGGAGTGTAACAGAGATGAAGTATCAACCCTGTTTACTTCACCATTCTCTCTTTCCATAACAAAGCTGTATGAAGGTTCATCAAACTTCCACTAGACTATTTGTTTTCTAGGATCGAGGGGTTTGGATGAAAGCTTGTCCCCCTTCTTAGTGTCCAGCAAAGTCACCAGCCTCCTTCTAAACTTCTTCTCTTCTTTTGTAAGAATATTTGAGTTGGTTGCAAGAAGTTGGAGAGCTTGGTCCAGTGCTCCCGTAGGTAGATCAAGGAATGCATCTCTTGTGAGGGAACTGGAAGAGCCATGAGTGTATTTTAGCTTAATTGACTCTTCCTTACAAGAGATGTCACTCAATATTATGCAGTTGATGAGCTTCCTCTTGATCTCCTTGAATTCTTCTAAGGTCAGGGGCTTAGAAGGTTCAGAAGATGGTTTGGGTATAGATTGGGTTCTAGGTTGTGTTTTGGGTTTAAGGATAGGTGGTGGTGGTGGTTGTTGGGAAGCAGTGGGTGAGGGTGTAGGTAAGGCTGATGGTGTGGGTTCAGGGGTGTAAGGCTTAGTGGTTGGTTCAGTTTTGATGGAGAAGGGAAGAGGTGTGGGTGTAGGTTGTGCTGGTTTGGGTGTTGGTGTTGGTTTGGGTGCCTTCTTCTAAACACTTGATATTTGACTTACCTCCTACCTTCTTCCTAAACAAATGTCAGCCTTGATGTCACTGACTTGTCGCTGTAAGGTCTTCTCTGACATAGGACCCACTTGCCTGCCGATGAAGCTATGGGCTTTGAGATAGGCTTTCATCTATTCCTTATCTCCTACCTTCTTGGCAGTAGCAAGTTATGCCTCTTCCTCCTTCTTCTTCTTTTACCTCAGCTTTTCCCTGGCAGTCCTCTTCCTCTCTTTGTTGATTTGATCTTGCCTTTTGTGAAAAAGAAACAAGAACGTATCATAATCATGAGGTACCAGCTTCTCTTGAGAATAGCCTCTAGAGTAGAGAAAGGCTATTCTCTCCTTCTTCTCCCTTTCCATAGCCTCCTCCTTCCTTTTCCTCTTTTCCTCATCTTTGGCCAACCTTGCTGCTTCCTCCTTTTCTTTTTGTAGTAAGGTTGCCTTCTCCAGCTTTACAAGCTCATCAAGTGGGAGTAGAAGATATCTTCATTGACTACTCCCAGGCTGATGAGCCTCTCCTCTTGTTGTTGATACTTTCTTGAGCGGCTGCTGCTGCTTGCAGCCAAAAGCTTCCCAGTATCAATTCTTCCCTTCTTCTTAAGCTTTTCCAACCTTTCCTCCTCTAGAAGCTCCTCAACAGTAAGCTTCTTCTTCCCTTTAGGATCAGAGGAAGATTCATCCTTTGGAGACTCAGGTTTAGAAGATTCAGGTTGGGGAGTGTGGGGTTGGACTTGTGGTGATTGGAAGAGAGGGGTTGTAAGGAAGTCCTTACTGTTTACCTCAGAGGCTAGGTCAAGAATGGCCTCTGTGATGAACAGATCATTATACGAGGAAGACAGTTCAATTATTCCTTCCGTAGCTTGGATTTCTACTTCAGAAGTAATTAGAACTGCACTACCTTTCCCTTCCAAATTGGTTGCTGGGCCATGAGTCTGTGTATCCCCTTCGAAGTTAATCTCGGGTTCAACAGAGACCTTAGGTTGACCAACTTTCTTTTCAGAGGTAGGTGGTGCACTCAGGCTTTGAAGCTCCTCAGCTCCAAAGTAGGCAACGACTACATCAGGGGAAGGTTGTTCAATGGATGAGCTTATAAAAAATGTGGTTAAAACCTGTTGAGGTCTATAAGCATTTTTGGATCCACTTGAATAGTAATGTTAGCTAGTTAAGGGAAGATGGTTTCCGGGTGTTGCTGCGTGGGGTACAAAGAAGATATGGCATCAAAGGAAGTTGTTGTGATGGAAAGGTAGGGTTCCTCATGTCCTTGTTTCTGTACATTCTCCCCCCTTTTTGGTAGCATCATCTTGAGAAGTAGATGAGATAGACGAAGAACTTAAAGAAACCTAAGTATGTACATGCCTAACAAAATTCTCAATCTGTGTCTCAGCTAGTTGAGCCTTAAGATTTTCAATCTCAAGTTGCTAAGTGGCAGATCTATCCTCTAAAGTCTTAACCTTTGATTCAAGGCTTGAGACTTTAGAAATCAGGTCTCTGATAATGAGTTTCAGGCTACCCTCATCTTCTTTTGAAGAATTATTGAGAGATGAGATAACATACCTAGTATGTTCATCATCAGCACCAGTAGTGGTTTCTCGGCGCACTGGATATTCCGACAATCATCAATAAGATCTTACTTTTTACAGAGTGGGGCCCAAAGATTTCCATTACACAGTAAAGATGTTCTTTCGAAGTTAAACTTGCTTCCGAGAGAAAACACTTGTGTTTCTCAATATTGTCTTCCGAATCCATTTTTACTTCCGAAAGCAAACCATGTCTCAATGACAAGTTTGCTTCCAAGAGTACAATCTTCTTTCGAGTATAGTAGTTAGTAAGCTTCGGAAGTAGATTTGATCTATGATCAAATGTTCTTCCTAGGCTAAAAACTCTTCGAAAGAGAGTATTTATGCAGAGGGATTTGCCTTTGGAAGATAGATAAAGATCTCTTCCTAGGGTAAATTTCTCTTTGAAAGAATTCATACTTAGAAAATTTTTGAAGAAAACCTTTTTGTCATAGGGCTTAGATGGTATATAGACAATATAGACAAGACATATTTAAAAAGGTTTTTCAAAAGAGAAAGACTAGTCAATATTAATCATCCCAATAGCTGTAATTAAATACTTGAATCTTTGTTCATCAAAGGCTTTGGTGAACAAATCAGCATATTGTTAATTTGAATTGACTTTGACTAGTTTGATTAGATTTTTCTAATGAATATCTCGAATGAAATGGTACCTAATGTCAATATGCTTTGTATTGGAGTGCTTGACTGGATTTTCTATGATAGATATGGCACTCTTGATTTCTTGTTGATGTTGCAGGTACCATAATCACTATCCATGTAACCATAAAGGTTAAGATCCTTATTCTTGGGATACCAGAGACCCGTTTGGGAGCTCCTTTGAGGTATCTAAGGTTTCTCTTGGCAGCAATTAGGTGAGACACCTTTGGAGCAGCCTGATATCTTACATAGATGCAAGTTGCAAACATGATATCTAGTCTACTTGCAGTGAAATACATTAGAGACCCAATAATTGCCCTGTACTGATGTTGATCAGTATCCTCCCCCTCGTAATCAGGACAAAGATTGTGATTTCTGGGTATAGGTGTCTTGGCTGACTTACAATCTTTCATCTCAAATATCTCTAAGATATCTTTGATATACTTAGATTGACTGATGAAGAACCCTTCTTCCATCTGCTTTTCATTTTAATTCCAAGGAAGAAATCCATCTTTCCCATGGAACTCATCTCAAACTTCTTTCTCATGATGCCTTCAAAGTCTTTACACATTTGGTCATTTGAGGATCCAAATATGATGTCATCGACATAGACTCAAACAAGCAACATGTCCTTCCCAGACTTCTTTATGAACAAAATCTTGTCTATGGTGCCTCTGGTGTAGCCATTCTTTAAAAGAAACTGAGATAGTGTCTCATACCATAACCTAGGTTCCTGATGCAACCCATAAAGAGCTTTATCCAGTTTGCACATATAGTTGGGGTGCTGTGGGTCTCCAAATCCAGGTGGCTGGCACACATGGGCTTCTCTATCAATATCCCCATACAAAAATGCAAATTTGACATCAAGTTGATAGACTGTGAAGTTCTTGGATGCTGCAAAAGCAAGGAAGATTCGCACAGCCTCAAGTTTTGCAACATGTGCCAAGACATCAGTGTAATCTATGCCTTCCTCCTGTGTGTATCCTTGAACAAGAAGTCTTGCTTTGTTCTTGATGATCAAACCTCTATCATCTCTTTTGTTTCTGAACACCCACTTAGTGCCAATGGGGACATGGCCAGGTGGCAATGGACACAAGTTCCATACCTTTTGCCACTTGAACTGAAGTAACTCCTCTTGCATTGCTTCAACCCAATTGTTGTCCTTGAGGGCTTCTTCCACCTTCATGGGTTCAATTTGAGAGAGAAAGGATGAGTATATGCAGACATTCCCATTATGGGTCTGACTTCTTGTTCTCACACCTTCTAAGACATCCCCAATGATGTTCTTAGCTGGATGAGTGTTGTGTATCCTAAGCCTAGGAATCACATTTAGTTGCATAGATAGATCAAGGTTTGAGAAGTTTTGCTCAGAATTTTGAACATCATGACCAGCTGATGTCTCATACTCATTCAATGAGGACTGATTGAATGAATGTGTGACAACATCAATTGTATTTGCTATGAACCAGCATCAACAGTTGCCTGTTTCTCCAGATTACTGTCTTCATCAACTCGGTGTTAAATGCTGGAGTTTTCTGCTGTTGAGTTTTTAGGCTTAGTTGGCTGACAACTTGTTGACGCTCCATTGTTTCCTGAGATATTCATGCTTTCAAGACTTCCAGTTGAAGGAGCTTGATCTTCAATTCTTCTTGGAGAACTAGGAATAGGTCTGGGTAACTGAAACAATTGATCTTCATAAAGGTCACTTTGAGTTCCTATTCCACCTGAAACATTCTCACAAGATGGTTTAGAATAGTTTGGAAACAATTCTAAATTAAAGATATGATCAGGACCTTTTCCGTTAACACAAGGAGTGTGCTCATTGACAACAATATTAGATGATTCCTCAAATTGTTGATTTTTAATGTTATACACTCTATAAGCAATAGAGGTTGAGGAATATCCAACAAAGATAGCATCATCCGGCTTTTCAACAAATTTTGCTAAATTGTCTTTTCTGTTAAGTATGATGCACCTGCTGCCAAAGGACCTAACAAAGCCAATGAATAGTGGCCTCTTGTTCCATAGCTCATAAGGGGTCTTTCCATGGTGCTTAACAATGAGAACCCTATTCTACACATAACATGCAGTGCTGACTGCCTCTGCCCAGAAGTTAGAGACAACTTTGAATCAGCTAACATAGTTCTTGCAACCTTAATAAGTGTCTTGTTCCTCCACTCATCAACACCATTTTGTTAAGGAGTTATAGGAGCACTGTATTGTCTGGCAATCCCTTTTGAATTACAAAATGAGTCAAGAACTTGATTCCTAAACTCAGTCCCTTGGTCACTTCTAATGATTTTTACCATGTGATCCTTTTGATTTTCAATTTTATGAATAAAAGATTTTAAAGTTTTAGTAGTTTCATCTTTAGTTATTAAAAATAAAACCCATGTAAATCTTGTAAAATCATCAACACTCACAAGGCAATATGATTTCCTTCCAATGCTCATTATCCTTGTGGGACTAAAAAGATCCATGTGCAATAAGTGTAATGGGGTGATGATGGAGTTAACCTCTTTGGATTTGTGAGTGACCTTGTGTTGCTTCCCTTTCAGACAAGCAACACAATTATCTTTACAGAAAAACTCCTTTTTAGGCACACCATGTACCAAATTATTTTTGACCAATTTATTCATGGTTTTAAAGTTAACATGGCATATTCTTTTATGCCAAAGAGTTGACTCATCACCATTAGCTTTGGAAAGAAAGCATGATACTTCACCCAGTGGGGAAGCATTGTTCATATCTAGCATGTACATATCCCTTCTTTTAGGAGATCTAAGAAGCACCAATTCTTGAGGAATTGTCATCCCGGGTTTGAGGATAATGCACTCATGTTCTGTGAAAAGCATTTGGTGCTTTTGATCACAGAATTAAGAAACACTGAAGAGATTGTGTTCAAGCTGTTTGACAAAGTTTACTTTGTCAGCTTTTAACTTACCATTGGATACACTACCTCTACCAGAAATGTATCCTCTGGCTTCAGCTCCACACTAAACAGGACATCCATTAAAATGTTCAAATTGTTGTAGGAGAGATCTGTTCCCTGTCATGTGCTTGGAGCATCCACTGTCCATAATCCATATATTTCCATTCTTGTCATGTGGATGTCTCTTCATATAAGGTGAAAAGATTAGTTACTATTGTAAAACCAAGCCTTGTTGGTCTTGGGCTCTTCCAATGTAGATGATATAATTGAACCAAAATGTATGCATGGGGGTTCAATTATGGTTTGTGAAGAAGAGGCTTGGGCTACAGCATCTTAACTGATCTTGCATTCCATCCTTTGATTGATTAGTGTAGATGAGCCTGATGAGTCTTGAGTAACATAACTTGCTTCTGAGGCTTCTTTCTTCTCGAAAGAAGTTTTCACCACATTTTCTTCCTAAGCAGTCTTCTTCTCAGAGGGTTTCAAAGGATTCTTTTTGTTCCTTTGATTGTTCTTTAGCTTGTCTTCTGAAGCTATTTTCCTTTCGAAGAATGAGTTTCTTTCAAAAGCAACTTGGCTTCGGAAACAAGCTTTCCTTTCCTTAACACTTGGACCATATGGTAAGGTCCAAATGTGAAACCATCCTTGACTCCTTCCTTTTTAACATTGGTTGCATAAAGTACGCTTGCTGGATTGTAGTAACAATCTTTAGCCATGTGGTTATGCAGACCACAGATTATGCACTCAATGTTATTCTTGATGGGGCATGAGGGCTAATATTTCTTGCACTTCTTTTACTCTTCAACAGCCTTCCCCTTTAATTTTTAATCCTTTAGCTGGATAGGAGTTCTGGTACTACACTCTTCCTGATACAGAACTTCCAACACTTGGATCCAGCTAAGATGAATACACCTTTTTGCCTTGGGTCTATCTTCAACTTAGTCTCAACCACCTTCTTGGTAGTTTTTCTTGCTGCCCTAATTTTGTTCTTTCTGGCTTTGGTGGTTAAGGGTTGGTCAACAGCTATGGGGATGAGGTTTTCTACCTTATCCTTCCATGTGGTGGTCATCATTGTTGAATCATTCTTCTGCTCATTGGGTAGTGGGTTAGAAGTTGGAACCTCTTGCTTATCAGTACCACATCTTGGCTATCTAACAGGCATATAAGAGTGTGGTGGAGCAATTTCATTGGTTCCCAACCCACTTTCATTTTGATAACACACCTTTGAGTGGGAGGGTGATGCAATGATGGTGTTGAAGTTATGCTCTTGAATGGAATACTTCTTTGCTTTAGCCTCAGCTATTACTAGTTGGGCTTGAGCCTTAGTCAACTTGGATATTAAATCTTTTATTTGAGTCCTGTAGTTAGAATGTTCATGTTTTAAAGAGGACACAATTTTCTCTAATTCTTTAATTTTGAGTTTGTAGTCAGATTCTGCTCTCTTAAAATCAGATTTTAATATGTTTAAGGACTCAATATCAGATTTAATCTCCAAGTTGTAGTCCTGATACAACTTAACCTTAGCAATACAGTCTGGAGTACAAAGATGTTCATATACCTTATTGTCTTCAGTTCCAGCCATAAGAGCTTGAGTAGGAGTGACATCTTGCACCATGAAGCTCCAATTAACTTCTTGAGTAACAGCCGCAGTCAGTTGTTTAGTAGGTTTGGCTGCAGCTTTTGGGTAGCAGGATGTTGGGAGGCTTGAGCTGCTCTAGGATTAGATCTTAGAGCCTTGCATTCCCTTGCAAAGTGATCAAGCTGGTTGTAGTTGTAGAACTTAGCCTTTGACTTGTCAAACCCAAATTTGCTGTTGGTTGGGTTTCGAGGGAATTGCCTTCTAGTTCTTTTAAAGAACTTCTTTGTTCTGTAGGTCAGAAGAGCCATCTGCTGGATGATGTCCATATACTCAATATCATCTGGGCTAAAACACTCTAGATCATCAAAGCAGAATTGGAAATCTCCAGAGTGCTCACTTCCTGAAACAAAAGCACAACTATCCTGGAAAGGATTTTGTTGAGCCTGTTGAGACATGGGTGTCTCAGGGAATGTGATCTATGGCCCAAAAGAGGATGATGGCTGTTAGGGGTAGTTCAGGTACAACTAGGGCTGGGGAGTTCTTGAACCTTTATCAACATGTAAAGCATTGCAAACAGGAAGGTTTGAGGGTCTATTCATCAGATGGCCTTTCTGAGTTTCCATCTCCATACGGTATCCATCAAGGATTGCATATAGTTCAATCATGGTAAGAGTGTTGAGATTCTCAGTTCTCTTGATTGAGACACAGTAGAAAGTCCGCTCATGAGGAAGTGCACTCATGAATTTTCTCACTATGTCTCTCCTCTCAAGAACCACTCCTATAGACTGAAGAGAGGTGATCAAGTCCATGTACCTAAAGTATTTTTGGCTCAAGGTCTCACTAACAATGTATGTGAAGTTCTCAAACTTCTGCTTTAGCACATCTTTCTTGGTCTCCTTGGATTCAGTAGAACCAGAGTACATCAGCTTCAAAGCATCAAATAGTTCTTTGGCAGTCTCGCATTGCTTAAAGCCTACCATTATGAAGTTTGGTATAGCAGTAAGTAATACAGTCATGGCTTTGCAGTCAGTGTCCAACTTCTTGAAGTCTTCATCAGAGTAGTCTTCAACAGTTTTCTCAATCATGGCACCATTACCAGCTGGGGATTCCACCTTTGGTTGGTTGGGACCATGAGTGACTGATCTCTATATGCGGCTGTCTTGATACTTGATAAAGCCTTCAATACATTTGCACTAGGTTCCAAAATCATCAGGGGTGATGATAGGAGCCTTGGTCATGGTTCCCATCACATACTCAAAAAATTTCTGGTTAAGAGCTATTTGAGTGAAGTGAGTAAGTGTGAAGAAACAAGAGTGATTTGGGATGGTTAGATCTCATAATCAAGAGCCTAAAATGCTCTGATACCAGTTGAAGGATCTGTTTTGGTTTCACAACACAAGTTTATCTCACAAGCTCACTTAATCTCACTCGGTTTGAAGAAGCAGAATCTCTAACTAAGTTCACAAGTATTATAATAAGTTAATGAAAACAAATGAACATAAGAATAGTTTTTCAAGATACTTGTATATATTACTTCTCAACTTAGTATTACAAGACTCTTACAAGCATGGTTACAAAGTTAAAATCAGAAACTATATATACTACTATCTACAACCGGTTATACTTGGATAACCAGCTGGAATCTACAACTAGACAAATACTACATTGCTAGAAGTAAAGTATCTAAGACAAAATGCTATCCTAGATAGGTAGTCATGACAGGTCCATGACTTACCTTTTGTCACCAACTAAAAGTGGCAACTGTACTAACTGATAATGGGTGAACAGTGGATTAAAGTATGGTCAACTACATGGGCGTGGGAAAGCGCCATGCAGTATATCAGAGGTTGCAGCGGATGTCAGACAGCTCTTCAACCTTGAGCTTTGGAAGATCTTTGACTTGTTTTCAAAAGAGCAGCCTCATACGATCTTCTATGTGTTGTTTTGGTTGCACCAGCCTCATACGAGCCAACAAAGACTGAACTCTTCCAAAGCCTAAGAAGACATGTGTCTACTAACTCACTTTTGACCAAAGCAAATGACCTTTTTGCTGTCAGCTCTGATAACTCACCAACTTATATAAGTTGGTGATTACCTTTTTACTTTTGTCAACTTTTCACATGGTCTTTTATCTGTAACTTCCTACTTTAGTACTTTTATCTTTATTCTAATACAATAGGATGGGAGCTATGGCAAGTCATAGTCACATGTCAAACAAAAATCTGCCTTTTGACTTTACATTGATCTTGTTATCTAGATTAGTGTCCAGCTAGGCTTCAAAGTATGGCCAGCTATAGAATATAGTATAAAGTATCTCATATATCGGTCTTAGGAAAATGAGAAGCTTTGTAACACTTGTAAAATACTTAAGAGCAATATACATTAATCTTGAAAACCAATCTTTGTGTTCTTGAGTGTTCTTACTTGTTTGTTCATTGTTTCTTTTCCTGGTTCCCTATTTAAACTATTAAGTGTGTTATCTCCAACTGTGAAACTGTTGTTGAACCATTACTTGATCCTGCAGACCATACATTGAGTCAAAATTATACGACAATAAAAGACATCAAACCATCCCAACTCCTAAAACTTTAGTTTCTCCACCAACACCAGCCTTGTCAGCATCATCCTTCCCTGTAATCCCACCTTCTCCAGACACGACCGTCGATCCCCCAACACCATCCAAACCTGAATCAACTGTCACTGTTTCCAATACAACCGCCTCACCACCAACTATCAACCAAATAAAAAACTATTTTAATAATGATGAAGCAAACAAAAAGATACACATAAGGATAAGAGAAAAGGGCTTGACCTTCTATGACACGGTGTTTGGAAGAACTAGCTATTCTAACAAAGCTAGATTGGAATTTTAATAGCATAGAGCCAGGGGTAGGCACAGCTAGGAAGAACTAGCTATAGAAAGAAAGGTATTCAACATCAAAATACTCCTCCAAAGACACTATAATTAAATAGTTTAGTGGCATGAACGAATAGAACATTAATTGAGAGGGTTAGATATTTGCTCTAACATGATGGGTTGTCTGCTTCTTTTTGGGGTGAAGCTTTAAATACCATGCTACATGTATTAATCTTACTCATTATGTTCCTTTCTATTTTGATGTTCCTAATAGGGTTTGGAGTGGTAAAGCTGTTTTATAACATCATTTTTAGGTCCTTGGATGCAAGGCATTTAGGCGTATACCTAATGATGAAAGATCAAAGCTTGATGTGAAAACCAAGCAATGCATATTCCTTTGTTATAGGAAATATGAGTTTGGGTACAGGTTATATGATCTAGTGCTAATGAAACTCATAAGGAGTCATGATGTTGTGTTCATGGAAGATTAAAGTTTGGAAGACATTAAGAGGACAATGATAGTTCCTTAATGCACTAATGATCTTACTAATTTGGATCTGATTCCCCTTCAGCACTCTAAGCCACAAAATGGAGATGATAATCAAGGTGATCAGCATGTACAGATAATGTTGATGTTCTAAAGCAGTCTGAGTTGGATGATGAGTATGTTCTACTTATTGACTGGGGGAGAACCCGAGTACGAAGCAAAATCTATAAAGGATGAACGCAAAAGGTAGTGGGTTGAAGCCATGTAAGATAAGATGAATTCCCTACATGAAAACAATACATGTTAGTTGGTGAAGTTACCTAAAGGCAAAAGAGTTTTGAAAAACAAGTGGGTCTATAAGGTGAAGACTGAAGAACATACCTCAAAGGCTAGGCTAATGGTCATAGAGTTAAGTCAAAGAAAAAGTATTGATTTTGATGATATTTTCTCTCTAGTCATCAAGATGAGCTTTATTTGATAGATTCTTAGTTTGGCTGCCACCGTTGATCTTGAAGTTGAGCAGATGGATGTCAAGACAACATTTCATCATGATAACTTGGATAAATAAATTCTATATGAAGCAACGAAAAGGTTTTCAGGTTAAGGGTAAAGAAGAATATGTTTATAAGCTTCAAAAAAGTCCTTATGAGTTGAATCAAGCACCAAGAAAGTAAAACAAGAAGTTTGAATCAGTCATAAGGGACCAAGGCTACAAAAATACATCTTCTGATCACTATGCTTTCTTTAAAAACTTTGTTGATGATGATTTTATTATCTTATTATTTTATGTTGATGACATGTTGATTGTTTGTAAGAATGTAAGGAGAATTATGAAGGTAAAGAAAGAATTGAGCAAGTCAATTTCTATGAAAGACTTGCAGCACTCTAAACAAATTCTAGGCATTCGAAATTCTAAAAATAGATCTTCAAAGAAGCTACACGTGTCACAAGAGCAATATGTTAAGAAGGTGCTTTGTAGATTCAACATGGAAAAACCTAAAGTTTTAAGTTCACCTATTACTCCTAAATTAGGAAGCTGTTAAGTGGATTCTTAGATATGTACGTGGTACTTCTAAATTAGGTATAACATCTGGAAATAGGTTGACTTTTGTAAGGGAAACTATGTCATGGCAATCAAGACTGCAAAAGTATGTTGCTTTGTCTACCACTTAGGCAGAGTATATGGTAGCAGGAGAAGCATGCAAAGAACTACTATGGGTGAAAAGATTTATGCAAGAGTTTGGCTTTATGCAATAGCGCTACATGTTTCTTTGAGATAATCAAAGTGCTATTCACCTTGCTAAGAATTCTATATTTCATAAGTAAACAAAACATATTGATGTGAAGTATAATTGGATTTGAGATTCTTTTGAAGATTACCTGTCGGTAATGGTTCCAATATGTAACTAACGCTTTAGCAAGGGAGAAGTTGAAGGTTTGTTGCTCCATGGCTGTGATGGTGGACTCTTCCTTATAAGCCAAATGGGGGAGATTTGTTGGGTCATTTTTTAGCCCATGAGGAGAGCGTAATTTTTTAGATACAACATGTTTACTTAAGTCATATATAGAGATCAGAAATTGAAGTGCAAAATAGAGCAACAACACTTGTTTCAACAGATAGTAGATAATAGAGTAGAGAGTAGACAAAAAGAGGGGGATTCCGGTCATTTTTTACCTACTTATAGAGATCAATTGTTATCGTATATTAAACCGTCAAATTATTGAGAAATTTGGATAACATCTTCACAACACCTAGGCAACCTTATCCAATGGTGGAATTGTTCTAATTATGTTTAGAAGTTGGGTCTTATAGTGGCTGCAGAATTTGGTGATATCTTCTTTCTATTTCCTTGTTTGATTCTATATGCTTGATGTTAGTTGATTCCAAGTATATGATGTTTGTTGTATGTCTCTAATATACCTATAGAATAATTTTTTTAATGCTGATTTTGGTGTAAGTGTATTTAATGTGGCTCTTGTAGTCCAGGGTTTTTACTCTCGTTTTGTGATTTTTCCATGCTAAAATTCGATGTCTTCTTGTTGCTGTGTTTATATACCCTATTTGTTTGTATCCTCATCGTTCATTCAGGTTGGGGTATGTTTTGACCAAAAGAACTTTTATTCCGCTGCATAGTGTATAACATTTGTGGTAGGTTGTGTAACTTTTACCCATCATGAGGCTCTTTTTCAAATTTGTGGTTATTGTGTTGAAAACATTTACATCTTCATAGGTTCATTTCTTAACTTTTGACCACAACTTAAGCTTACCTAACTGTAGGGTAAATTAGATAGTTATAAGCATTTGAATTGCCATGTAACAACAATAACATTTTATTACCTTTTTTAGTTGGAATTACTACATAATTCAGGTTTTTGCAATAATCATCACATCCAAAATTATGATCTAGCTATTGCTAATGGAACGATTTTAAGGATGTATTGCAAGTAATAAACCAAATGTAAGTCTGTGTGAATCTAGAACACCTTTCTTGCAACTAACTTGCAAAAAAAATATCAAGATTTTTATATCAAAGAGATCCTATAAATATGAAAAAGTAAAACGCATAAGAACACATACAAAATGATTGAACACCAATGACTTAAATGGGAAAGTTAAGATTGTTAGGAACGGTCTGCCTAAGACACATAATTAATTGATGTGGCTAGTATGTTATGATCCAAGTCGGGTGATACCTAATAACAAGCTAGACAAACACCCACAATATTTTTTTTATGATATGACATGTAAATAAATATTAACACTTGTAGTATTTAGAAATTGGGTTTCTAAATTTTTGCACTAGTGTTATGAATAAATTATATGGATTTTATTCTAAAGAGAGAATACTTTGTATTGTTATTCAAATGGTTGAATAAACAATACAAGTGTTTTGTCTGCATTTCTTTTACTCATCCGCATTTACTAATGCGGATGTGTTACTAAGAAAATGCGGATGAATGTTCATCATTCGCATTTGCAAATGCAGATGTGCATTTGGGGAAATGCTGAAGGAATTACTTCATCCGCATTTACTAATACGGATAGTAAATGCGGATGAGCATTTAAGGAAATGCTAATGAAACTGATCATCCGTATTTACAAATGCCGATGTGAATTTTGGAAATGCTGATGGAGTTACTTATCCGCATTTACAAATGCGGATGTACATTTGGGAAATACGGATGAAGTTTCTTCTTTCGCATTTACAAATGCGGTTAGAGTTTGTTCATCCTCATTTACTAATACGGATGAATATTAGAGAAATGCGGATGGGTTAAAGGGATGGGTCCCGCCCACTTTTCTCTCACTCTGAAATTTAGTTTCATTGGACGTGCAATATATGATCGCATTCAACCACTCTCTTTGATAACTTACAACACACACAAAGGTGCAAATCGGTGTTCCTGTAGCTTTTCTCTCGATCATCGAAGAAAACCAAGAACAGAACCCAATTCAAGTAAAGAAAATCCTAGCAACCTAATGTATTGTTAGAAGCTTTGGGTAGACAAGCTTGAGGTTTCCTGCTTTGGAAGCTGTCGATCAAAGATCTTCTTCCTCTGTCCCATTTGAGAGGTAGATTTCTAAACACCCTATGGTTGTTTGTAAGCATGGTTTTTCATATAACGATCCATTACAGGTTTTCTTTTAACAGATATAGAAATTGGTTTATATATTAACTGTAACAAGTTTTTCATACCATTTCCACTGCATTTTCATTTTATAAGGATAAAATGACTCTGATAAACTTATGAAAATCCAACAGTGCCGGTTATATGGATACATGCTTCATCTAGACTGAATTCTCGGTTTCTTGCTGTTATTCACCAACAGATTCAGGTCTATGTTTCCCCTATTTTTCAAGATTCTACTTTACATGCATATTGTAATCTTGAAAAATTTAATCGTTTGGATGATTTAAGTTGTTTGGATAAGAATCATGATATTTGGTTTGTTTATACATTAACCGAAAGTCTGTGATTCAAGGGGAAAACTCTCTGTTTTTGCTTACATATTTGGATATGTATCTTGATGTTCATAACCATGTAGAGACCTTGTGTTTGGTTGTGTTGTGATTTGTATTTGATTATTCAAAGGGTTGTAATAATTAAATTTATTTGTTCTTCCTATTGGCTATGTAATTTATTTATTTTCATTTAGTATGTAAAATAAATAGATTAGTTGCATTTCACTTTTACTAGAAAATGTATATAGGATATATAGTTTTATAAAAGAAGATGCAACAAGAATGTTTTTCGGTTTGGGCCAATTTTGTGCCCAAAGGGCTTCATGGCTCTTAATGGCATTTAAGCCCAATAACCGAAAACATATTTTGAAGGCCCAAAGGGGTTTGGTGCAGAATTTTAAGTCCATCTGGAAGCTCAAATCGAATGGGAGAATCACAACGCAAAGTGGACACTTGAAGCATTTGGATCCGGGATCAAGTGGGAGTTCACCGACACAAGTGTTACCCTTAGGAAGGACCTAAATAACTCACTTGTTTTGGTCAACAAGTGATGTTAAAATTAGTTGGCTATGGTTATGAACTTGTTGTTGTATGTGTTGCTTGTATGGTTGATTTAATTTATTGTTCATATGATATTTGGATATGCACTATTAAACAATTTCAAATCAACAACAAGCTGTAAACGGTTCTCTTGGAAACATTAACGTGGGTAATAAAATGGTTTTATTAAAGGTTAATATTTTCACAATAAAATTGGGTTTTATTAAAAGAACCTTGGAAATTGGTTTCACTCGTGTACCACACATTTGAATGCATGCAAATGTAAGGTACAAAATGTTTTCATAACTAGAATTAATGGAAACAAAATCCCTTTTAAACAAGTTTAACACCATCCTTTTATACAACACTCGAATCACTTGGGAACTATTTGTGGGATAAAGGTCACCTAACCACATTTAGGGAACTTGTGTCTTTGAGGTGGTTTTAACATATTTGTGGGATAAAGGTCACCTAACCACCTATACGTGTAAACTCACACGTGTGTAAGTAGGACGACTTGAATTAGAAACCATGTGAATAGGGTCACTGAAGCATGGCGTATAATGGTGTTGATGGGATTAAACATGCCGACTAAACATAGAGATGTTTAACCGATCCCATAAACTAGAAGTTGTAAAGGGTTGCAATTGTCAAAAGTTGACTATCTTGTTAATTTAAATAATGGGATAAAGGTCACCTGACCATTATTTAAATGTAACGTTAGATTTTAGATTTTAATTATTAATTTTCTATGAGACATGAAAGGGTATTAATAGTTAAAATGTCATTTTATGAATACTGAAATTGAACTTTTTTTATATTGTAGTAATGGCCGCTAATAATAACAACGCTACCTCCCCGGCCGTCCATAACCTGTCACTGAGAACTATCCTGGAAAAGGATCGTCTAAATCATAATAATTTCATGGATTGGTTTTGAAACTTGAGAATTGTTCTCAAGCAGGAAAAGAAATCATACGTATTGGACGATCCTATTCCCGATGAACCCAACATTAATGATGTTGATGCCTACGAGGACTGGGTTAAGCACACTGAGGATTCTGTACAGGTTTCTTGCCTCATGTTGGGAACCATGATTCACAAGCTTCAAAAGGATTTTGAACATCACGGGGCATACAACATGATTACCCAGCTGAAGGAAATGTTCCTTCAACAAGCGAGGGTAGAGCGCTTCGAAACGGTTCGAGCGCTTCATGCATGTCGAATGGAAGAAACCCAATCTGTATCATCTTATGTGATAAAGATGAAAAGCCACATTGATCGCTTTGAAAGGCTAAATTGTCCCATCTCAAAAGAGTTGGCCATGGATTTGATCCTCAATGGTCTAACCAAGAAGTTTGAGACTTTTATTATGAATTATAACATGAATGGATGGGATAAGAGCATTGGGGAACTTCATGCAATGCTCAAAACAGCTGAGGCAGGGATGGGTAAAAGGGTTTTACCGGTTCTCACGATTAATGAGGGTGGCAACAAGAAGAGGCATCACCCCGAACCCAAGGCAAATGTTGCCAAAGGCAAGGGGTACATCAAAGGAAAGGGTAAGGGAAAGACTAGAGCGGGACCACCAAAACTGAGGCTTAAGAAGCCAAAGGTTACGGAGAACGATCCATGCTTTGAGTGTGGTGAGATAGGACATTGGAAGAGGAATTGTCCAATCTATCTCAAGGAGTTGAGAAACAAGAGGGATGATGGGCAGACCTCAGGTACAACTTTCATGATCCATATTGAACTTAATGTTATTTCTTCAAACACATGGGTATTAGATACCGGATGTGGAACTCATATTTGCAATTTGTTGGAGGGGTTCAAAAGAAATAATCATTTTAAGAAGGGGGATACTAGTCTCTATATGGGTAACGTAGCAAAGGTTGATGTCGAAGCCCAAGGAGACTATATCTTGAAGCTTCCAAGTGGTTTGGAAGTCATTTTGAAAAATGTTTTGTATGCTCCTAGTTTGACTAGGAACATAATTTATGTTTCCCTTCTAAAACAATTTGGTTATGTATTAAAGTTTGTAAATGATGGTATTTGTGTCTTTATGGATGATATATTTTATTTTAAGGCTATGCTTTTTAATGGTATTTATGAATTGGTTCATGATGATTCATCCTTTAATAACTCATTATACCAATCAAGCACCAAGAAACTTAAAATGGGTTTAAGTGAATTATATATTTGGCATTGTCGTCTTGGTCACATAAACAAGAATCGTATTCAAACACTTCAAAAGAATGGTCTTTTGGAAGCAAATGAAGAGGGTTCATTTGATAAGTGTGAATCTTGTTTACAAGGAATGATGACCAAGGAACCCTTTAGTGGTACTAACCAAAGGGCAAAAGACTTATTAGGAATCATACTTTCGGATGTATGTGGTCCTTTTAAAGCAATGACAAGGAATGGTGAAAGATACTTCATTACCTTCATCGACGATTATAGTTGTTATGGTTATGTCTACTTGTTGAGACACAAAGATGAAGCTTTTGAAACATTCAAAATCTTCAAGAATGAAGTAGAAAATCAACTCAACAAAACCATCAAAGTTCTTCGTTCGGATAGAGTAGGTGAATACCTTAGTGATGCTTTTCAAGATCATCTTAGGAGTTGTGGGATTGTCTCACAGCTTGCTCCACCCGAAACACTTCAGCATAATGGTGTGTCTAAAAGGAGAAACCGCACCCTATTGGATATGGTTCGATCTATGATGGCTAGAAGCACACTACCTCTGTCATTTTGGGGTTTCGCATTGCTCTTCGCGGCCCGTATTCTGAATATGGCCCCAACCAAGAAAGTGGACAAGACACCTTTTGAAATATGGCATGGAAGGGTTCCATCGTTATCATATTTAAAGGTATGGGGTTATGAGGCTAATGTTAAGCAAAACACCCCAAACAAGTTAGAAAGCCGATCCACTAAGTGTATCTTTGTAGGATATCCCAAAGACTCGATGGGATATTACTTCTACAATCCAACAGAGCAAAAGGTATTTATTGCTCGAGAGGCTGAGTTCTTGGAAACTAAATTCCTTATGGAAGGAACTACCGATAAAACAGTGGAACTTGATGAGGATCAAGAACCACAAGCCGATACATGGTTGGTTGATACTAGCAATCAACAAAAGGTTGTTGATAATGATCAAGTGGTTGATTAATACACACAAAACGTTCGCAAATCTGGTAGAACTAGCTATCCACCTGAAAGATATGGATTTTTCATGAATGGATGCTATGTAGTTGACTCGGATGAACAAACTACGTACCATGATGCAATGTTCAATTCGGATTGTGACAAGTGGCTTGAAGCCATGAACGTAGAGATGCAATCCATGTATGACAACAAGTGTGGGAATTGGTGGTGCCACCACTTAACTCCAAACCGGTTGGATGTAAGTGGGTTTTCAAGAAGAAAACTTATATGCATGGAAACTTGGTTACTTATAAAGCAAGACTTGTAGCAAAAGGTTTCACTAAGACTCAAGGGGTTAATTATGATGAAACTTTCTCTCCCGTGGCAATGCTAAAGTCAATTAGGATATTATTTGCCATAGCTGCATATTATGACTATGAGATTTGGCAAATGGATGTCAAAACTGCTTTCTTTAATGGACATCTCGAAGAGAATGTCTATATGGTTCAGCCCGAAGGTTTTGTCGAAGAGATCAAAAGGTTTGGATTCATCAAGAATGCTAATGAAGCTTGTGTGTATAAGAAAGCTAGTGGGAGCATCATCACATTCTTAGTATTGTATGTTGATTATATATTATTGTTTGGAAATGACATTCCAACCATGGAAAGTGTTAAAACCTGGCTTGGAAGTTGTTTTTCCATCAAAGATCTTGGTGAAGCCGCCTATATTTTAGGAATAAAGATCTATAGGGATAGATCAAGGCGGTTGATAGGTTTAAACCAAAGTGCATACATTGATAAAATCTTGAAAAGGTTCAAGATGGAGAACTCTAAGAAAGGTTTGGTACCTATTCAAAGATGAACAATATTGAGTGCATCTCAATGTCCAAGCTTAAAGGATGAGCAAGAAAGGATGAAGGAAATCCCATATGCATCTGCTATAGGATCCATCATGTATGCGATGATATGCACTAGACCCAACGTCTCATGCGCTTTGAGCATGACAAGCAGATATCAGCAAAATCCAGGAAATAGCCATTGGATGGCTGTTAAGAGTATATTGAAATAGGTTAGGAGGACTAAGGATATGTTTCTAATATACGGATCTGGTGATGAGGAACTCGTTGTAAAGGGTTACACGGATGCAAGTTTCCAAACTGATCGAGATGATTCTCGATCAATATCGGGGTATGTCTTCATTATGAATGGAGGGGCAGTGTCCTGGAAGAGTTCAAAGCAGGATGTGGTGGCATTGTCTACTACAGAATCAGAATACATCACCGCTTCATTAGCAGCACAGGAAGCTGCATGGTTGAAGAAATTCATTGCTGATCTAGGGGTTGTCTCTACCATTCAAGATCCCCTAGATATCTTTTGTGACAACGAGGGTGCGATTGCTCAAATCAAGGAACCCCTTGCACATCAAAAGACAAGGCACATTGAGTGGAGATTCAACTACATAAGGGATGAAGTTGAAAAAGGAAAGATATGTATTCGCAAAGTTCACACCAATCAAATATTGCGGATCCACTCACGAAGCTCCTTGAAAGTCCAAAGCATGAGAGTCATACTTGTGCCTTAGGACTTCGATATTTTAGTGATTGGATTTGATCTATTTTGTATTTAAATATCAGAACAATTATTATTTTGACTCATATATATATATATATATATATATATATATATATATATATATATATATGATTATGATACTATCAGTTATGTTCCATTTAGCATGTTTAAATCCATGAATATGTTTATTATTCTAAATGTCCGTAGTCGGTCATATTTGTGGGAAAATATGAAGTAAGACTATTATGAACTTGGATTGGTGGATATTCATGAGGTATGAATATAGAGTAAGAGGTTGCTACCAAGTTTCATAAATATTTGTAGGATACAAATATTGGACAGACCCGCTCTCAAATTTTACTGCATGGAATTATGTAATTGATCATAAGTAAATTTGAGTAAAGGCGAATATCATTGTATCCTCCGACCTGAGATACATATTGGGTTTTGATATTCATCAAATATTATACTTTGATCTAGTTCTTCGCTGTTCTGAAATAATGGACAGTACATAAGGCTAATTTCAAGTGTGATACAAGGTGATTGTGAGAAACGTATGTAGTCAAGATGGGATTTGTTCCTCTTATTCGTTGAGAGTATGATGTCTAAGGCCTGATTAAGTTAAATCAACAGAGAATGATCATTCTGTGTCTCTGGATTTAACATGACATCTGTAACAAAAGGATAGATGATAGATTCACCTAAATCATTTCAAGTAAGGGACTTGAGGAAGATGATGTTACTGAAAGGCACTTCGTCATGCGTATTAGGGGTAGTAAACCATTGTTAGGTGGTATATACTGCTTGCATCAATTCTCTATGTATCTTGTGCAAGTAGGAGATTGTTGGGAACGGTCTGCCAAGACACATATTGAATTGATGTGGCTAGTACGTTATGATCCAAGTCGGGTCATACCCAATAACAAGCTAGACAAACACCCACAATATTTATTTTATGATATGATCATGTAAATAAATATTGACACTTGTAGTATTTAGAAATTGGGTTTCTAAATATTTGCACTAGTGTTATGAATAAATTATATGAATAATTTATTCTAAAGAGAGAGTACTTTGTATTGTTATTCAAATGGTTGAATAAACAATACAAGTGTTTTGTCCGCACTTCTTTTACTCATCTGCATTTACTAATGCGGATGTGTTACTGAGGAAATGCGGATGAATATTTCATCCGCATTTGCAAATGCGGATGTGCATTTAGGGAAATGCTGAAGGAATTACTTCATAGTAAATACGGATGAGCATTTAAGGAAATGAGGATGAGCATTTGAGGAAATGCGGATGAAACTGATCATTAGCATTTACAAATGCGGATGTGCATTTTGGAAATGCAGATGGAGTTACTTATCCGCATTTACAAATGCAGATGTACATTTGGGAAATGCGGATGAGGTTTCTTCTTCCGCATTTACAAATACGGTTAGAGTTTGTTCATCCGCATTTACTAATGTGGATGAATATTAGAGAAATACGGATGGGTTAAAGGGATGGTCTCGCCCACTTTTCTCTCACTCTGAAATTTAGTTTCATAGGACGTGCAATATATGATTGCATTCAACCACTCTCTCTGATAACTTACAACACATACAAAGGTACAAATCGGTGTTCCTGTAGCTTTTCTCTCGATCGGTCGAGGAAAACCAAGAACGGAACCCGATTGAAGTAAAGAAAATCCTAGCAACTTGGTGTATTGTTGGAAGCTTTGGGTAGACAAGCTTGAGGTTTCCTGCTTTGGAAGCTACCGATAGGGCTGCAAACGAACTGAACGTTCAGCGAACAGTTCGTGAACTGTTCGGCGGGAAGTTCGTTTATGTTCATTCGTTTAGTAAATGAACGAACACGAACAGAAAATTACGTTCGTTTAGTTAAACGAACGAACACGAACACAAAGCCGTGTTCGTTCGTTTATGTTCGTGAACGTTCGATAATGTGTCGTTTTGTTCGTTAATGTCCGTTCGTGAACGTTCGATAATGTGTTCGTTTATGTTCGTTAATATGTTCGGTTATGTTCTTAATTTTTGTGTTAGTTATTTTTATGACAAGTATGTCAAGTGTTTTTGGATATTTTGTTACATGTTTATTTATTTTTTATAAGTTTTGTGATGAATATGCTGATTTTATTTCTAAAATAAATATGTGATCATTTGTATTCGTTTGTATTCATGGACTTCTTTGTGTTCGTCATGTTCATGAACATTTGTTTGTTTTTGTTTGATTTTGTTTGTGTTCGATTACGTTCGGTAAGTGTTCGTGAACAGTTCATGAACATGTTCATTTCCTTAATGAACGAACACGAACAAGAAAACTCGTTCGGTAAGTGTTCGTGAACAGTTCATGAACATGTTTATTTCTTAATGAACGAACACGAACAAGGCCTTGTTCGTGTTCGTTCGGTTCGTTTGCAGCCCTAGCTGCCGATCAAAGATCTTCTTCCTCTGTCCCATTCGAGAGGTAGATTGCTAAACACCCTATGGTTCTTTGTAAGCATGGTTTTTCATATAACGATTCACTACGGGTTTTCTTTTAACAGATATAGAAATTGGTTTATATTAACTGTAACAGTTTTTCATACCATTTCCGCTACGTTTTCATTTTTAAGGATAAAATGACTCTGATAAACTTGTGAAAAACAAAGATGTTTTTTAACACTGTACATGTTTTCATACCATTCCGCTACGTTTTCATTTTATAAGGATAAAATGACTCTGATAAACTTGTGAAAACCCACAAAGATGTTTAACAACACAATGAACATACCACTTGTTAGATTATGTACGGGTTTGATAACATCATGTTGCCAACTGAGCTATGACCGTAAGAGTTGCACCTTAGGTAACAAATTCAAACCCACTTCAAACCCACTTAATTGATTAACCGGTAAATATTATGCACCGTTATCGGGTTTTTGTTATGTGTAAAAGTTATAAATTATCTAATTAAAATATTTAAGCGTTACAAGTTGTTGTTTAGGGTTTTAGTTATTGCGTTGGCTAATATTAATCTAACCGGGCTCGGGGACTACAAGTAGATTAGTGTTAATTAACCACTTAATTAGGTCTTAAAACCTAAAAGCTGCAAAAGAAGAAAAAGAGGAATTTCCTCTTGTTTTTTCTCCAATCAAAGTAATTAAAGCAAACAACTCCACTGCTGCCTTTCAGCGGAAACCACTACACAGCCGTTTCCTCTCACACCTGGCCTTCCATGAACCATAAACACCCAAGATCCTATGATCCGCCAAGGTCCTAGTCGCGCCCAAGCAGCCACGACCATATCCCACGTTTAAGTCCCTGGTTCGCTATCAGTTCTTGTTCTAGCATCAAATCATTGATCCTTGATGTCTTGAACGGTTAATTATTAACCGCAATGTGTGTGTGTGTGTGTATATATTATATATATATATATATATATATATATATTTCTCATCAGTAGACAATTATTTATCTGTATTTGCAAAATTTGTAACCCAGATCCTGTTGGGTTCACTTTTGGTATTAATTATTTTTCTGCTGCATTAATCAATTATTATTAATATGATTAATAAACTATCAAAACTGTTTTGGTAAATAAATATAATCAAAATACTACTAAACCTAACACCCCTCTACTAATTCAGTAAAAATAACCAACCTCAAAAAAAAAAAAAAGCTTCCCTGCAAAAATGAAAACAACATGGTTCAAAATTAGGTATGATTAAACAAAAAGCAAAATACATAATAATAACTATAGCTTCAACAAGGAAGTCAAAACAAACTGCTTAAAAACAACCATATGGACATACATGTCTCTTAATTTGGTAAAAAGTACCCAGAGTCAAAAGAAAAAATGCTTCCATGCAAAAACAAAATCCCAGTTTCAAATAAAGATAACAATTACTTATGATCTCAATTTCAACAAACCTTATTACACGTTCCGAAATTACCTCAAAACCATCCACTAACTTGCAAGATTGCTCTTCTACCGGTAAAAGAAGGATTTAAACCAGTTTCTTAAAAATGAAAAACCTCTTCCATAATTGACACCTAAAGTAAAACCATTCTTAGTTGGTTCTTTTGAGGCAGGATTGGCTTATCTTCATGATCAACTAAATTATTAAAATTCATGAAATCGTCTAGCTCATAAAGGCGTCTCTTTTAAGAAAATATAGAAGCAAGTGTTCTTGTTACTATTAATATCTGAAAAGCAACACATTAAGTGTATTTAAAAACCAAGTTGGTTTTTGTGAGACACTTGCACTGTAGCAAAAAGTGCAAGTCTTGAAACCTTGCGTACTCCTCCTTCCACTCAACACTTTACCAACATATATATATATATGTGGTGAAATTCTTGAAGCCTTGCATACTGATCCTTTGACTCATTGCTTTACCCACCGCCTATGTACACACATATCAACGCTATTCTTTTGATGGTGTTGGTGGCCTTGGAGGCGGTAGCCATTCCCACTTGCCTACGTTTCCTCGCCTCTCATGTGCGGCTTTTTTCATATTACTAATGACGGCATGATGGCGGTGGTCACCGTGGTGTTGGCTAGGCTGGTCATCGCCTAGATCAGGCTGGTGCATTTTTGCTCCGATAATGTTCTTAGATGTCATTAAAGGTAAGATAAGAACAGTTTTTTAGTTGGGGTATTTAAAGCCACAAATATCATCAAGGGTGATGATGGTTTGGTTTGGATGTTATTTCAGTCTTGCTTCTCCCTAGAATCCTTTAGGGTTTCGAGATCTATTGTGGCGATGATAGCAGCCTGCAACTTGGCATCGCAACTCCGATTACAACAGTGGGGGCATCTAAGTCTCTTTGTTTTGCAATGATGATGATGATTTACACTTGAGTTAATTGGTTGATTTATTTTTGTTTTTTATTTCTTTTGTTTGTTATGATTATGTTGCTGGTCCTCTTTGGCGATGGTGATGGCGGTGGTTGTGTATGTGATGAGATAGGAAGTGTTTGGTGATGTCTTGTTTTGCAATGATGATGATAATTATAGATCTAATTCCATTGGCTTGTTTATTTTCATTTTTTTCTTTTGTTTGATGTGGCTATGTTGGTGGTGTTGTTAGTGGTTGTCTTGTTCGTGAGGTCTACTCTATATGGTGGGGTCGTTATGGTTTTGATAGTGGTGATTGACGATGGTGGTGGGGTGGTGGCGGCGGCTGACCGAAGGTGATGGTACGATGATGGAAGGTAAAAATCCTAAATGTATTGATCATGACATATGCCGGCAACAGTAAATTTGAGTTTAATGGTGGGTTTTTTTATAAGTTTCATCTTTAACAATGAGCTAACGGTGAACTCCAGTGAGGAAAAGCCCATTCTTCGATGGATAATTGGAAAACGAAACATGTGGCTATGGTGGTAAAGCAAAAATTAGGGTAGAGATGCTTTTGTTAGGTAAAGCAAAAAATAGGGATCATATTAGCAAAATGTTTTCAATATAGGCATAGTACTCCATGTTGTTTTTTTAAATAACAGAATTAAAATCTCCTATTATTTAATCTATTTAAATTTTAATTTAATTTTTAACTTAAAGCAACTGATGTACGTATTTAGGAGTTTTAAATGTCTCAATAATCAAGGAAATTTATAGCTTATGCATCCCGACAACTTAATGTTCATGAGAAAAACTACACCACTCATGACTTGAAATTAGGAGCCATGGTGTTTACACTTAAGATTTGAAGACATTACATTTATGGTAGAAGATGCACGATCTAGACTGACCACAAGACTCTCCAACATATCTTTGATCAAAACGATTTGAACATGAGGCAACATAGGTGAGTGGAATTGATTACGATTGCGACATTTGTTATTATCCAGGCAAGGCGAACGTGGTAGCCAACGCCTTAAGCAAAAAGAAAAGGTTAAAACCTTGCGCGTACATGACTTGGGATTAACAATTCATACGAGCCTTACCACTCAAATTAGAAATACACAACAAGAGTCTCTGAAGGAGGAGAATCTGAAGAATGAAGGCTTACGTGGAATGGTTAAGGAATTGGTACCCAAGTCTGATTAGACGTACTTTATGGATCGGGTCTGGGTACCACAAACTAGGAACTTGCACAAATTGGTTCTAAATGAAGCCCATAAATCTAGATATTCAATTCATCTACGTTCAGATAAAATGTACAAGGATCTCAAAGAATTATATTGGCTGCCTAATATGAAAGGAGAGATTGCAGATTATGTTGGTAAATGCTTAACTTGTTCAAGAGTCAAAGCAGAGTATCAGAAGCCATCTGTACTCTTACAACAACCAAAGATTCTGATGCGAGAATGGGAACAATCATTAATGCACTTCGTAACAAAATTACCTCGATTCTCTAATGGTTGTAATACTATTTGGTAATTGTTGATCGTTTAACGAAATTAGCTCATTATTATCTATTAAAGAAACCGATAGAATGGAGAAGTTTACAAGATTATATTTTAAGGAGGTTGTTCTAAGACATGGATTACCAATCTTGATTATCTCTGATAGAGATAGTTGATTTACATCGAGATTTTGGTAGTCACCGTAGAAAGCGTTGGGCACTTGTCTGGATATGAGTACAACGTATCACCCCAAACCGATGGTCATAATGAAAGGACCATTAAATCTTTTCAAAACATGTTACACACTTGTGTGATTGATTATGAAGGATACTAGGATACTCATCTACTGCTAGCTGCGTTTACCTATAACAATAGATATCACACTAGCATCAAAGCCGCGCCGTTCGAGGCTTTGTATCGAAGAAAATGTCGTACGTCGCTATGTTTGGCAGAGGTTGGCAAAAAACTAGTAACTGGCCCTGAAATCATTCAAGAATCTACTGACAAGATATTCTTAAACAAAGATAGATTGAAAGCCACCAGAGATTGGTAGAAGAGTTACGTGGATAATCGGAGAAAACCTTTAAAATTCCAAGTGGGAGACAAGGTTTTGTTGAAAGTCTCTCCATGGAAATGAATTGTTAGGTTTGGTTAATGTGGGAAACATAACCTTCGGTACATCAGTCCATTTGAAGTATTAGCTAGAATTGGTTCGGTTGCTTAAGCTCAAACTACCACAAGAACTTAGTGGTGTGCATGGTGTATTCCACAAATCAAATTTGAAAAGGTGTTTCTCAAATGAAACACCTATCATACCGCCTGAAGAGGTTCATATTGATAACAAGATTCATTTTGTTGAGGAACTTATTGAGGTCGTGGACTAGAAATTCCAAACACTTAGATGAAGTCATATCAAACTTGTGAAAGTTATATGGAATTCTAAATACGGACCCAAGTTCACTTGGGAGTCCGAAGATCAAATGAAGCTTAAGTATTCACATCTGTTTGAGGCAGAATCAAATACTAATAGGACAACTTAAATTTCAAGACAAAATTCTTTTAAAGGGTGGAGACTCTGACATCTGGCAATTCAGCTCATTATTCGTAATACCGTTAAACATACTTTCAATGCGTTAATGCATTTTAGACTTAATTTTTAGTAATTGAGTCTTTTTAGTCTAGCAAGTAAATTTCATGTCTAGATTTCATCTCTAGTGGCACTTAAAAGTTCCCATCATATTTTGGAATATTATGATGAACACAAGCATTGATAATTGCAGGGTCGAGTCAGGGAGGTCAATGCAACAGTTTCATAATGTTTGGAGAGAGTTAGAACATTTAGCAGATCAAATAGGAAACCGGTTAGTGTTCTTCCTCACCACCAGCTTGAGGTTCTTGGCTGCTGGATTTCCCATTCACCATGACAACTCAAGTGAAGTTTCAATGGGTTGGGTTGCTATGGTTGAGGTCTTAATAATGTAATCACTTGCAAAAGTGAGAGCCTCTTCCATATGGACTTCCTGAACATGTTCAGGGAAGTCCACCTCAGTTTGGGGTGGATGATGTGTGTCACAACCTCAATTTCCACAAACGGGGTAATACCGTTAAGCATGTGACATACTAGGATCTCAGCCACTAGTTACACCAAACGACACATTAATTACAAAACATGTTTGCTCATTATCATAAGAGTTTCCCAAAAAAAGCATTAAATGCGTAAACATAAAAGCAATTACGGAAGCGTAATAGTTTGTAAATCAAATGGCGCAAACACGCGCAAATCAAATAAAATATAGTTCGTAAAAAATATAAATGTTTCATTTGACCCAACAATGATGAATGCACCGTGTGATGACCTTAAATCGTGTGCACCTTAAGAACCTGAAAGAAACAAGTTAAAGTGTCAACACAAGGTTGGTGAGTTCACAGGTTTAACAGAAAACAGTAAGTAATAGTTATGAAATCCAGATTTAGTAATCAAAGTATATAAGTAGATAGCTAGCCTACAACAAGTCACTATGTGTATGAACTTCACGACCGAACTGACAGTAATAATGTAATGAATGCCCCGGCTGTGGATACCAGACCACATCACAGTAAAATAGGCTAACCATTCACCCGTTTGACCTCTAGTCAAGCTAGCGTGACTAGCCCGGGCGGGGTTTGTCAAACCCAGTAGATCTACTAACAATCACCTCGCTAATACCATATTAACGGTCCGAGTGAGGCGTAGTGGTATCACAATAGTAAACCAGTATATGCAGTATTACCAATCTAAAGAACCGTGCAGTTTATGAAAAACAACATGTTTCTTTCCCCCAAAAGAGAGTATAGTATGAAATAGGGGCTGTAAACTCACCTTGAATGCATAGCAAATAAAGTAAGGCAGAGAGCAAGCAATTAGATTTTCCAGAATACTTGGATTTACATTTAATATTTATTAATATTAATTACTAATATTAAAACTGTACGGTTTCACGATCATGACTCGGTTGCAATGAAGGATATCGATTGTTTACTCATTCACCTCAGTTGCATAAAACCTAATTATCATGTATAAAGATACTCTTTTATATTATATGCCTTTTTATAATAAAGCCCATACGCTTAAAACACATAACCCACACATCACAAACGTGTAACGACCCATACGTGCACGCTTATGATAAGTTATATACACATGAAACATACACCCCCATAACACATATACATATACATATATATATATATATATATATATATATATATATATATATATATATATATAATACATATACATATATATATATATACATATATATATCATATATATATATATAATATATATATATATATATATACATTATACATATATATATATATATATACATATATATATATACATATATATATATATATACATATATATATATATATATATACATATATATATAATATACATATATATATATATATATACATATATATATTATACATATATATATATACATATATATATATATATATATATAATATATATATATATATATATATATATATATATATATATATATCCTCTAACACACACACACACACATATATATATATATATATATATATATATATATATATATATATATATATATATAATATACGCTACTCGCAACCAATTCACATACATGTAATGTATATATAACATATAGCTCACACACATAACATGCATAATATTAAAAAATAAACACATACACGAATGGATTAAGTAACCACTCACACAATAACACAAGGTGCATGCATAAACACCCACAAGTGCAAGCACACGCACACTATACATACATACAATCACACATTGTATATATATATATATATATATATATATATATATATATATATAGTAGCATACACACAAAACACACAAACAGACAACATTCACGGTCATATTCCTTCATCCTGATATGACACCGATACACACACGGTGAACACACCCAATCGGACACACACACAACCCGAAAGAAACACTGCCATCAAACACCACCCTGCCCTGATCATATCCTAGACCAGAACTCGATTAGAGTAATGCCATATACACACCCGCATAACCAAACACACACACATCGCAGATACATAAACGACTACCTACACCCGCAACCTAAACCCACACAACAAAAAAAACATGCGCAATAGATATACATACATTAAAACTATATAATCAAACACACAAACAAGAACAACAAGATCATTCAGCCTGCGTCGCAACCCATTCTGTGTAGAACCCAAACTCACAACCGAAACCGTAATCGAAACCGAACAAGCGAGACAGGCGGAGGAACTTACTGTAGATGATATCGAAGACATAACGGTACGAGCGACGCTATCGGAGGCGAGAGGGAAAGTGGCTGTGCAGGGTTGTCGAGGGGAGTTAGGGTTTGCGGTGGGTTTTGTTAAGGATGGGTTGGAGACGGGTGGTTTAGTTGTTAAATAAAATCAACTTTTATCAAATGTCAACTTAATCCCTCAATTAAATAAGTTTGCATTTAGAACCCTATAGTTACATAATTAACTCTAATTACCTATAAATGTTAAATAATCTAATATAAATCAATCTAATTTTGAGAAAACATTTAAAATAACTTTAGTCGAGTTAACGACGTTAACCCAAAGTACGGGGTATAATAATGTGGGCTAGATATGGGTGATTCAGGAGCACTCTTCTCTCCTTAAGCAGGGGAGGAGAATAGAGACTCATGGTACTCACTGAAGACCATATACTCATCATCATAGAATTAGAGGTCAGGGATGGGTTGGTTTAAATCTAAAGCTAGGGATGGTAGCTTTCCCCAGAAGGCTGATCACTTGAGTTTTAAGACTCAGAGTGAAGGCTTAAGGATGGGGTGATAAGCTTATCAAGCTGAGCATGAGGAACCTCAGCGCTGACCAGAGAAATAGAGGGAGTGGTCTTCTTCTTAGGGGAAGTGGGAGCTCTTGGTTCCACTTCCTCCTGCATGGGTGGTGATATGGGGACCTGCTCAATCTGAGTAGACTAAGTAGGGGTTCATTTGGATTTTCTAGTATAGGTGATGGTTATTTATGGCTGTGTGGGTGGTGCATATGTAGAAGGTATGGGTTCAACATTGACCAATGCTGCCAAGTTGTCACCTTGAGCAATGAGCTCTCACATTTTTTGGACCAGGGTTGTTTCTACCCTTGATAAGCTAACAACATCTTTCTTATGATTTTGAAGATGTCCGGCTTCATCTGTCCCAATTTAAGAGTATTACCTGTCCCTTTAACTACGAGCCAAGCTCATAGTTAAGAATGTGTTGAACATATCTAGGAAACGTATAGTACTCTAAGGAGTCCAAGTTTGCAAGAAAGTTTGTATAGACAAACTGTGAGTACTTAACACTTAATTTCACACTGAGGAGAGATCTTAGATCACATAACAATTCAAATAAGGAACTTGTAACTAGATACAGATGATACTAAGAACACAAGTAAAAAAAAGAGACAGAACTAAGAACAACACAAGAACACAAGATTGGTTTTCAAGGATGTTGTATATTGATCTCAAGTTCTTTTACAAGTGTTACAAAGCTTAAAGAAATTACAAAGACCTGGTACACTTTTATACTCCAACCTACAACCGTCACTTACATGTAAAGATAGTTGGATTTGACTAATCTAGACAACAAGATCAATCTAAAGTCAAAAGGTAGATTGCCTTTTGACTAGTGACTATGACATGCCATAGCTCACTGACTTTTCCTAATACAAAAAGTCGACAGGAACAAGTAAGGTAAGTTACAGACAAAGACCATTCTTACTTTTTGATAAAGCATGGAAGTTTCACCAACTTGGGTAAAGTAGGTGAACCACCAGAGCAGGCAGCGGAAAGTGTGTCAGCTTTATCAAAAGTTAATTAAGAGAAAGCATATTTTTCTCTGTCCTCTGAAGAAATCAGTCTTCACAGCTTCAGAAGACTTTGTCTCTGAAGCTTTGGAAGATTTCATCTTTGGCTTCGGAAGATGCTGGTCTTTGGCTTCGGAAGATTTCACACTTAGAATATTTTTTTGTTTGAGTGTGAAACTTCCAAAGTAACTCTTTCTGAACTGTTAGCTTCGAAAGATCTTACACTTAGACACATTTAAGAGTGTAAGACTTCCAAAGCTAGTTCATCTTTGTACCTTAGTGCATGCATGGAAGACTTGGTTGTTCTGGCTTGTTGGTTGCATTAGCCTCATAATCTTCAGATGATCTTAAAAACTCCCCCTAGGCTGATGCTACCAAAACAGAGAAGCTCTTCAGATTTTGATAGTCCATATTAGGATCCTCAGCATACCTTTCTTTATCATTTGGTCTGGATCCTTCAGACTAACAAAGAACCTTCTCATGTCAAAGAGATCATGCAGAGGAAGATTGAGCATGTCTTTTGAGGAATAGACATGCATGCCTTCCTGATCTCTTATGACATACCATCTGTCTTGATCTTCATCATAAGACCATGACGTAATTTGTCTTCCAACAGTAAGAGGCTATACTATGATTGGAGTTTGTTGAGAGACCTCTTCATGCACTCCCTCAGGATGCTCTGACTCATCCTGAGGTTGGGAGGTGGATGCCTTTCTTCTTTTCTTCTTTGAGGACAATCTTCTCGCCATCTTTTTTTTTTCTCCCTGATGATTTTAGCTGAGGGGATTGGTCTTGAGTACCAGGTTGTTCAGTTGAGTCGCCCTTAGTTGGGATCTCCTCTCTCACAGGTTCAGAAGAAGAGAGAGGAGGACCCTGCTGTGGATCAGAAGATGAAGTTGGCTGAGATGAAACTCCAGGTTCAGGTTGTGTTGTCTCAGTGGGTTCAACCTTCACCTCAACTTCAGTTGAGCTAGACTTGGTGGAGAATGCAAGTCCATCAGCTCTCCCCTTTTTATCTTCTGCTTGATCACCCTAATGTGCTCATCTATTATAGATAGAGACATAGGACCAAGCCTCCTTCTGGAGAACCCATATAGCTTTAAGGAGCTCATCATCCTTTATCTGTCAGCAGACTTCTTTTGGCTTTTATGGATGATGGCCCTTGACTTTATAGCTTCTTCCCTTAATCTTTTCTTTCAGCTTGTTTTTCTCTTTTAGCTTTTTCTTCCATCTGCTTATTGTATTCAAACAATATGTACTCAGATGGTAAGGGAAGAAGTACATCTGCCTGATAGAGACCTGCGGCACTCAGGTAGCTGATCATCTTTAGTCTTTCTTCTTCAGTTGCTACCTGAGGTTGTTCAGTGGCCACAGTCTCTGGTTCAGGACTTTCTTGAATTGGGGAGAGGACCGGAATGTTCTTGTAGAGTCTTTTCAGCCTCATTTCTTCTTTGTGCTTGAGGAGCAGTGCTACATCCTCTGCTTCCCTCCTCTCCTTTGACAACTCTGTGTTAGCCAGTTCATTCAATTCATCTAAGGGAAGAGAGATGAGTTCATTAACATTATAGTTTCTGGTTCCCAGGTAGTTTAGCCTGGCTGCCCTTAACTCATCTTCTTGAGTGTTTAGCCAGGGGCAGTCCTTATTACAACTTCCATAAACCCTGGGGAACCACTTGAACTATCTCCCCTCAGCTTCCTCTTCCTCTCTCTCTTCTCCTCCCTAATCTCCTCAGGAGTCATTTTCCTTTTGCCTTTGTCGACCACAGACTTTGGTGACTCAAGCTGGAGAGAGCTTTGGCCTTCATTGCTTGGTTCAGCCGTCAAGCTCTGGCCAGAGAGAGGTTGTGAAACACCATCACCAGCTGGTGTTTCACTGAGGGTAATGGGTGCAGATGGAGATCCTATCTCAAGGTTCACAGGTTCAACCTCTGGGCCTTCAGTCAAGGTTTTCCCTTTGAAGCTAATATCTGGGTCTACCTCAACCTCCAGTTGACTAAAGATTTCACCTGCTAGCCTCTGTCTATATAATTTTGATCTCAATTTAAACTCCTCTAGCACCCTGTCTTGGATTCTTTCTGCCAATCTTGCTACATGTCTGTTATTGCTTGGGTTGACAAGTGGCAGATCTACCAAGTTGATGCTCTCATAGTAACTCAGGTGTGAAATGTTAAGAACTTCTAGTTGACCCTGAGCTCTAGATATCACAAGAGCTTTCCTATTTCTGTCATACCCCCAACCCCATATTGGGTTCTCAGAAGGGGCAGACATTGCTCTTGGTATTCTCTCCTCAAACAGTTGTTGAATGAGCAAATGTAGATCACTGTTTAGAGGAGGTTGCTGAGTATGAACAACTGCAAGAGAGGATGGTGATTTCTCTATGTCCATACTCTGGGAAGAACTCCCAGGTTCTGTGATTGTTAGAATTTCCTCCCCCTTTTTGGTAGCATCACCCTCTTGCATAGGTGAGTTGGGAGATTGATCCATGACATGCACCGGTTCTTGTGGACCTGGATGAGTTGTTCTCATGGGTCTCTCAGCCAACTTGCCCTTGAGATCGGTGATCTCAAGTTGCTGGTCATTAACCCTCTTCTGTAAGATAGTCACTTGAGATTCCAGGTGAGCTATCTTTGAAACATAATAGGTGCAAAGATGTGACAGTTTGTGCACCTTTTGTTACAGACTCCCCTCATCTTCAGATGAAGAATCATTGGGGGATGAGAGAATTGGACCAAAGTCTTCTTCCTCACCACCAGCATGGGTTTCTTTGCTGCTGGGTTTCCCCTGCCCAATGATAATTTCTAGAGTAGTGTCAAGAGGCTGGGTTGCCATGGTAGAGCTCCCAGTGATGTTATCACTTACAAAAGTGATAGCCTCTGCCATATGGATTTCCTGAATAAGTTCAGGATGATCCACCTCAGTAAGGGTTTGCTGATGTGGGCTAGAGATAGGGGAAGCAGGAGTACTCATCTCTCCTTGAGTGTGGGAAGAGAGGAAAGACTCATGGTACTCACTAAAGCCCAAATCTTCATCAGAATAGAAGTCAAAGCTGGGAATGGGGCGGTTTAGATCAAAAGGTTGGGGATAGTTACTTTCCCCAGAAGGTTGATCACTATAGTGTTGAGACTCAGAGTGATGGCTTAAGGCTGTTTGTGGGGTTATGAGCTCATCAAGCTAAGCATGAGGAACCTCAGCACTGATTGGTTGAAAGATGGGAGTGGTCTGCTCCTCAGGGGAAGTGGGAGCTCAAGATTCCACTTCCTCCTGTATGGGTTGTGATATGGGGGCCTCCATATGCTCAGTAGCAAGTGCAAGGGTTTGTTTGTATTTTCTTTTGTAGGTGATGGTGATGATAGGCTGTGTTTGAGGTGGGTGAGAGGTAGAGGGTGTTGGTTCAACACTAGCTGGTGCTGCTAGGTTTTCACCCTAAGCAATGAGCTCAAACATTTTTAGGAAAAGGGTTGTTTCTACCCCAGAGAAGCCGACAGTTGGCTTCTTCAAGATTTTAAAGATGCCGGGCCTCATTTGTCCTATTTTAAGAATATTACCTATTCCTCTCAACTGTGGTCCCAACTCATAGTTGAGAATGTGCTGAACATACCTAGGGAACATGTAATACTCAAAGGAGTCCAAGTTTGCAAGTAAATTAGTATATACAAACTGAGAGTACCTGAACTTGACCCCTTGTACCATCCTATGGACTATAAAGGAGAGGTCTTATGGTACTTGATCCCATCCTCCATGCTTGTTAGAAAGGTTGTGAATGACGACATGGAGGAGGTATTTCCATTGAGATGAGACCTTCCCCTTCCTGAAGGTTTTGACTGAGAAGTCACCTTCATAGCCCATCTGCTGAATAGAATGGTTGATAGCAGATTTTGGAAAGGACAGCTCACCTGCTTCATCATCCAGCTGCATATGGGTGTTTATGATGGCTGGAATGATGAAAATCGTCCTTCCCTGCACTGTAGCAGATAGTGCCTTCTCCCCGTCCATGGTGACCTCTTGACAGGTCCTCCAGAACTCAAGAAACTGATCCTCATAGAGAGGGGGATCGATTGTAAGGGAGGTGAAGTAGTGAGACGAAGAAAGGTACCTACAGACATTTAAGAAGCTTGGATCCTTCTCAGAATGTAACAGGGCAACTTGATTGTGTTGCCTGTGTAGGTGCATGGAAAAATCAGGGTCGTTATGATGATCAAGGTTGGCCATTTGAGGAAGCTTTACAGTGAAGAAAGAAAGAAGAAGATGAAATTTGGGGGTTAATTTAGGGTAAGGATCAGTGAGAGTAGAGAGATGAAATAGAACCATTTGGAAGATATATGCTATGGATTTGAGACAAAGTTATGACAAAAAGATAAACTTTGAACTCCGCAAATGGGTCCTACTTCTGAAAAAGTACGCCCAAAAACTTAGTTTTCTTGGAAGCTGTAAAACTTCCGAAGGCAATTTTGGCTTCAGAAGCTTTGTAGCAAAGCTTCCGAAGGCAGTTTTAGCTTCGGAAGATATTTCAAAGAATTTTGAAAATTTGGCTTCGGAAGAAGTGAATAAGTCTTCCGAGACATAGTTGCTTTCGGAAGATATTTGTTCTTTGAATGCATTTAAGCGCTTATATAAAAATTTAAGCTTTAGAAGATACCTAAGAATTTCTTCCGAAGGTAAATCTTAGATAAGCAGTTAAATGATTTAAGGACATAAATTTCTTCCACATGCAATTTAAGTTCTTCCGAAGAGAAATTTTCACAAATCTAAGGAATATCAGTTAAAAGTTAATTTTCTTCCAAAGAGAACAGGGCTTATGAGGTGATCTAATAGACAACTTAGGACACATGATTTTATGAAATAAAGTTGATTAAGTTATTAAAGAAAATCTATTCAAAGTTAATCTTCCCAATAGCTGATACAAGATATTTAAATCTCTATTCATCAAATGCCTTTGTGAACAGATCAACATATTGTTCATTTGTGTTAACTTTGATTAGTTTGATCAATCCTTTTTCAAAATTATCCCTAATCAGATGATACCTGATGTTTATGTGTTTGGTCCTTGAGTGCTGCACAGGATTCTCTGTAATAGAGATGGCACTATTGTTGTCTATGTGGATGGGAGTCTCCTTAAAGTTGAATCTATAGTCTAGCATCTGATTCTGAATCCAAAGCACTTGAGCACAGCAGCTTGCAGCAGCAATGTATTCAGCTTCAGCAGTTGATGCAGACACACAGGATTGCTTCTTGCACTGCCAAGAGACTATCCTTCCACCAAGGAATGGACATCCCCCAGATGTAGACTTTGCAGTCATGTTGCAGCCACCATAGTCACTATCTGTATAAGCATATAGATTAAAGTCTGAATTCTTTGGATACCAAAGGCCTAGATTTGGAGCACCTTTGAGGTATCTGAGAATCCTTTTGACAGTGATTAGGTACGACATCTTGGGGTTCGCTTGATATCTTGCATATATACATGTGGCAAACATGATATCAGGACTGCTAGCAGTAAGGTACATAAGTGACCCAATCATAGCCCTGTAGAGATGTTCATCAACACACTTCCCCTCAAGATCAGGACCTAGGGAGTAGTTTCTGGCTATAGGTGTCTTTCCAACCTTACAGTCAGTCATCTTGAATCCTTTAAGTATGTCTTGTACATACTTTGACTGACTAATGAAGATGCCTTCTTCAACCTGTTTCACTTGAATTCCTAGAAAGAAACTGAGTTCCCCCATGGTACTCATTTCAAATCTATTCTTCATCAGCATCTCAATGTCTTTATAGAGCTTTGGATTAGTTGAACCAAAGATGATATCATCTACATATATTTGAACTAGCAGTGTGTCATTTCCTATTTCTTTGATGAAGAGAGTCCCATCAATAGTACCTCTTTTGTATCCATGTTAATAGAGGTATGTTGATAGTGTCTCATACCACTTTCTTGGAGCTTGATGAAGTCCATATAGAGCTTTATCAAGCTTGCAGACATAATCAGGATGATCTGGATCTACAAAGCCAGGTGGTTGTTTGATATAAACTTCTTCATAAATCACCCCATAGAGAAAACATATTTCACATCAAGCTGGTAGACCTTGAAATCCTTGGATGCAGCATAAGCCAGAAATATTCTTACAGCTTCAAGTCTTGCAACTGGAGCAAAGACATCAATGTAATCAATCCTTTCTTCTTGAGCGTATCCTTGGACAACCAGTCTAGCCTTGTTCTTGATGATAATCCCTCTATCATCCTTCTTGTTCCTGAATACCCATTTGGTTCCTATGACACTTTTCCCTTAAGGAAGAGGGCATAAGTTCCACACCTTCTGTCTTCTAATTTGAAGCAGCTCATCTTGCATAACTTCAATCCAGCTTCCATCCTTCAAAGCCTCATCAACCTTCTTCGGCTTTATCTGGGATAAGAAACAAGATTTAGACAAACATGGCTGTCATGAGTTTGTCCTCTTGTTCTTACCCCTGAGTCAACATTTCAAATGATGTTTGTGATGGGATGTGACTTGTGGATCCGAAGTTGAGGGATCACAGTAAGTTGGTTAGACAGATCTAAATTTGAGAAATTCTGATCTGGCAATGAGGTGTCTCCCATCACATCAGCACACTTATCAAGAGAAACTTGATCCAATGAGTGAGTGACATCATTCATGTTTTCTTCAATGGAGTGGTTATCAGCATCAAGAAATTCTTGATCGCTGTCACCACCTCCAGTTCCTCCTACATTTGAAGTTCCTTCACCTGGATTTGGTGCCTCAGAGCTGGAATTGAAGGCACCTCAGATGAATCAGCAGTATTTGTCATGCTTGTGCTGATAGGAGCCTCAATTACAGGGTTAGTTACCACTGGAGCTAAAGTAGTCTTCTTGGTTGGTCTTCTCAGCTCAAATCTTAGATCAGGATCTTCTATTGATCTATTATCTGTATATCCTGAAACATTCTCACAAGACTTGTTAAAACAGTTGGTAACTAAATCAAGATAAAACAGCCAATCTGGACCAGAACCTTTCACACAGGGTGTGTGTTCATTGAAAGTCACAATGGCTGACTCCTTAATGATTCTAGTTCTGAGATTGTATACTCTATAAGCCTTAGCTTGAGAAGAGTATCCAACAAAGTGTCCATCATCTGGTTTCTCAGCAAACTTGGCTATTTGATCTTTGGTATTTAAGATGGTGCATGGACATCCAAATGTTCTGAGAAAACCAATGAATGGTCTCCTTTTGTGCCACAGTTCATAAGGAGTCTTACCATGAGTCTTAACTACTAAAACTCTGTTCTGCACATAGCAGGCTGTCTTAATAGCCTTTGCCCAGAAGGTGATAGGCAGTTTAGAGTCAGACAACATGGTTCTAGCAGCCTCAATAAGTGTTCTGTTTCTCCTCTCGGCAACACCATTTTGCTTAGAAGTCCTGGGAGCACTATATTGTCTTGAAATACCCTTTTCATCACAAAATGTATCAAGGATTTTGTTTTTAAATTCTGTTCGTTGATCACATCTTATGATTTTGACCTTGTGATCATATTGATTCTCAATTTTTAGAATGAAGTTCTTCAAGATCTCAGGAGTCTCATCCTTAGTTCTAAGGAAGAAGACCTTAGTAAATCTTGTGAAGTCATCTGTGATCACTAAACAATAAGAGGTCCTTCCTAGACTCATTACACTGGTGGGGCCAAACAGATCCATATGTAACAAGTGTAGGGGAGTAGTGATGGAGTTGGTTTCCATTGGCTTATGAGACACTTTGTGCTGCTTCCCTTTCAGGCATGCAACACAATGGTCATCACTTGTAAACTCTTTCTTTGGCATTCTAGTTACCAAATCATTTTTAATTAATTTATTCATGTTTTTGAAGTTTACATGGCACATTCTTTTATGCCAGAGGAAAGACTCATCACTATTTGCTTTAGATAAAAAGCAAGACACTTCTCCGGAGGGAGTTGTTTCTTGCAGATCCATCTTGTACATGTTTCCCTTCCTGGGGGCTCTGAGCAAAATGTACTCCTGAGGAATAACCACCCCAGGCTTGAGAACAATGCACTCATTCTCAGTGAAGAGCATGTGATGTTTTTGGTCACAAAATTGGGACACACTCAAAAGATTGTATCCAAGCTCTTTGTAAAAATTTACCTTCTCAATACTGAGCTTACCATTTGAGACCATGCCCCTGCCAGTGATGTAACCTCCTGCATCTCCTCCAAAAGCAACTGGCCTTCCTTCAAACTTCTCAAAGATTTGAAGTAAGGACTCATTGCATGTCATGTGCCTGGGGCAACCACTATCAATGATCCACACATTTCTATTTACCTTTGGCTGTCCCTGCATAAAAGAGATGATTTAGTTACATTTGGAAACCCAAGCCTCATTGTTCTTGGGCTTGTTAAAATGAGTTGAAGGCAATGAAATAGTAAGTGATCCTATGTTCAGACTCTGAGGATCATTTGCTGATGAAGAATCTTCAGTCACACGGTCCTTCTTCATTTTCCACACCATCTTTGGAAAATTTGGCTTGACCTTCAAAGCTTCGAAAGCTTTTGTTGCTTCGGAAGATTTGGGGACTGGACCTTCGGAAGATCTTGCTTTCACTGCAGCAAGCTTCAGTACTTCGAAAGCATTCCTTTCTTCAAAGACCAAATTTTCTTCCGAAGGCAATTTTTTACTTGCCTTCTTCTTCATTTTGGAGCTTTCGAAGGAAATAGATTTTCCTTTCGAAGCTAGCTTTTGATTCATCTTCCCAGAAGCTTTCTCTTTAAAAATATGGATAGTGCTTTTGGGATTGTAGATACAATCTTTAGCAGATGGGATGTACTACCACACATGATGCATTCCATTTACTTCCTTCTGGGAGTCTTCTTATGAGAGCAAGACTGAACTTGAACACTTTCTTTCTCCAGCTTCTTCTTCACAGATGATGCAGTAATTCTCTTAGGGAGAGACTTGCTCTTGGAGGAGGATGGTTCAGACTGTGTAGCAGTGGTACATAGCAATTCAGCCTTCTCTTTGCTGGAATGAGTTGGAACTATGCTAAAACTCCTGGTACTAGAGTTTGTAGTTGATTCCTCAGCCTTTACCACTTCAAACCCTACAGAGATAAACACTTGTTTCTGCTTGGAGTCAAAAATGGCTTTGATCTTTTGAGCCTTCTTTGATCTTCTCTTTGCTCTTCTGACCAAGTTCTTCCTCTTTGTCTTTGTCATACCAGCCTTCTTACTCTCCTCAGGAGCATGGTGACCTTTTTGGATTGACTCTCTTCACTTATTTCAGAGTCATCCCTCACCATCTCCTCTTCATCCTCTTCAAGAATAGGGTCTATGAGGGGTAGCTCATCTTCACTAGTTCCACACCTTGGAGATCTTACAGATAATAGAGTGTGTGGAGGAGCTATCTCAGAAGATCCCAGTCCCTGCTTATTCCGATAACAGACTTTTGCTTGCAGAGATGAGGATATGATGTTCTTGAAGGTCTCTTCTTCAAGAATACATTTTTCAGCCCGGGCTTTGCTGATCACAAGCTCAGCCTGGCATTCAGTCAACTTGGTAATGAGATCTTTAATTTGAGTCTAGTAATTTGTCTGCTCATGTTTAAGAATTGAAACTATTTTCTCTAGATCTTCTATCTTAAGTTTATAGTCATTTTCAACTCTTTTAAAATCAGCTTTTAGGATATTCAAGGACTTAATATCAGATCTCATTTCCAAGTTGTAGGACTGTATCTATTCACTTTAGAAATACATCTAGGAGAGGAAAGATGTTATAGTACCTTAGCCTCATCATGGTCAGCCATGAGTGCCTGGTTTGGTGAAGCATCTTCAGCCTGAAAGCTCAAGTCAAAGCCTCCTTCTTCAACAGCAACAACAACTTGCTGTCTTGGCTTCTCATTCTGGTGCCCTCCCTTAGTGTAGTTTGGCCTGGATGATGCTTGGCCACCATTTGACTTAGGTGCCTTACATTCTCTGGCAAAGTGACCCATCTGGTTATAGTTGTAAGACATCACTTTGCTCTTGTCCAGTCCAAACTTGCCACTGGCAGCATTACTAGGAAACCTTCTCCCTATCCTCTTGTAGAATTTCTGGGCTCAGTGAGTGAGAAGAACCATCTGCTGGACTATCTCCATGTATTCCAGATCATCTGGATGGATACAATCCAGGTCTTCAAGAGTGAAAAGAAAGTTGCCTGAAATTTCATCAGTAGAGACAAAGGCTTGAGAGGTGCTTGTCTCTTGGAAGGGACTTCCTTGGATGTAGCTCTCTCTGGGTGTCTCTGGGAAGGTGATGAAAGGACCTTCTTGTGAAGTTTCAGGGTAGCAGATAAGATGATGCTGTGGTTCTCTACTTTTCACCCACATGAAGGGCTAAACTCTGGTGAGTATTGGAGTTACCAGATGAGTTTTGCATGTTCATCTCCATCTGGTATCCACTGAGTATCCCATACAACTCAGTGAGAGTAAGGGTCTTGAGATTTTCAGTCCTATTAATGACCACACAGTAGTATGTCCATTGTTTGGGAAGAGAGGACGTGAACTTCCTAACAATATCCCTATTCTCAATAGTTACTCCAACATCAGCCAGAGTATCCACAATCTCAACATGCCTGAAATATTATTGAGTCATGGTTTCACCTGTCTGAAGGTGAAGTTTTCAAACTACTACTTCAGGAGGTCCTTCTTGTTCTCCTTGGCTTCATTGGACCCCTCATACATCAGTTTCAGTGCATCCCATAGCTGTTTAGCTGTCTTGCACTTCTTGAAACCTCTGTAGATGGAGTTTGGAAGAGCAGTTTGGAAGGCTGTCATGGCTTTCTGATCAATATCAATCCTTTTCCAGTCTTCATCAGAAAAGTCAGCCCTCTCGTTTGGTATCATGCCACCAGCAGCAGCAGCTGAAGAGGTGCATGGTACATGAGGTCCATCGACAACAGACTCCCACATCCTGGAATCCTGAGACTTGATGAAGCCTTCCATTCTTTGGCACCAAGTGTCAAAATCCTCAGGAGTGATCAGTGGGGACTTTGTCATAGTTCCAGTTTCCATATCAGCCTTAGAGATAGCTGCCATTTGAAGAGTTAAGTGATGTGTGAAGCTATGAAGATTAAAGATAGTGAGTTCTTACAATCAAGAGCCTGGAATGCTCTGATACCAATTGCAGGACCGGGTAAGGGTACTTAACACTTAGTTTCACACTGAGGAGAGATCTTAGATCACTTAACAATTCAAATAGGGAACTGGTAACTAGATACAGATGATACTAAGAACACAAGTAAATAAAAGAGACAGAACTAAGAACAACACAAGAACACAAGATTGGTTTTCAAGGATGTTGTATATTGATCTCAAGTTCTTTTACAAGTGTAACAAAGCATAAAGAAATTACAAAGACCTGAGACACTTTTATACTACAACCTACAACCATCACTTACATGTAAAGACAGTTGGATTTGACTAATCTAGACAACAAGATCAACCTAAAGTCAAAAGACAGATTGCCTTTTGACTAGTGACTATGACATGCCATAGCTCACTGACTTTTTCTAATACAAAAAGCCTACTGGAACAAGTAAGGTAAGTTACAGACAAAGACCATTCCTACTTTTTGATAAAGCATGGAAGTTTCACCAACTTGTGTAAAGTAGGTGAACCACCAGAGCAGGCAGCGGAAAGTGTGTCAGCTTTATCAAAAGTTGATTCAGAGAAAGCATATTTTCTCTGTCCTCTGAAGAAATCAGTCTTTATAGCTTTGGAAGACTTTGTCTCTGAAGCTTTGGAGGATTTCATCTTTGGCTTCGGAAGATGCTGGTCTTTGGCTTCGGAAGATTTCACACTTAGAATATTTTTCTATTTGAGTGTGAAACTTCCGAAGTAACTCCTTCTGAACTGTTAGCTTTGGAAGATCTTACACTTAGACATATTTGAGAGTGTAACACTTCCAAAGCTAGTTCATCTTTGTACCTTAGTGCATGCATGGAAGACTTGGTTGTTCTGGCTTGTTGGTTGCATCAGCCTCATAATCTTCAGATGATCTTACAATCATGTATAACAAGTTGTTTTCTTATTATAAAGATGTTTTTAAATGTTTCAAGAAAGGCTACAATTATGACTAAGTTGGTGATTTATGTATTTTACTAACACGTTACATTATGTACTAATACATGTAAAACTTTCAAAACATGTATATATGTATATTTGGTGTTATTTTAGTAGATCTAGTAGAAAAACACATATTTTCTTGGTTGGTTTATAGGTTTACTAACCCATGTATAAAAGTATTTTTGCTCGTATAAGCTTATGTCATAAATAATTTAAAATTTATAAACCGTTAACTAAAAATGATTTGTTATATTATATGTTGGATCATATGAGGCTGGTGCAACAAAAACAACACTTAGAATATTTTGAAGTACAATTGAAGAAGTCTTCCGAATCTAAAGCTGTTCTTCCAAAGACAAGTTGAAGATCTTCCGAAGCTTAAGTATGAAAAACTTCTGAAGGAAAACTAAGTCTTCAGAAATTAAGTAGTTTTCCTTCAGAAGTACATGAAGAACTTCCAAAGGTAGAACTAGGTCTTCCAAAGAATATGAAGACCAAGTAATTCTCCTTCCGAAGCATTCACACTTAGAAGATCCAAGACAAAGTCTTCCAAAGAATGAAGTCACAAAGACTTGCAGAAGACTTGGAAGAAGTTGATTCTTCTGTAGTATAAATGGCCTCAGAAGAACTTATTCTTCCAAAGCCATTTTGCCTTCGAAAGAATCAACTATGAACCAGTGGACATAAGTATGGGCTGTCTGACATCTTTATCAGTTAGTATAGTTACCACTCCCATGTAGTTGACCATACTTTAATCCACTGTTCACCTTTATCAGTTAGTACAGTTACCATACTTAGTTGGTGACAAAGGTAAGTCATGGACCTGTCATGACTACCTAATCTAGGATATTATTTTATCTTAAATACTTTACTTCTAGCAATATAGTATTTTCTTGGCGGTAAATTCTAGCTGGTTTTCCAAGTATAACTGGCTGTAGATAGTAGTATATATAGTTTCTCATTGTAACTTTAGTAACCATGCTTGTAAGAGTCTTGTAATTCTGAGCTGATAAATAATATATACAAATATCTTGAAAACCATTCTTGTGTTCATTAACTTATTATATTATTGTCAACTTAGTTAGAGATTCCGCTTCATCAAACTAGTGAGACTTAGTGAGTTTATGAGATACAAAACTTGTGTTGAGAGACCAACACCGATCCTGCAACTAGTATCAGAGCATTTTAGGCTCTTGATTGTGAGATCTAACCATCCCAAATCACCCTTGTTTCTTCACACTTACTCACTTCACTCAAATGGTTCTTAACCAAAAGTTTTCTGAGTCCGAGATGGAACCATGACCAAGGCTCCTATCATCACCCCCGATGATTTTGGAACCTGGTGCAAACGTATTGAAGGTTTTATCAAGTATCAAGACAACCGCATATGGAGATCTATCACTCATGGTCCTTACAAGCCAATGGTGGCGGACTCGGCTGGTAATGGTGCCATGATTGAGAAAGATGTTGAAGACTACTCTGATGAAGACTTTAAGAAGATGGACATCGACTACAAAGCGATGACCGTGTTGCTTACTGCTATACCAAACTCCATAATGGTTGGATCATTGATAGTGGTTGTTCCAGGCACATGACAGGAAATGGTTCTCTACTTCAAAATTTTAAGAAAATTGATGGAGGGCTAGTTGCTTTTGGAGGAGATGCTGGAGGTTACATTACTGGAAGGGGCACAGTCACAAATGGTACGCTCAGCATTGAAAAGGTAAACTTTGACAAAGAGCTTGGGTACAATCTACTGAGTGTATCCCAATTTTATGATCAGAGACACAACATGCTCTTCACTGAGCATGAGTGCATTGTTCTCAAGCCTGGGGTGGTCATTTCTCAAGAGATATCCAGCTCAGAGCCCCCAGGAAAGGGAACATGTACAAGATGGACTTGCAGGAAACATCTCCCTCAGGAGAAGTTTCTTGCTTTCTATCTAAAGCAAATAGTGATGAGTCTTTCCTAAAAGAATGTGCCATGTAAACTTTAAAAACATGAATAAATTAACTAAGAATGATTTGGTAACTGGAATACCAAAGAAAGAGTTTACAAGTTATGACTACTATGTAGCATGCCTGAAAGAGAAGCAACACAAAGTGTCTCACAAGCCAAAGGAAAAAAAACTCTATCACTACTCCCTTATACTTATTACATATGGATCTCTTTGGCCCTACCAGTGTAATGAGTCTAGGAAGGACCTCATATTGTTTGGTGATCATAGATGACTTCACAAGATCCACTTGGGTCTTTTTCTTTAGTACTAAGGATGAGACTCCTGAGATCTTAAAGAACTTCATTCTGAATATAAGAATCAATGTGATCACAAGGTCAAAACCATAAGATGTGATCAAGGAATAGAATTTAAGAACCAAATCCTTGACACATTTTGTGATGAAAAAGGTATTACAAGACAATATAGTGCTCCTAGGACTCCTTAGCAAAATGGTGTTGCTGGGAGGAGAAACAGGACACTTATTAAGGTAGCAAGAACCATGTTGTTTGACTCTAAACTGCCCATCACCTTCTGGGCAGAGGCAGCCAACATAGCCTTCTATGTGCAGAATAGAGTTTTAGTGGTTAAGACTCATGGTAAGACTCCTTATGAGTTGTGGCACAAAAGGAGACTGTTTGTTGGTTTCCTCAGGTTATTTGGATGTCCTTGCACCATCTTGAATACCAAAGATCAAATAGCCAAATTTGCTGAGAAATCGGATGATGGACACTTTATTGGATGCTCTTTCTAAGCTAAGGCTTATAGAGTATACAATCTCAGAACTAGAGTAGTTGAGGAGTCAGCCAATGTGACCTTCAATGAGCACACTCCTAGTATGAAAGGTTCTTGTCCTGATTGGCTGTTTGATATTGATTTAGTTACAAATTGTTTTAACAAATCTTGTGAGAATGTTTCAAGATCTACAGGTAACTTATCAACAGGAGATCCTAACCCAAGATTTGAGCTGAGAAGACCAAGAAAGTATACTACTTCAGCTCCAGTGGTAACTATCCCTGCAAGTGAAGATCTTATCAACACAAACATGACAAATTCAGTTGATAGATCTGAGGGGCCTACAAATTTCAGCTCAGAGGTTCAAAACTTAGATGAAGGAACTTTAAATGTAGGAGGAAATGGACGTGGTGATAGTGATCAAGAATTTCTTGATGCTGATAACCACTCCATAGAAGACAACATAAATGATGTCACACACTCATTGGATCAAGCCTCTCTTGAAAAGTGTACTGATGTGGTAGGTGATACTTCATTTCCAGATTTAAATTTCTCAAATTTAGATCTTTCCAATCAACTTGTTGTGATCCCTTAACTCAGGATCCACAAGTCGCACCCCACTGCAAACATCATTAGAAATGTTGATACACCGGTGAGAATAAGAGAACAAACCCATGAAAAAATGTTTGTCTATACTCTTGTTTCTTATCCCAGATAGAGCCAAAGAAAGTTGATGAGGCTTTGAAGGATGGAAGTTGTCTTGAAGTAATGATAGAGGAGCTGCTTTAATTCAAAAGACAAAAGGTTTGGAACCTATGTCCTCTTCCTCAAGGCAAGACTACCATAGGAACCAAGTGGGTTTTTAGAAACAAGAAGGATATAGAGGACTTGTCATCAAGAACAAGGCCAGACTAGTTGTTCAAGGATACACACAAGAAGAGGGAATTGACTACACAGATGTTTTTGCTTCTGTAGCAAGAATTTAAGCTGTTAGAATATTCCTGGCTTTTACATCATCCAAGAATTTCAAGGTCTACCAACTTGATGTCAAGTATGCTTTTCTATATTTGGTGATTGATGAAGAGGTGTATGTCAAACAGCCACCTGGCTTTGCAGACCCAGATTATCCTGATTATGTCTGCAAGCTTGATAAAGCTCTTTATAGGCTACACCAAGAAAGTGGTATGAGACACTATCTCAGTATCTCTATCAATATGGCTACAAGAGGGGTACTATAGATGGAACTCTCTTCATCAAAGGAACAGGGAATGACTTAATCTGGTTCAAGTATATGTAGATGACGTTATCTTTGGGTCAACTAATCCAAAGCTCTACAAAGACTTTGAGAGGCTGATGAAGAATAGATTTGAAATGAGTGCCATAGGGGAACTCAATTTCTTTCTAGGAATTCAAGTGAAGCAACTTGAAAATGGCATCTTTATAAGTCTATCAAAGAATGTACAAGACATCCCTACAAGATTCAACATGGCTGATTACAAGGTTGCAAGGACTCCCATAGCCAGAAACCACTCCCTTGGACCTGATCTTGATGGGGAGTATGTGGATGAACATCTCTACAGGGCTATGATTGGGTCTCTTATCTACCTTGCACCCAGTAGGCCTAATATCATGTTTGCCACATGCATTTGTGTAAGATATCAAGCCAACCCCAAGATGTCACACCTGGTTGCTGTCAAGAGAATTCTTAGAAATCTCAAAGGTGCTCCTAAGCTTGGCCATTGGTATCTAAAGAATTCTGACTTTAATTTGTATGCTTATACAAATAGTGACTATGGTGGCTGCAACATGACTGCAAAGTTTACATCTAGGGGGTGTCAATTCCTTGGTGGAAGGATTGTCTCATGGCAATGCAAGAAACAATCCTGTGTGTCTACATCAACTACTGAAGCTGAATACATTGTCATGGCAAGCTGCTGTGCTCAAGTGATTTGGATTTAGAATCAGATGCTGGACTATGGATTCAACTTCAAAAAGACTCCCATCCACATAGACAACAACAGTGCTATCTCTATTACAAAGAATCCTATCCAGCACTTAAGGACAAAACACATCAACATCAGGTATCATTTGATTAGAGATAATTTTGAAAAAGGATTAATCAAACTAGTCAAAGTTAACACAAATGAACAATATGTTGATCTGTTCACCAAAGCTTTTGATGAACAAAGATTCAAATATCTTGTATCATCTATTGGAATGATTAACTTTGAGTAGATTTTTGTTAAACTTAAATCAATTCTATTTCTAAAACCTACGCGTCTAAGTTGTCTATTTTATCATCTTCATAAGCCCAGTTTCCTTTGGAAGAAAATTTTTCAAAAGATATTCCTTAGAGTTTTGAAAATTTTAAACATATTTTCTTTTAAGAGATATCAAGTTGTCTTTGGAAGAACAGTATGTTTTCAAATCAAATAACTACTTATAAGACATTTATCTTTGGAAGAAATTTTGATATATCTTCCAAAGCCAAAATATGCTTCTAAGTACTTATATGTATTTGAAGGACAATTTTCTTCCGAAAACAATTAAGTCTCGGAAGATTTATCGTTTTCAGAATAAAACTTCCAAGTCCTGATCTCTTCCGAAACCAAACATGTCTCAGAAGTAAAATTCTCTAAGTATTTTCCATCCGAAGCAAAATTTTCACAAATCTTACGAATATATTCTGAAGCCAAATTGGCTTCGGAAGATTTTCTTAAAACTTTCGAAGACAAAAATACCTTTGGAAGATTTTTGACTTCCAAGAAAACTACCTTTTTGGGCACTTTTTAAAGGTGGGAACGACAATCGGATTTCAAAGTTTATCCTTTTGCATTAACTTTATCTCAAATGCATTTCATATATATTCTCTCAACAGTTTCCCTCTTTCACTATCTTCTTCATCTGAAAATTCTCTAACCTAAATTCACCCACAAACCGCCCTTATTCTTATCTTCCTTCATAACAAAGCTACCTCAAAATGGCCAACCTTCATCGCAGAAACCAACCCGATTTCTCCATGCAACTTCATAAGCAAAATAATCAAGTTGCTCTGTTGAACTATGAGAAAGATCCTAGTTTCTCAGAGGTTTGTCGCTTTATCACTCTATCGAACTACTTCACCTCCCTCACCATCAATTCTCCACTCTATGAGGATCAACTGTTGGAATTCTGGAGGATCTATCAAGAGGTTACCATGGATGGGGAGAAGGCATTGTCTGCCACAGTACAAGGGAGGACAATCTTCATCACTCCAGCATCCACAAACTCACATCTAAGGCTGGATGATGTCGAAGGTGATTTATCCTTCCCCAAGTTTGCTTTTAACCGTTCCTTTGGTCAAATGGGCTATAAAGGGGATTTCTCTATCAAGACCTTCAGGAAAGAGAAGGTTTCCTCTCAATGGAAATACCTCCTCCATGTTATCATTCACAGTCTATCTAACAAGCATGGAGGATGGGACTGAGTTCCAGAGGACCATTCCTGCATAGTCAATGGGATGGTTCAGGGAGTCAAGTTCAGGTATTCATAATTTGTGTACATTAATTTACTTGCAAGCTTGGACTTCTTTGAATATTACATGTTCCCTAGATATGTCCAGCACATTCTTAACTATGAACTGGGCTCATAGTTGAGGCAAATAGGTAATGTTCTAAAATTGGGACAGATGAAGCCCAGCATCTTTAAGACTATGAGAAAGCCAACTGTTGGTTTTTTAGGGGTAGAAACAGCCCTTGTCCCAAAAATATTAGAGCTCATTGCTCAAGGTGACAACCTAGTAGCACCAGCTAATGTTGAACCCACACCTTCTACTTCTCAAACCACTATACAACCACAAATAACCATCACCTACCAAAGAAAATCCAAACGAACTGCAGGACCGTTAAAGGGTACTTAAGCTTGAACTTAGTTAACACACTTAGGAGGATCTTAAGTTCACTTAACAATTCAAATAGGGAACTGTGAACTTTTACAGAAGATACAAGACAAACACAAGTAAAAAAACAAGAACAAGAACACAAGATAAATTTTTTTAAGGAAGTTGTATATTGCTTCTCTAGTTCTATTACAAGTGTTGTACAAGTATATTTTGAATACAAGAACCGGAGACTACTTATACTACATCCTACAACTGTCAATATGCAAAAATATAGTTGGAAGTGACTCATCTAGACAACAAGATCAGCCTAAAGTCAAAAGGCAGATTGCCTTTTGACTAGTGACTATGACATGCCATAGCTCACTGACTTTCCTATTACAAAAAGCCAAAAAGGAACAAAAACAGAAACTTGTAGACAAAGAACTTATCTACTTTATCATAAAGCATAGAAGCTTCACCAAATGATGATAGTTGGTGAACCACCAGAGCATGCAGCGGATAGTAAGTTGCTTTATGATAAAGTTGATGGAAAAGGTATCTTTTCTCTCTCTTCAGAAGAAAATCAGTCTTGTCTTTAAACAGCTTTGGAAGACTTTATCTTGAGAGCTTCGGAAGACTTCATCTTTTATTTTCGGAAGAGTTGAGTCTTTGGCTTCGGAAGACTTTTACACTTAGAGTATTTTCTAAGTTAAGTGTAAAGCTTCCGCAACAATTTCTTCTGAACTTTGGCTTTGGAAGATTTTACACTTAGCATTTTTCTTGAGTGTGTAAAACTTCCGAAGCTAGTTCTTGTTTGTTCCAAAGTTCATGTTAGAAGACTTGGTTGTTTTGGTATCCTTTGGTTGCATCAGCCTCTTAACTTCAGAGGTTCCTACAAACTCCCCCTAGGCTGATGCTACCAAAACAGTGATTCCGCTCTTCTCCCTGCTACCTTACAACCGGGAGGTTGAGTTGAAGAAGCTGTGACAGAACAAGCTGTTACAGAATCAGAGGAGGTGTTTATGGGGGCTGCCCCCATCGCCGTGGAGGAAAAATCGGACTATTCGGGGTTCAGACTGGGATAGTCCACATGAGGATCTTCAGAATTCCTTTCTTCATTAGTAGATCTGGATTCTTCAGACTCATGAAGTACCTTCGGTGGATTCCCTCTCAGTTGGGATCTCCTCTCTCCCAGTTTTCAAAGGAGAGGGAGGAGAACCCTGCTATGGGTTAGAAGATGAAGTTGGTTGTTGTGCAGCTTCAGTTACAGGTGGTGTTGTCTCTGTAGGTTCAACCTTTACCTTAACTTCAGGTTGAGCTTGACTTGATGATGAATGAAGGTCCACAAGCTCTCCCCTTTTTATCTTCTACTTGATCAGCCTTATGTGCTCATCCATTGTGGATAGAGACATGGGACCAAGCCTCCTTCCAGAGAACCCATACAGCTTCAAGAAGCTCATCATCCTCTGCCTATCTGCAGACTTTTTCTGACTTTTCTAGATGATGGCTCTTGATTTTGCAGCTTCTTCCCTTTGCCTCTTCCTTGCAGCTTGCCTTTCTTTTTTGGCTTGCTCTTCCAGCTGCTTATTGTATTCAAATAATATATAATCATAAGGCAAGGGAAGGAGTGCAGGTGTCTGATAGAGACCTGTGGCACTCAGGTAGTTGATCATTTTTAATCTTTCTTCTTCATCACCTACCTGAGGTTGTTTAGCAGCCATAGTCTCTGACTCAAGACTTTCTTGAACTGGGGGGAGGACAGGAATGTTCTTGTAAAGCCATTTTCTCCTTATTTCTTCCTTGTGTTTGAGGGTCAAGGCTGCATCCTCTACTTTCTTCCTCTCCTTTGACAATTCAATGTCAGCCAGTTCATTTAACTCCTCTAAGGGGAGAGAGATGAGTTCATCTATGTTGAAGTTCCTGGTCCCCAGATAGTTGAGCCTGGCTACCCTTAATTCATCTTCTTGAGTGTTTGGTATAGTGGCATCCAGAATTGCAGCTTGCATGAATCCTGGGGAACCACTTGAACTCTCTCCCCTTAGCTTCCTTTTCCTCTCTCTCTTTTGTTCTTCAATCTCTTCAGGAGTCATCTTCCTTTTGCCTTTGTCAATTGCAGATCTTGATAACTCAGCCTGAGGAGAGCTTTGGCCTTTATTGCTTGATTCAGCAGTCAACCTCTGGCCAGAGAGAGGTTGTGAAGCACCATCACCAGCTGATGCCTCACTGAGGGTATGGTGTGATGGAGTAGATCTTGTCTCAAGGTTCACAGTCTCAGCCTCTGGGCCTTCAGTCAAGGCTTTTCCTTTGAAGCTAAACTCGGGGTCTACATTAACATCCAGTTGACCAAAGGCTTCAACTGCTAGCCTCTGTCTATATGATGCTGTTCTCTTTTTGAATTCTGCCAGCACCCATTCTTGAATTTGATTGGCTAGTCTGACAGCTTATCTGTTATTGCTTGGGTTGACAAGTGCCAGATCTACCAGATTTATACCCTCATAGAAACTCAGGTTTGAAATGTTTAAGATTTCTCATTGACCCTGAGCTCTAGAGAGTACAAGAGCTTTCCTATCACTGTCATACCCCCAACCCCTGATTGGGTTCTCAGAAGGGGCAAACATTCCTCTTGGTATCCCTTCCTTAAACAGATGGTGAATTTGCAAGTTGAGATTTCTATCTTGAGAAGGTTGCTGAGCATGGAAAACTGCAAGATAGGATGGTGAGTCCTGTATGTCCATACTCAAGGACGAACTCCCAGGTTATGTGGCTGTCAATACTTCCTCCCCCTTTTTGGTAGCATCACCCTCATGTATAGGTGAGCAGGGGAAGTGATCCATAACATCCACAGGTTCTTGTAGACCTGGATGAGTTTGTCCTATGGGTCTCTCAGCTAACTGGCCCTTGAGATCGGTGATCTCAAGTTGCTGGTCATGGACCCTCCTTTGCAAGATAGTCACCTGTGATTCAAGGTGAGCTATCTTTGAAACCAGTTGGGTGCAGATGTCTTCGAGTTGGTGCACCCTGAGTTTTAGACTCCCCTCATCTTCAGTTGAAGAATCATTGGGGGATGAAGGAGGTGAACCGAGGTCAGCTCCCTCACCACCAGCATGGGGTTCTTGGCTGCTAGATTTCCCTTGCCACATGATAATGTCAAGAGGCTGGGTTGTCGTGGTTGAGGTCTTAAAGATGTAATCACTGACAACAGTGAGAGCCCCTTCCACATGGGTCTCCTGGACAATCACAGGAAGATCCACCTCAGTTTGGGGTGTCTGATATGGGCTAAACATAGGTGAAGCAGGAGTACTCATCTCCCCTTGAGTGTGGGTAGAGAGAGGAGAGTCATGGTACTCACTGAAACCCAAATCTTCATTAGAATAGAAGTCAAAGCTGGGAATGGGTTGGTTAAGATCAAAAGGCTGGGGATGGTAGCTTTCCCCTGAAGGTTGATCACTAGAGTGTTGAGACTCAGAGTGATGGCTTAAGGCCGTTTGTGGAGTTGTGAGCTCATCAGGCTGAGCATGAGGAACCTCAGCACTGATCTTTTGAAGAATGGGAGTGGTTTGCTCCTCAGGGGAAGTGGGAGCTCGAGTGTCCACTTCCTACTGTGTAGGTTGTGATATGGGGGCCTACACATGCTCAATAGCAAGTGCAGGGGTTCGTTTGGATTTTCTAGTGTAGGTAAGGGTAATTGTTGGCCTTGATGGTGGTTGAGAGGTGGAGGGTGTTGGTTCATCACTAGATAGTACAGCTAGGATGTCACCCTGAGCAATAAGCTCAAACATTTTTGGGACAAGGGCTGTTTCTACCCCTGAGAACCCAACAGTTGGCTTTTTTAATATCTTGAAAAAGCCAGGCCTTATGTGTGCAAGTTTAAGAACATTACATGTTCCCCTCAACTGTGGTCCCAATTCACAGTTGAGAATGTGTTGAACATATCAGGGGAACATGTAATATTCTAAGGAATCCAAATTCGCTAGTAAATTTGTAAATACAAACTAAGAGTACCTAAATTTAATCCCTTGAACCATCCCATGGACAATGAAGGAGAGGTCTTCTGGAATCTGGTCCCATCCTCCTTGTTTGTTGGATAAGCTATGGATGACGACATGGAGGAGGTATTTCCATTGGAATGAGACCTTCCCCTTCCTGAAGGTCTAGACTGAAAAGTCACCTTCGTAGCCCATCTGCGCATAGGATTGCTTGACAGCAGCTTTTGGAAAAGACAGCTCACCAGCTTCATCATCCAGCTACAAATGGGTGTTTATAATGGCTGGAGTGATGAAAACCGTCCTCCCCTGCGCTGTGGCAGACAGTGCCTTCTCCCCGTCCATGGTGACCTCTTGACAGGTCTGCCAGAACTCAAGTAACTGATCCTTATAGAGAGGAGGATCGATTGTAAGGGAGGTGAAGTAGTGAGACAAAGAAAGATACCTACAAACGTCTGAGAAGCTTGGATCCTTCTCAGAGTTTAATAGGGCAACTTGATTATGTTGCCTATGTATGTGCATGGTGAAATCCGGGTCATTACGACAATCAAGATTGGCCATTTGAAGAAGCTTTATAGTGAAGGAAGGAAGAAGAAGATGACATTGGGGGTAATTTTAGGGTAAGGAACAATGAGAGTAGAGAGATGAAATAGAACCGTTTGGAAAGATATACCCTAGATTTGAGACAAAGTTATGACAAAAAGATAAACTTTGAAATCTGCAAGTGGGTCCTACTTCTGAAAAAGGCGCCCAAAAAGTTTGTTTTCCTAGAAGTAGTAAAAGCTTTCGAAGGCAATTTTGGATTCGGAAGCTTTGCAATCAAAGCTTCCAAATGCAATTTTGCTTCGGAAGATATTTCAAAGAGTTTTGAAAATTTTGGCTTCGGAAGAAATAAATGAGTCTTACGAGACTAAATTGCTTTCGGAAGAAATTTGTTCCTAAAATGCATTTAAGTACTTATACCAAAATTTAAGCTTCGGAAGATACTTCAAGAATTTCTTCCGAAGGTAAATCTCAGATAAGCTGTTTAAACGATTTAAAGACATAAATTTTCTTCCGAAGAAAACTTTTGCTTCTTCCGAAGGTAAATTTTCATCATTCTAAGAGATATAATTTTAAAAGTTCGTTTTTCTTCCAAAGAGAACTGGGCGTATGAAGTGATCTAATAGACAACCTAGGACACATAGTTTTAGGAAATAAAATTGATTAAGTTATTAAGAAATATCTATTCAAAGTTAATAATTTCAATAGCTGATACAAGATACTTAAATCTTTGTTCATCAAAAGCTTTTGTGAACAAATCAGCATATTGTTCATTTGTGATAACTTTGATTAGTTTTATCAAACCCTTTTCAAAATTATCTCTAATCAGATAATACCTGATATTGATGTGTTTGGTCCTTGAGTGCTGCACAGGATTCTCTGTAATAGAGATGGCACTGTTGTTGTCTATGTGGATGGGAGTCTCTTTGAAATTGAACCCATAGTCTAGCATCTAATTCTGAATCCAAAGCACTTGAGCACAGCAGCTGGTAGCAGTAATGTATTCAGCTTCAGCAGTTGATGCAGACACACAGGATTGCTTCTTGCATTGCCAAGAGACTATCCTTCCACCCAGGAACTGACACCCCCTAGATGTGGACTTTGCAGTCATGTTGCAGCCACCATAATCACTATCTGTATAAGCATATAGGTTAAAGTTTTAATTCTTTGGATACCAAAGGCCTAGATTTGAAGCACCTTTGAGATATCTAAGAATCCTTTTGACAGTGATTGGGTGTGACATCTTGGGGTTGGCTTGATATCTTGCACATATGCATGTGGCAAACATGATATCAGGCCTGCTAGCAGTAAGATACATAAGTGACCCAATCATAGCCCTGTAGATATGTTCATCAACACACTCCCCCTCAAGATCAGGACCAAGGGAGTGTTTCTGGCTATGGGTGTCTTTGCAACCTTACAGTCAGTCATTTTGAATCTTGTAAGTATGTCCTGTACATACTTTGACTGACTGATGAAGATGCCATCTTCAACCTGCTTCACTTGAATTCCTAGAAAGAAATTGAGTTCCCCCATGGCACTCATTTCAAATCTATTCTTCATCAGCATCTAAAAGTCTTTGCAAAGCTTTGGATTAGTTGAACCAAAGATGATGTCATCTACATATATCTGAACTAGCAATGTGTCATTCCCTGTCTCTTTTGTATCCATGTTGACAGAGGTATGTTGATAGTGTCTCATACCACTTTCTTAGAGTTTGATGCAGTCCATAAAGGGCTTTATCAAGCTTGCAGACATAATCAGGATGATCTGGGTCTGCAAATGATCTGGGTCTGCAAAGCCAGGTGGTTGTTTAATATAAACTTCTTCATCAATCACCCCATAGAGAAAGGCACACTTCACATAAAGCTGGTAGACCTTGAAATCCTTGGATGCAACATAAGCCAGAAATATTCTTAGAAGCTTCAAGTCTTACAACTGGAGCAAAGACATCAGTGTAATCAATCCCTTCTTCTTGAGTGTATCCTTGGACAACCAGTCTAGCCTTGTTCTTGATGATAATCCCTCTATCATCCTTCTTGTTCCTGAATACCTATTTGGTACCTATGACAGAGTTCCCTTGAGGAAGGGGGCACAAGTTCCAAACCTTCTGTCTTTTGATTTGAAGCAACTCTTCTTGCATTGCTTCAATCCAGCTTCCATCCTTCAAAGCCTCATCAACTTTCTTAGGCTCAAATTAGGATAAGAAACAAGAATGTAGACAAACATGGCTGTCATGAGTTTGTCCTCTTGTTCTCACCCTTGAGACAACATTTCCAATGATGTTGGTGGTGGGATTAGACTTGTGGATCCTAAGCTGAGGGATCACAGCAAATTGGTTAGACTGATCTAAATTTGAGAAATTCTGATCTGGTAATGAGGTTTCTCCCACCACATCAACACACTTATCAAGAGAAACTTGATCCAATGAGTGTGTGACATTATTCATGTTGTCTTCAATGGAGTGGTTATCAGCATCAAGAAATTCTTGATCACTATCACCACCTCCAGTTCCTCCTCTTGCATTTGAAGTTCCTTCTCCTGAATTTTGAGCCTCTAAGCAGGAATTTGAAGGCAATTCATTTGAATCATTAGTATTTGTCATGCTAGTGCTGATGGGAGCTTCAATTGCAGGGTTAGTCACCACTGGAGTTGAAGTAGTCTTCTTGTTTGGTCTTCTCAGCTCAAATCTTGGATCAGGATCTTCTGTTGACCTGTTATCTGTAGATCCTGAAACATTCTCACAAGATTTTTTAAAACAGTTGGTAACTAAGTCAAGATCAAACAGCCAATCCGGACCAGAACCTTTTACACAGGGTGTGTGTTCATTGAAAGTCATATTGGCTGACTCCTCAATGATTCTAGTTCTGAGATTGTATACTCTATAAGCCTTAGCTTGAGAAGAGTACCCAACAAAGTGTCCATCATCTGATTTCTCAGCAAACTTGGCTATTTGATCTTTGGTATTCAAGATGGTGCGAGGACATCCAAATGTTCTGAGAAAACCAATGAATGGTCTCCTTTTGTGCCACAGTTCATAAGGAGTCTTACCATGTGTCTTAACTACCAAAACTTTGTTCTGCACATAGCAGGCTGTGTTGACAGCCTCTACCCAGAAGGTGATAGGTAGTTTAGAGTCAGACAACATGGTTCTTGCAGCTTCAATAAGTGTCCTGTTTCTCCTCTCAGCAACACCATTTTGCTGAGTAGTCCTAGGAGCACTGTATTGTCTTGAAATACCCTTTTCATTACAAAGTGTATCAAGGATTTGGTTTTTGAATACAGCTCCTTGATTACATCTTATGATTTTGACCTTGTGATCAGATTGATTCTCAATTTTTTGAATGAAGTTCTTTAAGATTTCAGGAGTTTCATCCTTAGTTCTACGGAAAAACACCCAAGTGAATCTTATGAAATCATCTGTGATCACCAAATAGTATGAGGTCCTTCCTAAACTAATTACACTAGTGGGGCCAAACAGATCCATATGTAACAAGTGTAGGGGAGTAGTGATAGAGTTCATTTCCTTTGCTTGTGAGACACTTTGTGTTGCTTCCCCTTCAGGCATGCAACACTGTGGTCATCACTTGTAAACTCTTTCTTTGGCATTCCAGTTACCAAATCATTCTTAATCAGTTTATTCATGTTCTTAAAATGGCATATTCTTTTATGCCAAAGGAAAGACTCATCACTATTTGCTTTAGATAGAAAGCAAGAAATCTCTCCAGAGGGAGATGTTTCCTGCAAATCCATCTTGTATATGTTCCCTTTCCTGGGAGCTCTGAGCAAAATATGCTCTTGAGGAATGTTAACCCCGGGCTTGAGAACAATGCACTCATGCTCAGTAAAGAGCATGTGATGTTTTTGGTCATAAAATTGGGACACACTCAGAAGATTGTATCCAAGCTCCTTAACAAAGTTTACCTTCTTAATGCTAAGCTTACCATTTGTAACCTTGCCCCTGCCAGTGTGTAACCTCCTGCATCTCCTCCAAAATCAACTGACCCTCCATCAAATTCTTCAAAGTTTTGAAGTAGGGACTCATTGCCTGTCATGTGCCTGGAGCAGCCACTATCAATGATCCACACATTTCTATTTGCCTTTGGCTGTCCCTGCACAAAAGAGATGATTTAGTTACATTTAGAAACCCAAGCCTCATTGTTCTTGGGCTTATAAAATTCAGATGAAGGCAATGAAACTGTAAGTGATCCTATGTTCAGGCTTTGAGGATCATTTGCTGTTGCTGAAGAGGAGCTTTCAGTCTCAAGGTCTTCATTTATCTTCAACACCATCTTTGGAAGATTGGGCTTGACCTTCATACTTCGAAGCTTTTGTAGCTTCGGAAGCTTTGGAGATAGATCCTTTGGAAGATCTTGCTTTTACTGCAATGATGAGCTCAAAATGGATCGATCTGTGATGATATAAGAACGCAATTCAATCTAATACACAGAAGTATTCAATTCAACACACAAAATCAAAAGAAAATCATAGAAGTTTTCATTGATTAGTAGAGAAGAATACAAAGTGTAAGTAACAGATACAAAGCGTCTAAACTGAAAGTCTAATCTCTAGATGTGTGGATGTCTTGATGTCTCGATGTCTCTATGTCTACCTACACAATACATATTCAGCCTATTTATACTAATCAAGAAAACAAAGGAACATATTTACAATAAAAGTCCCTATACTATGACAAAACATGAAAAAGACATACAAAGACAAATGTTAATCTTTAAAAGAAGCATCTACAATACTCCCCCTAAGATTTACATGTCTTTGGTCTTCAAAATCTTCGGGCTTCAGATCTTCAATCTTTAATCTCCAATCTAGTCTTCATCCTTTAATCTTCAGTCAAGTCTTCAGTCTCCAGCTTGATCTTCAGTCTTCAAACATCAAAGAAGTCTTCAGGTTCTTCCTTGACTTTGAATACTGGTTTCTCCTTGTAAGTCTCTTGCTCCCTTATAGCCTTTGCAATTGTAACTTTAAATTTCTTAGCAAGCACACCTTGTTCAGGCTTCTTCTCATTTGTTTTTATCTTCATAGACTTCATCACTTCTAAAGTTTTCTTAGATAATCTGGCTATATCCACATTTGCATACACTCTGTTGGATTTGGATTATCTTTGCAATAAATTTCCAGTACACCTTTACTTGATATTCTCATAAAGTCAATGTCTTTGAGATCTTTCTTTACAATATTTGCATACACCATTGCTTTCCTCAAAGATATTCTTTCCATTGCTGCATTCATAACTTTGATGATGGACAGAAAATATTTCTTATCATTTTCTGCATTCTCGGGAAATACCTTTTCAAACTTTTGAATGGACAAAAATGATAAGTAATTTGAGTTCAAATACTCCAAACAAAGTGATCATCTCATTGTCCCAATCATTCAAGTCTCGCACTAACTTCATCTCAAAAGTATCAGCATTATAGAACCATCTCAGGATTGGTTTGGACTGCTGTGATCCTTCAATTACTTTAAGTCCCGGATTAGTGATTTTTTCAAAAAATGCATCACTATACGCATCAAGGAACTTTTCTTCACCCACATCCTTTTCTACTCCTTTTTTCTTTTTCTTTAACTTTTGGAAATATTCTTTATCCTCTTGATCACAACGTGTTTGCAAAAAGGATGGCATTCTGTTTATTCCTCGGTGAAGAAGCTCTACAAACATCTCTCCACGCTTAGCTTTAGAATGGTTTATCAAAGGCAATTTTGCTAATTCTTTCAGATCTTGTACTGGGAGCTTAATAATGCTTGAGAAAAAGTGATACACGTCACATATAGCATTAACTCTCTTAATCAAAAAAGCATCAAACACTTCATCATATTTCCAAGCTACGATCTTGACCTCTTTTGTTGTTTCAGGAACAACCATAGCATTTAATAACTCTGAGATAGATTGTCCTTTTTGTAAAACATTTCGTACAAGGTCACCCGCAGATCGAGCTTTGTTCCATAATTGCCTTTGTTCCAAAGGAACTTCATCTCCTTGTCTTTGTGTTTGTGGAAACATCTTTTTTAGCTCTCTTCTTCTTTCATATCTTGAACTATCCATAGCCATTGATTTAATCTCATGTGGCTTCAAAATCCTTGTTCTTTTAGTTATTTCTAAATACTGAGGATTGTCAGTATCTAGAATGATCATCTTGTTTGTTTGTTTCTCAGTCTCTTGAAAGCTTCTCACTAAGTTTCTCAAGGATTCAGCTTGTAATCTTTTCAATTTCTTCCAAGGATAGTTCCTTGATTGCAACCACATCCTTAACTCGGTTACGTTCATGACGTCTGGATTCGGATGGTGCAATTCTGATGTTGGAATATCCTCAACATTTATACTTTCACTTAAAGGATTCCATTCACCATGCTCAACCACAATCTCATTAGAATCAATCGATGCACTTGACTCAGCTGCTATGCACTTTTCAAATTCTTCATTGATCTGCGAGACAGTTAATCCATCTAAGAATACTCTGTTGTATTTCATTTTCACCAGATTATTATATCTATCTTCAATATCAACAGGTATGTCATCATGGCTTAATCCACTTGGAGAAAAATGTTCTTCAACATTAGCCTCATGAATGTCTTCATCATCAAGTACTTCATTGTACCAATAATCATCAAATTCAGACTCTATGTCATCTAGAGCTCCGATCGTCTCTTGAATGTCAGCTTTGCCTTCTTCAACATTCACCTTTTGTATTTTAGACGATGATTCAGGTAAAACTGAAACATCAATCTCATCCACTTTCCTTTTCCCTTTATCTACAGATTGAATCTTTTCAACCTCAACTGGAGCAATCTCAGACATAATTATTACCTCAGGAGATGGAGACTTTTGAGTTTCTTTCAACTTGTTTAGTTCACCTTTTAACATATTATTCTCCTCACTCATCTTCTTTAACTTTTCTTCCATCAAATCATAATCAACCATCATAACTTCAAAAGTTTTCAAATTTTCTTCTTTACTTTTCCTCAACTCATCAATCAATTTTTCTTTCTCTTTCATCTCTTCAATTAACTTTTTATTAGCATCTTTCAGCTCTTCAATTCTCTTAACTTGATTCTTATTATCCTTTTTAAGTTCATCAATTTGTTTTTGTAACTCTTCTTCCTTATTCACATTTTCTTCATGAATAGACTCTTGTACAAACTCAGTTAATATAATCTGTTCTTCACCACCAACCATTTCCTCTATCATTTTAGCTATTTCTTCAATTGTTTGACTTTCATCTACTAGCTCTTCAGTCATTTGATCAACTTCTTGAATGTTTTCTTCTATATTTTCATCCATTTCCTCAGTATCACCATCTATTTCTTCAACAACATCATGACTTTCTTCATGTGCCTCTTCAACAACATGCTCAGATTCTTGTATTTGCTCATGGATCACTTTCATAGCTTCAACATTATCATCACCTTCATTACCATCATCTCCATTATCATCATCTGATGAACTAGAACTTTCATCATCAGCTTCATCATGTTCATCATCATCATCATCTTCTTATCATCATCAGCTTGAATTTCTTCAATAAGATCAGCTGGATCTAGTGGTTCTTCTTTAATTTGATGATAGTGATCTATAGTGATATCAACTTCATCATTTGCCACATTCCTGATGTAATCAAATAGAGGAACATTCTGAGCACCTGTCACCATAGACAATCTTTTGTATGATATCTCAGACATGTGTTCAAGAATCAATGTTTCTCCACTAAAACCATTTACCTATATGTCAGGATATTCTTCATTAATGATCATTTGAAGGAATCTTGGATACAACAGATACTTATTTCCTATGCCCTTTTCTAAATTGAAAATAAACCCATTCATGATCCACTTGGACATATTAAATCTCCTGTTTGTTGCCAGTGCTACTATCGGAGAAGCAATGTCAACAGGAAAAGAATTCCATCCTGCACTCCTCTTTGACATACAATGTTGGAATATATAGCATAGAAGTTTCCAGTGGTTGAATACACGGGCTCTGAAGAACTGTTTCTTTGGAAATTGATTAGGATGACCCATTTCCATGAATGTTTGACTACATTCATCAAATGTCAGTTTAGATAAATCTTCAGCATCATTTTGACCTAATCTCAAAGCATGTCTTATAGAATCTTCTGAAACTACAATCATCCTCATGTTGGTTATAAACCCTCTAACTACTTTCCTTCCATTATCATCAGCATCAATATATGCGATGCTCCAGAACTTTCGAATCGGACGAGCATATATAACAGGCTGGTAACACATAGCATATACATATTTGGTTCTCAGCAAAAATTTGATAATCTCTTCGTATCCAACGGCATCTCTAACTTCTTCATTAAGAAGAGCAGCCACATTATGTTTAGGCTCAAATTTTAAATCTGCCATCTGCAAAGAAACAAAGAAATTTAGATTTTAAAAGATATATTTTCACTCAATTTAAATTTTTTGACTTTAACACTTTAATGCTTGAATTTGCAGAGATTTTGATATTCTGATGAATTATACACATTCAAACGATTTTGTTTCTTAGATGATTTACCATTTACATTTTGACTTTTATTCAAAACAATTTTCAATATAGATTTTGATTTATTTTCCATTTTATTTTATTTGTATTATTATTATAGTGATTGTTTTTTTAATTTTCTCTTGACTGTTCATCTTCAAGTCGACTGCTTGATTATCATCAAACATTCAACTTTGATGAATACTCGATTTGAATGCACAAACAGGTTCGCAATCCAGTTCATTTCATCATATAATCACCAATTTTCATTCAATATCCTTTGTTAAATCACATTTTAACAGATTCAATCATTAGGGTTCGAAAGCCTAAACAGGTTCGAAACGCCCAAATCAATCAGCTTATTAATCTGAAATTTGTGTGATTTTGAGTTTGAACATACATTTAGAATCGATTTCTATCACTTTCGAGTGCAACAACAACACAACAATCAATCAGAATGAGGATTTAGGGTTTATCGGAATGTATGGGTTTTGAGAAACTGAGTGTTCAGGGGAGATTTGAGAATGAAATCTGAGAAACACAAAGTGTTGTTTATATACTAAGTGAAAATATTTAGGCGCATGAGGACTGTTTGTGCGCATGGGCTTAGGCGCATGAGAACTGTTCAGATGCATAAGCACTGTTTGTGCGCATGAGCTTAGGCGCATGGGCACTGTTCAGTCGCTTTTGCACTGTTCAGACGCATGAATTAAGCAGAAACGCCCAATACTTAGTTTCTACACAGACACATTAGAACTGTTTAGGCGCATGGGAATGTAAAACGCCCAACGCATAACAATATTTTCAGACTCATGACAACTGTTTAGGCGCATGACTACTGTTTGTCAGCATGAAGTAGTCAAAAACGTCCACACTTGCACAAATTCTGAACAAATCATCATGCTCCTACATTTGGACTTTTGACTACTGTTTAGGCGCATGAGATTACTTCCATGTGTCTAACACTTGTAAATTTTCATAATCTTCCACCTGCACACTGTTTAGACATATTAGCACTGTTCACATACTAATATTTAAACAATTTTCAAATTTTAACTTTAATAAGTCAAATTTTGACTTTTACCCAAAATTTTCAAAATTAACCCTTAACTTTGAATTTTTTTTTTTTTATTTTTCATCCTTAAATTTTGAAATTTTTATTTTTTGTTTTAATGTTTCAAAATTAGTTTCCCGTCATTTTAGTCTCTAAAATTAACAAAAACTCTCATTTCACTTTTGCAAAAAGCTTTTCTATTTAAAATGTTTTTCAGGTTCATTTTTCATTTTGTTACACACACATGCTTGAACATCTGTAGCATCGTCCTTTCCATCCAAAACATTAGATTTTGATTTTTTATGATTTTACATATCTTGAAATTTATCAGTCATTTTTCTTTTAAACTCTTTTTACTCCCCCTAAACTTTTAAGTTCGATAAAACTTATAAGTTTCTTGAATTTGTCACATGAAGAGCACACTAATCATTGTTAAATTGCCTGCACACAGAAATCATGCAAAAAATTAAAATGAAAACAGAATAAAAATCTAATATTCACAATGAATCATGTTTGCAGTGAGATCATATTAGCAGTGATCAACACATTGAAATAAAAAAATGATGGGTAGTCACAGACAGTGATTAAATCCTGATCAAGTGTGTTCCAGGTCAGCAGTTCTGCAGCAAAGGAGACACTAGATCTAAGGACAGAAAATGAGTGCTTTTGGTAAGAGGCTCAGCACACTTACTTTTTCAATTCTTGGATTGTTTAAGGTACAATTAGATATGACATTATGCAGTCACATTTAGACTTAGAGAGGTTAATTCTCATAAAGATATGCAAGAATTCACTATTCTCAACTTGTTAACCTAACATATACTATAACCAGATCTCATTTGGTGTTTGTGCACATTGGCATCTTGTTACATCAGTGAGAATATCCAGGTCTGTAATCACTTACAACAAAGGATATCTCATCACTTCAGGTCTATGATGACTCATAACAGAGAAGTGTTAGATGCATTAAATAAGTAGAGCTTAATAGTTATTCATATCACCATCAGGTGTGAGATTATGTCTTAACAAGCAATCAATTTGAGAAATCAACACTACTCATTAGTGCTAAGATAGACATACATGAATGCATGAGTGATTTAGTTTAATCACAAGAATTTACTTTTTCAGTATAATTGCATGAGCTTACCTGCACATCATATCTGATCACGTCAGACTTTAATCGAAAGAGAAGTATGCAACTGATCATACTAATGTACTATCATTTCTCACATATTGCAAAACAAATTCATTCCTATATAATTAATAAGGAAAGACACTATTTTTGTGATTTTTGGTTTTATATTTTTTATCTTTTGTTTTTCAATTTTCTATTTTTGTATTTGGTTTTTGTTTTTATAAAGAACATGCACACACAAAAATAAATTCAGGCAATTAACTTTGACAGGTTCTCTGACAGTGTCCTATTCATATAAGGGAGGGTTCTGATCATATTTAGACTCAATTTACTGAAATTCTCAAAAACCAATTTTAAGTGTGATTAATAAGACCAATTGACTCAACCAAATACTCAAACCGTCCTGGTAAGAAGGCTTTAGTAAAAAGGTCGGCCAATTGTTTTTCAGTAGCAATTTGAATCAGAATGATTAAACCTTTTTCAGAGTTATCTCTGAGAAAATGATATCGAATTTCGATATGTTTTGTTTTAGAATGTTGGACAGGATTAGCTGTAATGAACATAGCAGCTGTGTTATCAATGTAAATAGGTGTTTTAAGAAAGTTGAACCCGTAATCCAGTAGTTGGTTTTGTAACCAAAGGATTTGAGAACATCCTGCTGAAGCAGCAATGTACTCAGCTTCTGCAGTAGAAACAGAGACATTTGTTTGTTTCTTGCATTGCCATGAGACTAATCTGGGTCCTAAAAATTGACACCCACCCGTTGTTGATTTTCTATCTTGACAACATCCGCCATAATCACTATCAGTATACCCATGTAACTCAAAATTTCCTTCGTAAGGATACCATAGCCCTAAAGCCGATTTACCTTTGAGATACCTGAATATTCTTTTGACAGCAATTAAGTGAGATTCTTTCGGGTCTGATTGATACCTTGCACAGACACAAACAGCATACATAATGTCTGGTCTAGATGCAGTGAGATACATCAAAGAACCAATCATCGATCTGTATAGTGTTTGATCTACTGATTTTCCTTTCGGATCAGGCTCAATCTTAGTGTTCACATCAGTTGGAGTTCTAATTGACTGACAATCTAGCAGTTTAAATTTCTTCAAGAGTTTGTCGACGAACTTCTCTTGATTGATGAAAATATCATCTGCAGATTGCTTAACTTGTAGTCCAAGAAAGAAATTTATCTCTCCCATAGAACTCATCTGAAATCGAGATTTCATGATTTCTTCAAATTCATTGCACATTTTTGGACTTGTAGAACCAAATATGATATTATCAACATACACTTGTACACATAAGAGATCATCAGCATCCTTTCTGATAAATAGAGTTGGATCGATTTTCCCTCGCGTGTATCTATGTTGGATTAAGTGTTGTGACAATGTCGCATACCAGATTCTAGGGGCTTGATGTAGTCCATATAAAGCTTTGCTCAACTTGTACACACGATGTGGATATGTAGCATCTTCAAAACCTAGAGGTTGCTTCACGTACACATCATTGGTGATAGAACCATACAAAAATGCACCCTTTACATCCATTTGATACACTTTAAATTTCATGAATGAGGCATAAGCCAGGAAGACACGAATAGATTCAAGTCTTGCAACTGGAGCAAATACTTCATCATAATCAATACCTTCTTCTTGAGTGTATCCTTGTGCAACTAATCTTGCTTTATTATGGATAACAATTCCTTGATCATCAGTTTTATTTCTGAATAAACATTTTGTGCCAATAGCATTTTCTCCTTCAGGTAAATCCACCAGATTCCACACTTCTTGTTTGCGGAACTATAATAATTCTTCTTGCATAGCCTCGATCCAACCATTGTCCTTTAACGCTTCAGTAACATTTTTAGGAACAATTTGAGAAAGAAAGCAAGAGTATAAGCAGACGTTTGCTTGTTCTGATTTACTTCTCGTCATTCTCTCACTCAAAGGACCAATAATCTGAGATGTTGGATGGTTCTTGTGAATACGAGATGTCGGAATCTCATCTCCTTGAACTTGAACATCTAGATTAGTCTGGTTTAGATTGGAAAGCTGATGCAAAAGGCTTGAAGAATGTGGATTGAAATTGGGAACTTGAGTCGGTGAGTTGATAAAGTAATCAAGATTACCGGAATCAACTATATCACCAGAGATAGATGACATTCCAGACTCAGTTTGTACAATTTCTGTACCATCATTAGGAACTTGTTGAGACACATTTTGGTCTTCTGAAACTGAATGAGAATTGTCTTGATGATCTTCATTATTAGACTGAATAATAGAATCTCTAACAAAAGAAAAGAAGGGATAGTTTGAGCTTGAATCATCTGCATCGTCAGAGTCCGAATCATCACTGAATGAACCGAGATCTCCTTGAATTTTCTTTTCACCTGTAGAATCAAGCAAGTTAGATTGATTAAACAAGTTTGATTGAAAAGAGTATGACAATGAATCTAAATCAAATAACCATGCAGGACCATTTGACACTGATGGAAAAGAGTTTTCAAAAATTTAACATTGAATGTTTCAACTATAACATTAGTCCTAGAGTTATAAACTCGATAGGCCTTTGAAACAGATGAATATCCAACAAAAATCCATCATCAGATTTTGATTCAAATTTTCCTAAATGATCACTTGAATTCAGAATCATAACCGGACAACCAAAAGATTTAAAGAAATCTATGTTTGGTTTCCTTCCAAACATTAACTCATAGGGAGTTTTTAGTTTTTTTTAACAATTAATGAACGGTTCTGAACAAAGCATGCAGTTGATATTGCTTCATCCCAGAATGTGATCAGAATTTTAGCATCGGCTAACATGGATCGTGCTGCTTCAATCAATGTTCGGTTCTTCCTATCAGCAACTCCGTTTTGTTAAGGAGTTCTGGGAGCACTGAACTGATGAGCTATTCCTTTCTCTGCACAAAACATGTTAAGAGTTAGATTTTTGAATTCCGTCCCGTTATCGCTTCTAATTATTTTTACTTTTTGATCTAGTTGATTTTCTACTTTTATGATGAATTCTTTTATTAATTCAGCCATTTTAGATTTTGCATTTAGAAAGAAAACCCATGAAAATCTTGTATAGTCATCAATGATAACTAAACAGTAAGATTTTCTTCCAATACTCTTCACATTGGTTGGTCCAAAAAGGTCCATATGCAACAACTGAAGTGGTTTGGAATTTGAGTTTCTCAGTTTGGACTTATAAGACGCTCTGTGCTGTTTTCCTTTTAAACATGCTGAGCATAAATCAGTTGTGCAAACTTCTTTGATGGAAGGCCAATAACATGATTTCCTGCTACAAGCTTGTTCATGTTTTTGAAATTTGAATGCCCGAGACGTCTATGCCATAGCTGGCTTTCATCATTTGATGCTTTAGCAAAGAGACAAGTTGTTTTTGTAGAAGAGTCCACTTGCGACATATCCAGTTTGTATACGTCTCGGTCTCTGACAGCTTTAACAACCACGCTATCCTTGCTTATCTAAAATCCTGGCTTCAAGATATAACAGAAAGAATCATCAAAAAGTACAGAGTATGATTTATCACAAATTTGGGATACGCTTAACAAATTAAAGTTCAACTGTGAACAGAAGTTGACTTTATCAAAGCTTATAATCTCGTTGGATACTGTTCCTTCTCCGGTTACTTTTCCTCCTGCATCACCACCAAAGGCGACATGCGTTCCATCTTTTAACTTAAATTCTTGTAATAAGGTCTGATTGCCTGTCATATGCCGGCTACACCCGCTATCCACATACCAAGTGTTGATTGGTCTTCTCGGGCGAACCTGCAAAACAAAACAATTTAAGTTGAATTATCTACCCAAGCGAAATGGTCTTGGGTTTTCCAAACTTGTCAACAATAGTAAATTGTTTAAAGTGAAGTTTGTTGACATCAGGTTTATTCTTTATGAATTTATCAATTCTGTTATTTGTAACAAAATTATGCTTGTTTGGAAAATTCGTGCTTTTAGACTGACCATTGTTTGAGAATCTTTTATTTTCAAAACTTTTGTTATTAATTCTCACTGACCATGGAATGAAATTATCATTAAAGAATTGTTTAGGCCTCACTAAATTGTTTCTTTTGAAACTATTCAAACCTAAGGAGGGTTTGTGTGTTAATCTTTGAAAATCGACATTTTGGTTTCTTTTATATTACGGATTAACATAACCTTTGCTTACTGTTGAGGTGGCAAATCCTCTCCTCTGTGAATTCTTTCTAAAATAACAATCTTTAGTGTTGTGAGTTTGCTCATCACAGTAAGTACAGTATTTGTTAAAATAACACTCTGAAGTTGAGTGATTTCTCATATCACAAATGTGACAGTATTTGTTAAAAAAACATTCAGCAGTGTTGTGATTGTACATGTCACATATTTCGTAATACCTCTGTGGAGTCTTGAATAATTGCTTATTAATCTTTGACGTTGACGCAACATTAGAAACTTGGTTACTTTTAGGTGTCAAAGTGTTAATTTGTTGTTTTTGATTTGAAATGTTTTTCTTTTGCACAATTTGTTTTTGTTTTTGAACATGAACTTCATTCTTGTTTTCCTTAGATACAAATCTTTTTGCTACAGCGGAAGTCTTAGAATCTGAACCCGTTTTCAGATCAGAGGTAGATTTGTTTTTAGGATTTTCTTTAACATTTTGAATAGAATTCACATTCAACAAACCAGCAGATACAAATTTAATCGGCTTTAATTTTGTTTTCTGATTTATTTCTTTTGCCTGATTTTCTTGAATTTTAATTGATCATTTTTGGCTTTATTTATCTTTCTTCTTCGTCTCTGATTCCTTGATTTTGAACCAGTTGTTTGTTTAGATTGAACATCTTAGTTGAAGATTCTTTTTCACATTCTTTCTTTTTCTGGTCTTTTTGCCATTTTATGAATTCTGGGTTATTTAGACCAAATGAATTTGAATCTTCTAATGTTTCTTCATCATTTCTAGCTTTGTTTTCTTCATCGTACTCATTTCTTCCAAAACTGATTCTTTAGGAACATAAATTTTCTTGTTCTTTGGTCTTGGTTCATAAGATTTAACTTTAACCGGATGACCATTTTTAATTTTCTCAATATCTTTTTCTTCAAAAATTTCTACGTTTGTTTTCTCTTCTTCATTTTCAGACATCTTGTTCTTGTTCTGATATGCTTTGAGTTTTGCTTTGTTTTCTGGAGAGTGATCGTGAGTGTTAAAGTTTTCTGGTAAAGTATTCGTTATTGATTCAGGCATTGGTTCATGAGTGAAACCCAATCCTGCCTTTTGTTTATCTTTACATTCAATTACCAGCTTTTCCACAATGGTTTTAGAACTTTTAACTTTAGCTAGATCAACTTGAGTAGCTGCATGAGCTATCTTCTCCAGTTCAAGATTTTTCGTCATCTCTTCGAGTTGTTTTGATACAATTTCAAGTTCTCTTAGAGTTTTGTTCCATGAATTTTGAAGAGAGATAATCTTGTCATCATATGTTTTATAATCCTTTTTCAGCTTGTTATGCATTTGTTCTTCTTGCTTAAGTTTTTCACATATCTTATAAGAATAATTTTTGTAGTATTCGACATGTTCGAAGCAAGACTTTGTGCATAACTTTTCTCTGACTTCTGATGGAATTTCAGAATATTTAGGAGGAGACGTTTCAGAGTTAGAGCTTTCAACCTTTGGCTGATCAGATTTTTCCATCAAAGCAACTTCCTCTGAATCTTCCTTGGGATCAGACTTATCACTCCAGTCATAATCCTCTTCCTCGTTCTCAGAGTTTCCATCAGCTTTTGGATCATTAACTTCAGACCAATCTTCCTCTTGTATTTCTGCAACAAGAGATAAATTGGAAGTTAGATCAGCAGTAAATTGTTCAGCGTAGGCACTCCAATCATAACCATCAGTAATATTGACAACTAAAGCTTTCTTTGGTTCCTCTGTTGCTTTAGAATCATCTTTCAATTCTGGCATTGGTAGGCTTTGATAAGGTTTCTGAAATGTCTTCTGTGACGATTACTGAAACCTTTGATTGCTTGAGCTTGATTGAACATTTCCTCCTTTATTCCTTAGAGCTTTGCACTCTCTAGAGAAATGACCATAGTTGTTACAGTTAAAGCATCTTGACTTTGACTTGTCAAAACCTACTGTCTTGTTTGCACTTGGTTTATAGTTTTTGTTGACGTAGGAATGCTTTTGAGTTCTGTATGCTATCATTACCATCTGCCAATTCAAGTCCATTTCCTCAACGTCGTCTGGATCCATTTCAAATAAATCCTACAAAACAAAATCAAGTTGAGTTAAATGGCTACCTTGGTATGCTTGAAAACTTGCCATAAATGCAGTAAAAGTAGTTTTTGACTCTTTATCTTGTAATAAGATGTTTACTACATTGTTAACTTTGCTAGATTTAGCAGAGTTAACAGATGGAGTCTCTGCTTGAGAGTTAGAACTTTTAGGCATAGGAGGAGATTGAGGTTTATTCTGATTTGTTTAGGCAGGAGCACTTGTGTAAGTAGAATCAATGAAGAACCCTACACCAACAAATAAATCACCCTCATCTTCTGGTGAAGTTTCATTCTTAGCCATGAATGCATTCTCCACAGTGTTTGCTGGAGAAGCAACATACTTATATTGTGACATCAAAGCTGCTCGGTCGTTGTTTCTAGAACTTTCATCAATTTCGACAGATTCTATTTTAGCAATCAAGAGATCTAGATCCATTGGAAATTTCTTAGTATGCTTTAATAGAGTGACTATTTGCTTCCATGAAGATGGAAGAGCATTGAGAAGTCTGTAGTTAAGATCTTTTAAATCATTCTTGATCCCTGCAGTCGACATCTCTGTAGTCAGTTGAACAAATCTGTTTATCATCTGATTTATTATTTCACCAGACACATGTTCAAAAATTTCTAATTGTCTCTTTAGCTTTTGCTTTTTTAGATCCTGAATCTCTTTTCCACCTTCACATATTATTTTCAAGGCCTTATACATGGTGTATCCAGTCTGATAACCATCAAGCCTTGTCAGAACTTCAAGAGGTAGACCTTTGCACATTAAGGAATATGCTTTAATATCATTTTTAACTTTTCTGAGGTCTTCTCCTTGTAGATCATCTTCTGGATAAGGTTCAGTAGATTCCTTTGTATACACAAATCCTCTATCAGGTCCATCAGATATGATTGGAATGTAAGGACCTTTTTCTATTGATTTCCATAAATCAGTATCAATAGAATTCAGATGGTGTTTTAATCTCAATGACCAATTCTTGAAATCTGCTCTATTCTTCAGCTTGGGAACTCGGTTCTTTGAGTCTTCTGATTTTACCATTTTTAATTTTTGATTTTTAAAGGTGAATTGTTTTTGTTGTTTTTAATGTTTTGAATTAAAACAATAAAATGAAAATATTTTTGGATTTTAAAGTTTCTGAAAAAATTCTAAAAATTTCTAAGTGTGAAAGCTGATGCGTCCAAACAATAGTAAAACGCCCAAACAGTTGGAGTACACCTTTTGACTTTGACCAGGAAACGTCTAAGGGATTGCCTCAGAAAAATTTCAAAAAACGCCCAAGTTGAGATGCGTCTGAACAGTTATGATACGCCCAAACAGTTCAAATACTCCTCAATAGTTGAAAAACGCCTGGTATTACTTGGTCTCTGATAACTTCCAAAGTGTCCCAACAGTTGAAATGCGCCCACACAATGGTGAAACGCCTAACTGAAAAACGTCCGGAATAGTTGTAAAGCGCCTAAACAGTTGTTATGCGCCTATCACTTAGACGATTTTCAAGGTGTTTCTGACCTAATGCGCCACATTCATCATCTTCAGCGAACTTAGATTCTTTCAGTTTCTTCAAAACTTGATTAATTGATCTAAATTTCACCAATTAGGTCTAAAATTGATCGATTAACAATCCTCTAACATCAATTTCATCAATTAATCAACAAAGATTAATGTTTTGATTCAAAGAACAGTTCGAACAAACTAAGAACAGTTCGAAGACTTTTTGCTCAAATTCACAGATTTGAACGAATTGTACTGCTAATTGTGAATCAAATCATGTTTCAGATGATGAAACAGATCTTAATTCAACAATTTTTAAGACTGAATTGTTTATCAATCACAGATTCAAGTGATTATGAGTGTTCGACAGTTGAAGAACAGCTTTAATCACTGAACCGAAAGCTCTGATACCATTTGATGAGCTCAAAATGGATCGATCTGTGATGATATAAGAACATAATTCAATCTAATACATAGAAGTATTCAATTCAACACACGAAATCAACAAAAATTCATAGAAGATTTCATTGATTAGTAGAGAAGAATACAAAGTGTAAGTAACAGATACAAAGCGTCTAAACTGAAAGTCTAATCTCTAGATGTCTGGATGTCTCGATGTCTCGATGTGTCTATGTCTACCTACACAATACATATTCAGCCTATTTATACTAATCAAGAAAACAAAGGAACATATTTACAATAAAAGTCCCTATACTATGACAAAAAATGAAAAAGACATACAAAGACAAATGTTAATCTTTAAAAGAAGCATCTACATGCAGCAAGCATCAGTACTTCGGAAGCATTCCTTTCTTCCGAGACCAACTTTTCTTCTGAAGGCAATTTCCTACTTGCCTTCTTCTTTATTTTGGAGCTTCCGAAAGAAACAGATTTTCCTTCCAAAGCTATTTGTTTCTTCTTCTTCTCAGAAGTTTTCTTCTTGATCATGTGGATAGTACTTTTAGGATTGTATTGACAATCCTTAGCTAGATGTGAAGTACTACCACACATAACACAATTCAAATCTTTCCTTCTGAGAACCTTCTTTCCCAAAGAAGAGTAAGCTTGAACACTTTCCTTTTCTTTCTCCACCTTTTTAGATGATGCAGCAGGCTTCTTAGGGTGAAGCAAGCTCTTTGAAATGGATGGTTTAGGGTGAAGCTAGCTCTTTGAAATGGATGGTTCAGGCTGTGCAACAGTGACACACAACTGATCAGTCTTCTTGTTGTTGCTGGAGTGAGTTGAAGCTGAAGTAGAACTCTTGGTACTAGAATTCTTGATAGGATCTTCAGCTTTCATCACCTTGAACCCCTTTAGAGACAAATACTTGTTTCTATTTGGGATCAAAGGTGGTCTTGATCTCTTGAGCTTTTCTGATCAAGTTCTTTCTCTTAGTTTTGCTCAAACCAGCTTCTTTTTCCTCCTTATGAGCATGGTGACCCTTTTTGGATTGACTCTCTTCACTCATCTCGGAGTCATCCCTCACCTTCTCCTCTTCATCCACTTCATCACTGGGTCTATGGATGGCAGCTCATCTTGACCAGTTCCACACCTAGGAGATCTGACTGATAGTAGAGTGTGTGGAGGAGCTATCTCACTAGATCCCAGTCCCTGCTTATTCTGATTACACACTTTTGCATGCAGAGATGAGGATATCATGTTCTTGAAGGTCTCTTCTTCAAGAACACATTTTTCTGCCCTGGCTTTGCTAATCACAAGCTCAGCCTGGCATTCAGTCAAGTTGGTAATGAGATCCTTAATTTGAGTCCTGTAGTTTGTCTGCTCATGTTTAAGAGTTGAAACTGTTTTCTCTAGATCTTCTATCATAAGTTTATAGTCATTTTCAGCTCTTTTAAAATCAGCTTTTAAAATATTTAAAGACTTAATATCAGATCTCATTTCCAAGTTGTAGGACCTGTATCTATTCACTTTAGCAATACATTCAGTAGAGCAAAGATGTTCAAGTACCTTGGCTTCATCATGATCAGTCATGAGTGCTTGGTTTGGAGATGCATCTTCAGCTTGAAAGCTCCAGTCAAAGCCTCCTTCTCAGCAGCAACAGCAGCTTGCTGTCTTGGCTTCTCATTCTGGTGCCCACCTTCAGTGTAGTTTGGCCTGGATGAGGCTTGGCTACCATTTGACTTAGGTGCCTTGCATTCTCTAGCAAAGTGTCCCATCTGGTTATAGTTGTAACATTTGACTTTGCTCTTGTCCAGCCCAAACTTGCCATTCCATTGCTAGGAAACCTTCTCACAGTCCTCTTTTAGAACTTCTGGGCTCTGTGAGTGAGAAGAATCATTTGCTGGACTATTTCCATGTACTCCAGATCATCTGGATGGATACAGTCCAGGTCTTCAAGAGTGAAAAGAAAATTGCTTGAACTTTCATTAGTGGAGATAAAAGCTTGAGAAGAACTTGTCTCTTGGAAGGGACTTCCTTGGATGTAGCTCTCTTTGGGTACCTCTAGGAAGGTGATGAAAGGACGCTTTTATGAGTTTTCAGGGTAGCAGATGAGATGATGTTGTGGTTCTCTGCTATCCCTTTCAACCACATGAAGGGCTGAACTCTGGTGAGTGTTGGAGTTACCAGATAAATTTTGCATGTTCATCTCCATCTGGTATCCACTGAGTATCCCATACAACTCAATGAGAGTAAGGGTCTTGAGGTTTTCAGTCCTTTTAATGACCACACAGTAGTGTGTCCATTGTCTGGGAAGAGAGGACGTGAACTTCCTTACAATATCCCTATTCTCAATAGTTACCCCAACATCAGCTAGAGTATCCACAATCTCAACATACCTGAAGTATTGTTGAGTCATGGTCTCACCTGTCTTGAAGGTGAAGTTTTCAAACTGCTACTTCAAGAGATCCTTCTTGTTCTCCTTGGCTTCATTTGAACCCTCATACATCAGTTTTAGTGCATCCCATAGTTGTTTAGCATTGTTGCACTTCTTGAAACCTCTGTAGATGGAGTTTGGAAGAGCAGTTTGGAGGCTATCATGGCTTTCTGATCAACATCAATTCTTTTCCAGTCTTCATCAGAAAAGTCACCCCTCTCCTTTGGTATCATGCCACCACCAGTAGCAGCTCAAGAGGTGCATGGTACATGAGGTCCATTGACAACAGACTCCCACATCCTGGAATCTTTAGACTTGATAAAGCCTTCCATTCTTTGACACCAAGTGTCAAAATCCTCAGAGTGATCAGTGGGGACTTTGTCATAGTTCCAGTTTCCATATCAGCTTTGGAGATAGCTGCCATTTGAAGAGTTAAGTGATGTGTGTAAGTAAGAGGATTTGAAGACGGTGAGATCTTACAATCAAGAGCCTGGAATGCTCTGATACCAAATGCAGGACCGTTAAAGGGTACTTAAGCTTGCACTTAGTTAACACACTTAGGAGGATCTTAAGTTCACTTAACAATTCAAATAGGGAACTGTGAACTTTTACAAAAGATACAAGACAAACACAAGTAAAAAACAAGAACAAGAACACAAGATAAAATTTTCAAGGAAGTTGTATATTGCTTCTCTAGTTCTATTACAAGTGTTGTACAAGTATATTTTGAATACAAGAACCGGAGACTACTTATACTACATCCTACAACCGTCAATATGCAAAAAGACAGTTGGAAGTGACTAATCTAAACAACAAGATCAGCCTAAAGTCAAAAGGCAGATTGCCTTTTGACTAGTGACTATGACATGCCATAGCTCACTGACTTTCCTATTACAAAAAGCCAAAAAGGAACAAAAACAGAAACTTGCAGACAAAGACCTTATCTACTTTATCATAAAGCATGGAAGTTTCACCAAATGATGATAGTTGGTGAACCACCAGAGCATGCAGTGGACAGTAAGTTGCTTTATGATAAAGTTAATGGAAAAGGTATCTTTTCTCTCTTTTCAGAAGAAAATCAGTCTTGTCTTTAAACAGCTTTGAAAGACTTTGTCTTGAGAGCTTCGAAAGACTTCATCTTTTACCTTCGGAAGAGTTGAGTCTTTGGCTTTGAAAGACTTTTACACTTAGAGTATTTTCTAAGTTAAGTGTAAAGCTTCCGCAGCAGTTTCTTCTGAACTTTGGCTTCGGAAGATTTTACACTTAGCATTTTTCTTGAGTGTGTAAAACTTCTAAAGCTGGTTCTTCTTTGTTCTAAAGTGCATGTTGGAAGACTTGGTTGTTTTGGTATCCTTTGGTTGCATTAGCCTCTTAACTTTAGAGGTTCCTACACGAACCCCTGCACATGCTACTCAGTTTGTGCATGCCCCTATATTACCACCCACATAAGAGGAAGTGGACACTAGAGCTTCTACTTCTCCTGAGGAGCAAACCACTCCTATCTTAAAAATGATCAGTGCTGAGGTTCCTCATACTCAGCCTGATGAGCTCACAACCCCCAAGCCTTAAGCCTTCACTCAGAGTCTCAACACTCTAGTGAACAACCTTTAGGGGACAGTTACCATCCCTAGCCTCTTGATCTAAACCAACCCATTCCAAACGTAGAATTCTATGATGATGAAGACAATGGATTCAGTGAGTATCATGAGTCTCTCTTCTCCTCCCCTGCTCACGGAGAGATGAATACTCATGTTTCTCCTATGTCTAGCCCAAATCATCCACCTACTACTGAGGTGGATCTCCCTGAACCTATTCAGGAGGTCTATATGGAAGAGGCTCCCACTTCAATAAGTGATTACATCATTAAGACCTCGACCATGGCAACCCAGCCCATTGATACTTCACTTGAAGCTGTCATGGTGCAAGGGAAATCCAGCGGTGAAGAACAAAGTGTTGGTGATGAGGAAGAAGACTTAGGTCCTATTCTCTCATCCCCCCATGATTCTTCTGATGAAAATGAGGGGAATATGATACTAAAGGTGCAAAAGTTGACTCAAACATGCACCTATTTAGTCTCCAAGGTTAGTCACTTGGAATATCAGGTGACTACCTTGCTAAAAAAGGTCAATGATCAGCAACTTGAGATTTTTGATCTAAAGGAACAACTCACTGGGAGACGTTTAAGGAGGACTCAACTAGGAACACAAGAACCTATGGATGTGACAGACCTAACCCCTAGCTCACCTATGCAAGAGGGTGATGCTACCAAAAAGGGGGAGCCAGTCCAAGCAATCATAGAACCTGGGAGTTTTTCATAGAGTATGCACACTGAGGATTCACCAACCTTACTTGCAATTGTCCATACTTAGCAACCTTCTCAGTCCATATTGATGTGGACTCACTCATTCAAAGTCTGTTTGAGGACGGTATTCCAAGAGCTATGTCTGCCCCACCCTATGATGTTGAGAATGACATACTTGGGTGGAGGTATGATGCTAACAGGAGAGCTCTGATTTTGCATAGACTTCAGGGGCAGAAAGAGGTTTTCAATTTTTAGACCCTGAAGTTCTATGAAAGTTTTCCTCTAATCCACATGCCACTTGCCAATCCTAGTCAAAACAGGCAAGCTGGCAGACTGGCTGAGAGGATTCAAGACAGGATTGTTGAAGAGTTCAGACAAAGAAGAAGACAAAGGCTAACAGGTAATGTCATTGGTCAACTAGATGTTGAGTGGAACCTAAGATTAGCTTCGAAGGGGAAACCTTGACTGAAGGCCCAGTGATAGACCCTGTGAGCCTTGTTACAAGAACTGCTTGTAACATCATCAACCCTCAGTAAGGCACCAGCTAGTGAAGGTGCTTCAGAACCTCTCTCTGGCCAGAGCTTGACTGCTAAACAAAGCAATGAAAGCCAAATCTCTCTCCACCCTGAGTCACCAAGGTCTGTGCATGACAAAGGGAAGAGGAAGATGACCTCTAAGGAGATTGAGGAGGAGGAGAGAGAGAGGAAGAGGAAGCTAAGGGGAGAGAGTTCAAGAGGATCTCCAGGGTTCATGGAAGCTGCTATCAAAGCTGCCCCCAGGCCAAATACTCAGGATGATGAGTTGAGGGTAGTCAGATTAAACTACATGGGGACCAGGAACTACAACATAGATGAACTCATCTCTCTTCCCTTAGAGGAACTCAATGAATTGGCAGACACGGAGCTGTTAAAGGAGAGGAAGGAGGCAGAGGATGCAAAATTGCTCCTAAAAATTAAGGAAGAAAGGAGACAGAAAAGGCTCTACAAGCATGCTCCTATCCTCTCCCCAGTTCTAGAAAGTCCTAAGAAAGAGGCTGTGACAACTAAACAACCTCAGGTAGACAAGGAAGTTGATAGACAAAACATGATTAGCTACCTAAGTGCCACAGGTCTTTATCAGACATTTGCACTTCTTCCCTTATCATATGAGTATGTTGAATTCGAGTATCTTAAACAGGTGGAGCAACAAGTTATCAAAGATGAAAGGTTGCTAAGAGAAAGATGAGGGAGAAGCTACAAAGTCAAGAGCCATAATAAAAAAGAGTCAAAAGAAGTCTGCTGATAGGCGGAGGATGATGAGCATCTTGAAGCTGTATGGATTCTCTGGAAGGAGGCTTGGTCCAATGTCTCTATCCACTATGGATGAGCATATTAGAGTGATCAAGCAAAAGATTAAAAAGGGAGAGCTTATTGACTTGCATTCTCCACCAAGTCAATCTCAACCTAAAGTTGAGGTAAAGGTTGAACCCACTAAGACAACACAACCTGAACCTAGAGTTGCATCTCAGCCAACTTTATCTTCTAATCCACAGTATGGTCCAAATCCCTCTCCTTTTGACCTTGTGAGGGAAGAGGACCCAACTGAGAAAGACATAACAAGTCAACATGGTGCTGAAGGTCAGTCTTCTCAGTTAAAGACTTCAAAGAAGAGTAAAAGGATGGCCAGGAAGAGTAGTTCTAAGAAGAAGTCCAAGGCATCCACCTCTATACCTCAGGATGACTCAAAGCATACTGAGGTAGTTCAAGAAGAGGCTGCTTAACTAACTCCAACTCTAGTAGAGCCTCTTGCAACTGGAAGACCCATCCTGTCTTAGACCTTTGCTACTAATCCAGACAGGTGGTATGTCATCAAAGATCAAGGAGGTCAAGATGTCTATTTCTGGCAAGACATGCTTGAACTTCCTCTGCATGATCACAATGACATGAGAAGGTATTATGAGAGTCTGAGGGATCCTAATCAGTTGATGAAGAAAGGAATGATCTTGATCCTGATGAGGACTGTCAATATCTAAGTATACTTCTCTATTTTGGTAGCATCAGCCTAGGGGGAGTTCGTAAGGTTATACTTGAAAGGCTGATGCAACCAAAGAAACCAAAGCAACCAAGGAGCTTCCAGCTTGCATGCATATTGTGCAGAGTAGAGTTACTTCGGAAGGTTTACACTTCTCACAGCAAATTATTCTAAGTGTAAAATTTTCCAAAGCCAAAGACCAAATCTTTCGAAGCCAAATATGAAGTCTTCTGAAGCTTCAAAGACAAAGTCTTTCGAAGCCAATAAAGTGAAGACTGATTTCTTCCAAAGACAGAGAGGACATGCTTTCTCTAATCTACTTTTGCATAAAGCTAACAAAATTTCCCCTGCAACTCTGAAGACTCACCAACTTGCATGAGTTGGTGAAAAGGTCCATGCTTTTATAACTATAGATTATGGTCTAGAGTCTTTAACTTTCTACTTTGTACCTTTTATCCTTTTTGTAATATATTAGGATGTGAGCTATGGCATGTCATAGTCACTAGTCAAAAGGCAATCTGCCTTTTGACTTTACATTGATCTTGTTGTCTAGATTAGTGTTTCAGCTGGCCTTTAAAGTATGGCTGGCTGTAGGATGTAGTATAAAGTATCTCAGGTTCTTGTATTTCTTTTTATGCTTTGTAACACTTGTAAACGAACTTGAGAGCAATATACATCATTCTTGAAAACCATACTTATCTTGTTCTTGTTCTTAGTTCTGTCTCATTGTTTACTTGTGTTCTTAGTATCATTCATATAAACCTGGTTCCCTATTTGATCTGTTAAGTGTTCTAGCACTCTCCTCATTATGAGACTGATTGTATTGACCATCCCTAACTGGTCCTGCATAATGTATTGAGGTTCACAAACAAAACCTTAAGAAAAGGGATGAGGCTTCACTTTGGACGTAGTGTGAGGCCCCATGGTGGGCGCCACTTGTTACTACAAAGGGAACAAGGGTCTAGCGAACTTGTCTTCGTGGATACCTGTAACACTTGAGACAAAGAACTGTTAGGCTCACCGCAGGGGGATTCCCCTGCGATCCACCTCCGGTGTGAGAATCAGTCTACCAGAAAGATGGTAAGTATGGAGTGGTATACTAAAGAGTAGAAGGTTTTGGTTTAGATGGATACCTGAGTATCTAAGTAGTTCTATTTATACTTGAGGAGGTCTGATCATGAGACCTATTGGATGGATATCTCTCCTATTTTAGTATGTTGATCTTTCTTGTTTTATCATCGTTGCCTCGATCCTAAGACATATCCTTTTTAATGTAATACTTTGACTTCCTTTTAATGTCTTCTCAGCTTTACATTTTCCCATCTTTTCAATAGGCTTTGACTTTCCTGTTTGATGATCAACATAGTAAGTAGCTTTTCTCTGACTTATCTCAGGTATAACCCTTTTGATCAATCTCCTTGTTCGGAATACCGCCGACCATTCTTTCCCAGTCCTTTCGCTAGGCAAGGTAAGGATTGTATGTGTTTTCCCTCGGGGTCGAAGTATTCATCCTATTAGGGCGGGAAAAATTACATGCTGACGCAAGAGTCATTTGACCTTGTGATCACGTGGGAATAATTCAGTGTTTAATTAACCTAAATGCATGATTTTACATCATGATAAGTGTAGAACAAGTTCACGTTGTTTTTGTTTTGATTCGTAGGTGTTTGGAGCTAAACAAGGTCTATTTTGAGAGAAAAAAGAGCAAAATAGGGAACTACAAGGGTTGAAAATGAAAATAAAGAAAGTTACAAAAATGGTCCAGAAAACCCTAAACCTGCGTATGATACGCCGGGAATGGGCGTATCATACGCCGGGAAGCTTATTCGTGGGCGTATTTGTGGGTGTTTTTGACAAAAATTACAGAAGGGGGGCGTATGATACGTCGCCCTTTGGCGTATCATACGCCGGTATGCAACCAACTTCCGGATTTTGTGTAATTTCAAGCTACTTAAACATAATTCAACCCTAATTTGAGAGGACTTTTCCAAGCTCTAATCTTGATAATTCTAAGGTGAATTTTGGTGTTCCAAGGCTCCCAAAGTCATCCACAAACATTCTCCAAATCAAGATTAAAGATTTAATGAAGACCATGAGTGGCTAAGTTCTTGTTGATTGCTTTCGGGAGTACGATTCATGTTAAGTGAAACAATTGGTATGTTTGATTAGGGTTTTTTGTATGGAACAATGGATTAGTGAATTAAATTTTATGTTTTGATTTAGTTAAAAAGGTTTACTTATGAATAAAGTTGTGTGCTTGATTATCAGTTTACGGTTTCCTTGCATCGTAAGCTTATTAAGAAAAATAGACAACGTGATATAGGTGAATTGGTAACTTTGTGAATGAACAAGTCTTAAAAGATTGTTTCTTTGTTACCACTTTAATCAAAAGCTAAGATCTTGAAATATTGTTTCTTAAAAACCCTAATTTAAAAGTATCACTTGTGGATCTTGCAGAATTGAAACCCGAAAGTAATTGTTTGTCATTATTTAAGTAAATTTGTTTCAAAGTTCTTTGCTTTATGCACGTTTGTTCATTCATTCATCCAAAGTTTTAATTTTTAACTATAAGGTTTGTGTCTTTAAGTTAATTGAGTTGCAATCATTAAACACTTTCCACATATGCCCTGTGGAGACGACCTTACTTACCCTTGCACAATAAAGGTAGCTAAGACCGATAAATTAACTTGTTTTTGATCGAGTCTCAACAACCAGATCAAAATGGCATCGTTGCAGGGGAATTAGTACGCTTAGTGTTTAATAGTTTTTATTTGCTTTCTTAAAAATTTATAAAAAACCCAAAAAGATTTTACTTTTCTGTTTTTTTTATTTGTTTTCTTGTTCAGTATTACGCAAGGTATTTTGTGTTTTCTTGTTTGCAGGTAACCATTACATTAATGCATACAAGATTTTCAGGAAGGACCTCACCATTGCTATTTGATCCAGAAATCGAGAAGACTACAAGAGCGAATCGTGTGTTTCAAAAAGTATCAACTTTAAGGACTTCTCAAATTCGGATATTATGCAGACTTTCAAGAACACCCAAAAGTAACCAGTCAAGAATGATGAACAATCCAGAAAACCAAGGAGTACCACAACCCAACCAACCTTTAGGAGATATTCCATTACCCATATTCCTTCAACCTGATGATCCCTAACCTCAACCACAACCAATGCAAGCTCAACCTCAAGGGCCGATCCCTATAAATCAAGATGTGCAAAAGGAACCTCCGCCCATGAACTTCCAACCGATGCCAAATTTCTAGGTTCGTAATCCAAGTTTTCAGCATGACATGGAAGGGAGCCATCATAGCAATGAGGACAAGTTTTCAGTCAAAGGAAGTCATCACACTAATTATATGGAAGAGTGGATTGAAGATCAAGTTGACATGGACGGACCAAACCAATATGATTTTGGGAATTATGGGAACCAACCGGGCTATCGAAACCGTCAAACAAATTGGGATTAGGATGGTATGCTCAACCACCCATTCGCAACAACGTTGGAGGTCAACCGTTTAATGGCATACCTGCCAATCTAGGAGCACAACACTATGTACCAGTACATGGTGTGGATAGTCACTTTTGCCCTGCCATTGCCATCAATTCATCTCCTATAGTTTTACCAACACAAAGAGCACGAGCTTTTGAAGTCCAACCACAATGCTTGGGAATTCTCCCTCACTTCTATGGTATGGCAACCAAAGAACCCTATTTGCATATATTCGAATTTACACAACAATCAGGTCAACATTTCATGAAGCTATTTCACCGATTCAAGAGATGAATATATACTTCCCAAAGGACAAGTGATGCAAGGCGGGCCATTCGAGGATTTACACAACAATCAGGTCAACAGTTTCATGAAGCTTTTCACCGATTCAAAGAGATGCTAAGAACTTGTCCACATCATGGCATAGCTAAGTGGGAGTTGATTTCAGAATTTTGTGATGGGCTATCATCGGAGGATGCTAGAGATGTAAATTCCACAAGTGCAGGAATGTTCACCTTAAACCATGAGGATGATGATTAGGATATTCTTGAAAGGATGAGTGTAATCTCAAAGAAGCGTGCACAATCAAGTCGGATGTCAAGGGGTGTAAACATAAAGATAGTGAATGATCATGAGGCCAGGGATAGAATTACGGTTCTAGAATGAGAAATTGCAAGCCTAAAAGTTGGAAAGAGTGGATGGCAAACATATCTAGTGAGTATGAAGTGTGTGACATGTGCAATGACATCAGCCATACATCGGTCACATGCTACTTGAATTTGGGGAAGAGTGAAAGTGTACATCAATTACAAGGCCAAGGAGAAAGGAAGACATATGATATGAATTCTAACATATATCATCCCGGTCTTAGATATCACTCAAATCTTAGATATGGTAACAATACTAATCAATTGAATCCTCCTTTTCAGGTACCAAATCAAGGAAGCAACCAATATCAAGGCCAACAACAAGAATACAATCAAGGCGGTTATCAAAGGAACAACTACAATCAAAGAAACTACTAACAACGCGGTCAATATAATTAAAGGAATCAACATCATCAACAAGGTACTTCCACTAGCAATGGCAATGACAATGCAATTTTGTCAGTAATTCAAGATCTTGCAAAGGAGATGAAAGAGTTCAAGCAATTTAGAGAGATGCAAGAAAAGACCAATGAGGCCATTTCCAAGCAACTTGGACAATTAGTGGAACAATTTCCGAACGAGAACCGGGGAAGCTTCTAAGTGATACAACAAAGAACCCTCAACATCAAGCCTCAAGTGCAAAGAATGTGCACATCAATTTGGTTAGTATCCTTCCGAAATCTAAATATATTGATTATAATTTAACCTCTACTCCTCAAGTAGTTGTAGGTAACGATAAGGAAGTAGATGAAGAAGAAGGAAGTGACCCGGGAGTACCAATCATTCCCATTCAAGTCGAAAATTTCAAATCAAGCGGGCACTTTTGGATTATGAAGTCGGGGTGAGCATCCTTCCTTGGAGTCTATATGACCAATATGACTTTGGTCCATTACATGAAACCGACAAAACAGTGGTGCTTGTTAATTCGACATGGAAACAACCCCGGGGAATGGTCAAGGATATGATAATCAAGCTAGGAGAGATTTACCATTCTATGGACTTTATGGTGCTTGATTATGCCCCGGTAAGGACAAATGAGCAACTAAAGGTAATTCTAGGTCGACCATTCTTAGCAACAGCGAAAACCCAAATCAATTGCCGAGATGAAATTATTGACATGACATTCAAAAACCGTAAGTTGTTCTTTAATGTGTTTTCAAAATCAATTACATATGTAGTTAATAATGATTGTATTGTAATAGATGCTACTAACAGGTGTGCTCCTCCTTACATTTCACATGTGAGCGAGGACATCACAAAGAAAATGGTTTTGATCCTGACAGGTTTGAGCTTGAGAATGTGGAAAAAGATGAAAATATAAAGGTGGATCCATTAAGGAAGGAGAATCCGAGACGAAAGGTAAAGATGGGTAAACCACCGGATCAAGTGAATTCAAGGGTCAAAGAAGAGATGTTTGACCAATATGGGAGCGAACAAGAAAATCTACCAAGATGGGATAAGCAATTCTTTCAAGATAAATTTGGAGAGAAGCACCCAATTCGACCACCTTAAGTGGTCTCAGGTAAGGTCCGCCTGAAGACCTAAAACTTAGCGCTTACGGGAGGTAACCCGAGAACTTTGTAGGTGTGTTCACCAGAAACCCTCACGAGACTACAACTCGTCCACTCGGGTCTACCGAGGGGTTTAAAGGCTTGTTGCATACGCTAAATGCAACCATGATTCCTATGAAAGTGAATTTTAATTCTTCTATTAGTTTATGTGTTTTTGTTTTGTTTTGATAGTCAATCACGAGATGCAAGCACTCAAGTGTGGGGAGGCACAAGCCGGGTGATGAAGGTTCCGATAATGATTGCGGTCAGGTCCATGTGTTCTTTCCACTACTTTGGTTTTGAACAATATTCTTTTCACGCTTTCGTTGAAATTGATTGATAATATGTCAGGATGTGGCATACTAGTCTCCCTTTGCAATGAATTGCCTTGATTAGCAATAATAGGAACGAAATTAAGAATCTACTCCCCTATGTTATGAAAATACCAATTGTGACTACCATACATTGAGGACAATGTATCTCAAGTGTGGGGATGAGGGAAGAATTGAAAAAAACTGAACCTTTTTGAAAAATAAATTTTCTAATAAGCATAATTATGCATGAGACCTAAAAAATTTCTCATTTTTCATACATGGTTAATTATCACTTGTTTGTGCATGTATAGATCCCTTGGCATGCTTGTTTTGAAATTATAGTAAGCCACTCCCATCATGAATTTTATAAAAATTTAGGTAGAATTCTTAGAAGGCATAACGAACCGGATGGTAGATGACATATGTGCTTCACATTTTTAACCCCTTCCCATCGTTTCCATGAAAATTTGAGCCTAATTGAGCAATTCATAGCATATGTTGATTTGCTTTATATTTTTGCATAATAAGGAAAACCATAATGTGCCTTTAAGTTAGAACTCGTGTAATTGATGCGTGTCAAGATCATGAACCAATATGTGCATAAATGTGATAGAGGCATTAGGAATGAACCATTTGCTTAAACCTTTTCTTTTGAATCCCTTACCTTGATAATCTTCCTTTAGACACCACGTTGAGCCCCAACTTGTCGTTTGTATAACCCACCACAATAAGCCTACAAAGCCTTTGCCTTTTCATGAAACCATGGGTGATGAAGTTCAATCCATGACTTGTTCAGAAGTGTCTTTTAAGTATTAGTTCAATAATAGTATGATTGGGTTGAATTTGGTTATATAGAACTATATATAAAAAAAAAGAAAAAAAAGAAGAGAGAGAAAAAGAAAAAAGCTAAATATGAGGTCAAAATGACCAACATATGAAGCAACAAAAATAGTGTGAAAATTCGATGATATTATTGCAACTAGATGATGGAGATTGATAAACAAGATGTCTAGCATGTTAAATTGGATTTCATTCACCATTATCCACTCTTAAATCCCTTTTTATCCCACCTTAAACCTTAGTTTAACATTACAACCCATAAAAGACCTCTTCATTTATGTATTATATTGTGTTAATTGATGGATATATGATTAATACATGAGCTTATGATGAACATGTACAGTCTTGGTTTGAGAGTTCCAGATATACTAGTATATAATCACTAGTCCACAAAAACAAACCGAGAGGAGTGTTCATTGTGAGGAATGTGAATGCATGCATTTTTGAAGCAAAAGGTGAAGTTATGCCAACTAAGGTGATTCTAAGTTTAAAACATGAATGATATTACATGTTGGGTTGTGAATTTTACATTATGAAAGTTTAAAAGTAAGTATGTCTTGTGACCTCAACTTATACAAAGTTGTGATAACTTAGCATGTTTGATTAAATAAGGGGAATTGCGCAAGTAAGTTTGTTTGAGGACAAACAAAAGGTTAAGTGTGGGGATGTGATCGCGTGGGAATAATTCAGTGTTTAATTAACCTAAATGCATGATTTTACATCATGATAAGTGTAGAACAAGTTCATGTTGTTTATGTTTTGATTCATAGGTGTTTGGAGCTAAAGAAGGTCTATTTTGAGAGAAAAAGGAGCAAAATACGGAACTACAAGGGTTGAAGCTGAAAATAAAGAAAGTTACAAAAATGGCCCAGAAAACCCTAAACCGGTGTATGATACCCCGGGTATGGGCGTATCATACGCCAGGCAGCGTATTGGTGGGCGTATTTGTGGCCGTATTTGACAAAAATTACAGAAAGGGGGCGTATGATACGCCGCCCCTGGGCGTATCATACGTCGGTATGCAACAAACTTCCGGATTTTATGGAATTTCAAGCTACTTAAACATAATTCAACCCTAATTCGAGAGGACTTTTCCAAGCTCTAATCTTGACAATTCTAAGGCGATTTTTAGTATTCCAAGGCTCCCAAAGTCATCTACAAACATTCTCCAAATCAAGATTGAAGATTCAATGAAGACCATGAGTGGCTAAGCTCTTGTTGATTGCTTTCGGGAGTACAATTCATGTTAAGTGAAAACAATTGGTATGTTTGATTAGGGTTTTTGGTATTGAACAATGGATTAGTGAATGAAATTTTATTTTTTGATTTAGTTAAAAGGTTTACTTATAAATAAAGTTGTGTGCTTGATTATCAGTTTTTGGTTTCCTTGCATCGTGAGCTCATTAAAAAAAGTAGACAACGTGTTATAAGTGAATTGGTAACTTTGTGAATGAACGAGTCTTAAAAGATTGTTCCTTTGTTACCACTTTAATCAAAAGCTAAGATTTTGAAGTATTATTTCTTACAAACCCTAATTTAAAAGTATCACTTGTGGATCTTGCGGAATTGAAAACCCGGAAGTAATTGTTTGTCATTATTTAATTAAATTTGTTTTAAAGTTCTTTGCTTTATGCATGCTTGTTCATTCATTCATCCAAAGTTTTAATCTTTAATTATAAGGTTTGTGTCTTTAAGTTAATTGAGTTGCAATCGTTAAACACTTTCCACATATTTTCTGTGGAGACGACCTTACTTACCCTTGCACAATAACGGTAGCTATGACCGATAAATTAACTTGTCTTTGATCGAGTCTCGACAACCAGATCACCTTGCTTATGTCGTCAATTCATAAACTAACGCATGCACTTTTCCAAAACTTTTGTAATTTTCATCAGAAGCTTTTACAAACCAGACCTTATTGTATTTCTTACTAACTTTTGCGATGTTGAACATAATGCCTTATACTTTGATGTAGTGTAGCGCTTCTTCCCTTATGTTGTCTATTTACAGATTAATTTAATTATGTATCTGTTATGTAAACTAGAACTTATTATACTTTTTACTAACTTTTGTCTTTTTCTTGACTCTCAGGATACTATCTTCTTTTTTTTATTAATTCATCAAATTCACTAATGCAGGTGGACATCGAAGCAATGGGTTAATTTGCAAACTTATAAGTAGAACATAGTTGTTTATATTCGACATTAGTGTAGTGCTTCACAATGACAGAGCTTGAACCATACTACAAGGGACGGACTTTATATATATTAAAAAATTTATACTAACGGGCTGTAAATTTATACTATTATATTGAAAATTAATACTATTTGTTGTTCGAATTTTCTTGCCCACTTTTTTAAAGATAGATGTACATTGCAAGCAGTTTGCCAATTACACGAAATTTAACCCGCTGCGAAGCCAGAGGCTACACCTAGTTATTCTATATCTACCAAGTTTTGAGACGTAGATGTGAAACTTTGTTCACTCGTTCCACCAAATATTCAATATCTACACATTATTCACCCATTATTTAATATCTAAAAGTTTAGTTTCTCGTACGATAGGTAGTTTACACAACTTTTATATTTGGGATTAGTCTAAGTGTAACCATGCCAGCTACGGTTTGAATCTTCGGACATTACCAACAAAAGATGACCGGACGGGGATGTTAAATTATACCCGCTGAATCATCATGACGGTTATACAAAGGGCTGTGTCAGTTAACTTATATAACCAACTATACTCAGGTATAATACATAAATTACATTAATAATTAATTATAATTGATAATATCAATATTAAGCTAACAAATAATACCTTTATGTTCATGATTCTGAAATAACATACCTATAAGTTAAGAATTAAATAGGCAGCCATTTGCTAACTGAATTACCTCTTGATATATCTGATTAACGAGAAAGTAATTTCTTTTCCAAATGATGTATTTTAGAGTCAAACAAGATGAGATGTGACTGATATCATATGTGATTGAGTCACCTTGTCACCTTGAGCTGCCCATATATCAGAAAGTCAATTCATTGTTTACACATAAAAATGAAACCATACCATTCAACATATATGCAAACAACAGAAGTGTATTCGACACGATATACTTGGTATCAAAATCTGGTCTAAACTAACCGCAACTCACACATTATCATCAAACAAAAACATGTATCAACCAAAACAAAGAAGCTGCCATTGCTGATATCGCGATTGCTTCAGTTTCAGCATCGTTTGGTAGTGAAGGGTATGCCTCAGGAGGAGGTAGCTTGCATTCTTCCCCATTGAAGTACACTTTCCTAGGAAAAGCCCATCCCTGCTTAAATGTAAATGTGTTCTTGTCTTTCCGCATAAGCACTTCAGACTGTACATTTCCAAACGGTCCAGCTTCCATCAATAAATCGTTATAAAACTTCATTCCATAAAACATCCCAGTGTCATCTGCACGACAAACAAAAAGTTCACAGTTCAACAAACTGGATTTATTGTTTAGAGTTTAGGGGTTAGGGGTTATCTTACTTATGGATTGATAAGGAACTAGAGGCTTGTAATCAAAGCTAAAAACTTGGGTCACATTGTTGAGATTCGGGTGTTGTGCCACGAGAGTCCATTGTGTGTAGTTAAGTCTGTAGTTAAAGTTAGTAACAGCCATCTTTACGCGCCAATAGTCTTTATAATTTTGCTTCACATGCCAATGCACGCGTATGGGGCACATATGGTGAGTGCATTGCAGCAATGGTTCGTTATCTTTTCTTGGTGTGTTGATCCCGACCGAGGTTGCCCTCTTTGAACCACTCCTACATTTTCAAAACCATGATTAACAACATCATATCAGTCGCTATATCACATTAAACTGTTTGCACATTGTATAAATGAACTCTTACTTGATACATTCGTCTTTGTTGTGGCAACCACATGAACAAGCCGGGCAAGGAGTGATGGTTTCATTGTAGAAGGAAGAGAAAGATACGCAACAGCTAGGATGCCTAGATACTAAAAACTGCGAGTAAGTGCATGTCACGTTCCATGTCACTGCATTCGATAATTGTTAACCACTTTAGTCCTAAAATATTAGTCTGTTATAAGAGGAATAGTTGAGAATATATAGCTAAACCTCTTAGGTGAAAATTTTATATTTTGGTGTTTTATTAAGATATTTTGATTATTATTTTGTTATGTTTTTGTAACCCCAGGGGTAATGTACTAACTAAGAAAATATGCACAAAAATTGTTTACAGGGCCAATATGACTCAAACTGACCCGACCAATTTTGCCCTATACAAAATATGACATGTTTCAACCAAAACCATTTTCCTCTTACTAGTTATATTAGTAGTCTTTTATACTTTCTAAAAGAGGGATAGAAAGTTACTTAAAGCTTGAGTCTTTCGTCTGCGATCAGGAGTCAGATAGACAGTAGATGGCACAATTGTAGCCGGGCCACAAGTGTAGCCCGGGCCTGGAGCGAGCAAACTGAAGTTCTTGGGCAGTTTAACTGTTTTATTTGAAGTGCCTGCAAGGCCAACACTCACTTGAAATGCCGAAACAGCAGCAGAGGGATCTTGACCCCATGAAGACACTACACCACCTTTACAGCAGTTGGAGATTTGCTGGTTGTAAGGAACCCCGGGGAGCAAATCGACAACCACCGGGTTTCTCTTGCAGCAGTGTGGTGTGTTTCCGCCTTTGAACTTAGAACAATCGCCTTGTTCGGTCGTTTGGGCTCCTACCATTGACCAGATCACTTCTTTCTTAGCCCAGTTCCATCCCAGGGTCCACCCAGGATTCATTATATGTCTATACATTTGGAAGTTGTTCATTGTAACCAATGCCTGCAAGATAGCTAATTTGTTATACTGTTGCATAGAGTGTGAATTTTGGGTTATTTACTTATAAACGTGTCGATTTTGGCTGTGTTTTCTTTACAGAAAGGGTCATAAAGTTAAAAAAAAAAGTATAAACGGTAATGGGTCTAATGAACTAAATGTGTTGAAATCATTTTATTCCTCTTTGACTATAAGTGTTTCGGGTCAACACGACCTGTCGAGGTGATCAGTACCAAAAAGTTGCACATTATTACCCATACCCATCTTGAGCCGGACCCAAGAGCCCAAACCCCCTTGTTTTGCCAGGATGCATACTAGCTACAAGAAACTCACCACGTAACCATCTGGGGTCCAAGAAATGACATCCCATTTGATTGTTATATTTCCAAACGGATCAAGCGGGTCAAATGCCACTGAAATAACAACACGAAACTATTAAACTAAATGTATTTGTTATGAAGTATTAAAAAAAGATTTGATTAGTGTACCACACCTGAACTTTGAGAAAACACCAAAATAAGAGTAGCCCATAAGCTGAACTCTAGAACCATTCTTACAGATTCTATGTGCAGCAACTCTAGATCTCATTGCTGCATTAATAAGGAGAAAAATAAGGTGCAGGATATGAAGATATTTTACCTAACAGTTGTTGATGCCTACTTAGATTATTCTGATTAGCCATTTAATTTTCAGCTTGTTGAAAAATGAAGCAAAGGTGTGACAGTAAAGTTACACTTGCAAAGAGTGTAGAGTGATGGCCAGTCATTATCTCCATTCCTTTATATTGATCTGACTTTTCACCTATTAACACAGCCTACTAAGTGCTCCTGGTTCAGCCCGAAAACTCAATAGCCCACTCTTGCCTAAGACGGGTTAGGCACAGTCCAAGGTCCGAGCCTTATTAGCCCCGAAAAGCTCGATAGCTCGCTTTGGCATGGTCCCAAAAAGACCGATATTTTGTGTATATGTTAGTTTGTTATTTATGAAATTTAATGATGTATCTTTCTATAATCTTTGTGTTACAGTTGATGGTCTTTTTTTTTTTTTTTTTTTTGTGATACTTTATTAAATGCTGTTGTTTAAAAACAAAAACGATCTAACCCAAATACGGAATGAGGCCGGTTGGGCCTAGTGGGCTTTTTTAACTTGTAAGGACCAATTCTTTTAGGGTGGGAACGAATTAAAGAAAGATGATTTGTTTTGTTATCCAGTGAAGAAACGATCTAGTAAAGAAGAGATAGGAGGAAAGTATTGGGGTTAATGTCAGGGACTCAGGGACTCACAATACACATATTGTCTTTTATTAAAAGGTTTAGTTATAGTATTTTGATTTTATTAATTATAACTGGTATTTTGATAATTTTACATGCACTTAATAGAAAATGTTAGCGCTAAATCCAAGCTAAACACCTAACATGTTATATTCTTACATACTATCTGAACTAAACCTATAATTTTCATTATACAACAATCTTTTAGAGTAATTTACTCTTTCGAAAATGTTTTTTAAGAATATAAATTACTCAACCCCGTTCACTATCTCCAAAAGTGTTTACATTAGGATATAAATTATATCATTATTAATTGAATTAATAAGTTATTTTAACTTTTAAGGGTTTACATAAGTGACATGTAGTGTAGTAAATACAAGTATATTAGGATTTTTTTTTGAAAATAAAGAAAAATCACGTACGTATTAACTTAGATTTCCTTTTATGATATTATTTTTCTATAGAATTTCAAAACCTCATTCTAAACCACATCAAGCGTTTGGTTGTTTCATTTCATTGAAGGTGGTAATTGACGGCGAAGTAGAGTTGTTTGTCACCGACAAGAAGATGACCACATGGTGGTGTTAGGCTGGTGCTAGGTTGCTTTGTTCGTGGTACCACCTAACTTTTTTTTCCCTCTACCTTTAATTTAATTAATTTGATTTTATTAGATATTTGGGTGTTTTAGTTGTTTCACAGATACTTAACAGGAAGTTTTAACTTTTACATAGTGTTGGGTGCTTACCCGTTGACATTTTTATTGCACTAAACATGTAGTTTTTGATTTTGAAGAATATAATCCAAAAATATAATGTATTCTAGAGATCCTTGCATAATATACTTTATCTGAATACTATACCTTAAACTTTTTCAACTTAACTTTGTGCTTACATTTATGTAAGGCTTCTTTAACTATTATTATATTCATTCATTAATCATACTTTAACAACGTTTACTTTATGTTACCAAATCGTTACTTTATCATTAGTCTGTACTTTGTACAGAACTTCTTATCCATTGCTTGTGTAAACCATAAGACTTTACAATCGCCTGCCATTACGCGAGACTCGTGTATGCTTGCAACACATGAAAGACTCCTATCGGTGGCCATTACAAAGGACTCATGCGTCGAGCTTGAAATACGTCAAGAACTCCATGTTTGTAAGACTTCTTTAGCATATTTTAATATTTTCACAGCTGTGTTTTAGCAGAGTAACTAGTCTTGAATAATTATTCAAGTTCTTTGATGTTTTACATGCGAACATAGCTATGTTTACTGCTATTTCTTTTTTCTTATGTGTTATTTTAACAATAGTAATACTATAACATTCTTTCTTTCTTTATTTATCAATCGTCATTCATACCATCTTTATCTGTATACTATATAAGGGTCATTATGCACATAATATAAACGATCTATACTATCAATGGTGACATGCGAAAACCCTACCATGCAAGAACTAAGTGTCGCACGAGAATGTTATTATACTTCTACTATTAGGCGAAATTTTCATCGTGCGAGAACTATCAGGGAAAACTATGCCGCGCGAAAACATACATATACGCGAGAACACTATCTTAAGCGATAACCTCATCATGCGATAACATCATCATGCGAGAACATAACCTATAAGTGAAAACTATCATGCAGTAACTGCCTTGTGCGAGAACCTATCAACCTATGCGAAAACATCGCATCAGGTCAAAACTTCGGCCCTAAGTTATCGATTTTTCAACCATTTTTAAATGTAAACACATTCTATATCATCAAAGAAGGGGTGTAGAACTCACCTTAAGATGATTGAAGTAGAGCAACACCAACCGAGAACTTTAACATGTAAATCTATATGTTTAAGCATAAAACTATCTTCATTTCATTCATTCTCGCATTAATCAAGGTTTAAAAATGAATTACATACCTCGATCACCTTTTTTCCACCTTCTCTCTACTTTTCGTCGTTCTATCTCTAGAATGCTCTGATGATATTTTCGTGTGAAGGTGGGGGCAATGGGACACCCTTACCTTTTAATAGGCTTTCCTCAATCAACATGTTCTCGTGCGAGAACATTTTTTCGCGCGCAAACTTTATCCCTCTTTGATCTTTAGAAAATTTTGGGGTGTTAAATTAAATAATGTAAAAATCAATGATGAAAATAAAGATCTAACATGTAAAACATAATAGTGAATACATATATTAAATGATGAAAAGCATTTGACACAATGACTTAACGTATTAGATATGATAACCTAATGTATTTGACATAATGACCAAAATATCATTTCATTTATAAACAATAAAATGAAACATGTTAAGCCTAGAATCATTTTTACTATTTTTTAAATTAAATATCTTGTAAGAGTTACCTTAGAGGTCGATGCAAACCAAAGAGCTCTCAGCAAGCATTCAGAAGTACAAGGAAGTTACTTCGGAAGATTTGACAAATGCGCTAAGAAATTCTCTAAGTGCCAAATCTTTCGAATCCAAAGTCCATTTCTTTTGAAGCCAAAGATGAAGTCTTCCGAAGCTTCAAGACAAAGTCTTTCGAAGCCAAGAGACTGATTTCTCCTGAAGACAGAGAAGACATGCTTTTTCTGACATGCTTTTGACAAAAGCTGAACCACTTTTCGCTATCATCTCTAAAGACTCGCCAACTTATATAAGTTGGTGATATCTCCATACTTTTGTCAACTTTATATTAAGATCTTAGAATTTGTAACTTTCTATTCTTGTACTTTTATCCTTTTTGTAATAGATTAGGATGTGAGCTATGACTTGTCATAGTCACTAGTCAAAATGCAATCTACCTTTCGACTTTACATTGATCTTGTTTTGTAGATTAGTGTTCCAGCTGGCCTTCAAGTATGGCCGGCTGTAGGATGTAGTATAAAGTATCTCATGTACCAGTCCTTAGGACTAAGCCTTGTAATAATCATGAAACATTTGAAAGCAATATACATCATTCTTGAAAACCAAATACTTGTGTCTTGCTTGTGTTCTTACACTTGTTCTTTATTTCATTTGTCGGTTCCCTATTTGATCTGTTAAGTGTTTGATCTCTCCAACCTTGTGAAACTATTACATCACCCTTAACCGGTCCTACAATTAGTATCAGAGCTTTTTTAGAGTCTTGATTGTAAGATCTCACCATCTTTAATCTCTTTAGTTCCACAAAACACTTACCAACTCAAATGGCAGCTCTCACTAAGGCTGACATGGAAACCGGCACCATGACCAAATCTTCACTAATCACTCCTGATGACTTTGATACTTGGTACCAAATAATGGAAGGCTTCATCAAGTCTTAAGACAACATGATGTGGAGATCTGTTGTCTCAAGACCTCACACCCAAGCACCACTTCAGCTACTGCTGGTGGTGGAATGATTTTAAAGGAAGTGGCTAACTATTCTGAGAAGATTGGAAGAAGATTGATATAGATCAGAAGGCCATGACCGCTCTACAAACTACTTTTCCCAACTCTATTTGTAGAGGCTTCAAGAAGTGCAAAACTACAAAGCAGCTCTTGGATGCACTGAAGCTTATGTATGAAGGGTCTGATGAAGCTAAAGAAAACAAAAAGGAGCTCATGAAGGAGCAGTTTGAAAATTTCACCTACAAAATAAGTGAAACTATAACTTAACAATACTTTAGGTATGTTGAGATTATAGATACCTGATGGATGTTGGAGTTAAACTTGAAAATAGGGACATTGTGAGGAAGTTCATGTTCTCTCTTCCCAGACAATGGACACACTACTATGTGGCCATTAAGAGAACTGAAAACCTCTCCACCCTCACTCTAATAAAGCTGTATGGTATCCTGAGCGATTACCAGATCGAGATGAACATACAGAATCCATCTAGCAGCTCTTCCAGCAATCAACAGAGTTTAGCCCTCTATGTGGTTGAAAGTAATAGCATAGAACCACATCATCATCTCATCTACTATCCTGAAAACTCACAAAAAGGCCATTTTATCACCTTCCCGGAGACACCAACGGAGAGCTACATCTAAGGAAGCCCATTCCAAGAGACAAACTCATCTAAAGCCTTTGTGTCTTCTAATGAAAGTTGTGGAAACTTTCTCTTAACTCTTGAAGACTTGGATTGTATCCATCCACATGACCTAGAGTACATGGAGATAGTCTAGCAAATGGCTCTTCTCACTCATAAAGCCAAGAAGTTCTATAAAAGAATCGGAAGAAAGTTTCCCACTAATATAACCAGTGCAAAGTTTGGACTGGATAAAAGCAAAGTGAAGTATTATAACTGTAACCAAATGGGACACTTTACTAGAAGTGCAAGGTGCAAAGGATAAATGGTGGGCAAGCACAATCTAGACCAAGCTACACTGATGCAGCTCCTAGATCTAAGAAGCCAAGCCAACCAAAATAACAAGTTGTTGTTGCTGTTAAAGAGGGAGGCTTTGACTAGAGCTTTCAGGTAGAGGATGTTCTCCAAATCAAGCACTAATAGCTGAGGATGATAAAGCCAAGGTATTAGAACATCTTTGTACACCTTAATGCATTGCTAAAGTAAACATTTATAGGTCCTATAACTTGGAAGTGAGATCTGACCTTGAGTCTTTGAATATTTTAAAAGCAGATTTCAAAAGAGCTGAAAATGACTATAAACTTCAAATAGAAGATTTAGAGAAAATAATTTCTACTCTTAAGCATGAGCACACAAATTATAGGACTCAAATCAAAGATTTCATTACTAAGTTAACCGAATGCCAGGTTGAGCTTATGATCAGCAAAGCTAGGGTAGAAAAGTGTGTTCTTGAAGAGGAAACCTTCAAGAACATCATATCCTCATCCTTGCATGCAAAGATTTGTTATCAAAACAGGCAGAGACTGGGATCAAGTGAGATAGCTCCTTCACACACTCTATTATCTATAAGATCTCCAAGGTGTGGAATTAGTCAAGATGAGCTACCCTTTATTGACCATATCTAAGAAGAGGATAAAGATAAAGAGGAGATAATGAAGGATGAACCAGAAGTGAGTAAAGAGGTTCATCCTAAGAAGGGTCACTATACTCCTAGAAAGAAGAAAGAACAAAGGGTGGCCAAGTCAGCTAGGAAGAATTTGATCAGGGCTGCTAAAAGAAAATCAAAAAAGCCCAAGAGATCAAGCCCACTTTTAATCTCAAGCAAAAACAAGTCTTTATCTCTGTTGGGTTTGAAGTGGCGAAGATTGAAGACTCAAATATGAACTCTAGTAGTAGGAGTCTTAGTCCAAGTTCAAACCATCCCAGTCAAGAGAAAAAGGTTGAACAAATGTGCACCACTGCTGCAAAGCCTGAACCATCCAGCTCCAAGAGCAAGCTTCACCCTTAGAATCCTACTGCATCATCTATGAAGATGATGAAGGAAGTGGAAAGAGATCAAGCTCAACCTTCTCCTTAGAAGAAGACCCTCAGAAGTATACTTGTTGAATGCATCATGTGTAGTGGTACTACTCACTTTGATAAGGATTGCATCTACAATCCCAAGAGTACCATCCACATGACCAAGAAGAAAACAATTGAGAATAAAAAGAAGAAAGTAGCTTTAGAAGGAAAAACAATTTTCTTTAAAAGATCCAAGATGAACAAAAAGAAGATTGGTGGAAAACTATCTTCGGAAGAAAATTTGGTCTCGGAAGAAAGAAATGCTTCCGAAGCTGATAATCCAAGGATCGTTGCAGGAATTATCAATTGATTTTAACAAGTATTAAGGGCGGAATTATCAATACCTGCTGTTTAATGGATTGTTTATCAACAGTTGAAATCGATGACCAAGAAGAACAACTAGAAAAAAATTAAACGTAATAATGCAATACACAGATTGTTTTCAATTGCTCTTCATTCACAATCAATCGATTACAATTGATTATAATGCTATATATTCTTGATGCTTGATCTTGCTATATTGTTAATGTTTTGTGTATTGATCTCTGTTATTGTTCTATTGATATATAGAGATCGTGTTTCTATTCTGTTCCTAAATCATTGCTGATATTTTGCTATTTTGTAGCTATACTTAAGCTAACTTCCTCTAACTATGCGAATCCTTGCCTTGTTTATCGGCATAGGAGTTCACAATTTACAATGGAAATTATATTTTACAAAATAGAATGTTGTTGATGTGATGTGGAATATTTGCTTGAATTAAATATCTTCCGCCGCCATTGACTCGATGTTATTGCTCTGACTTGTTGACTATGTTGCGTACTTGATGATTTGTAATCAATACAAGTTTGTTAATCTTCCGTACGAATTGGTCTTCCGTAGGAAGTTCTTCTTCCGCAGCAATTAATCTTCCGCAGTAACACTTTATCTTCAGTATTTGTTCTTCAGTGGTTGTGCTTTCGTAGGAGTTCTTGTACTTGTTCTTCAGCAGCAAGCTCTCCTTCAGCAGCTCCACTTGATATTTGGTCTTGTTCAGTAGTTGTTGTTCTTCCGTAGGAGATCTACGGAAGCACATACTTCAATTATGCCCCGGAGAACATCCACGGAAGAATACTTATTCATTCGTAGGTTGTTCTAACACTTAGTCAATTTTTCCAAATTGACCAAGTCTGATATTTCCTGTAATAACATAAGCTAACATACACAATAATATGAGTTACCATATAATTCATGCATTACATTATATTATCAAAAAGAGAATTTCAATGATTAATTATAAGAGTTGACAAGTCAACTAGACCTATACATTTGATCTAGTTCTAACTATACTCCTCCTATAGGTTTAGCCTCTTGTAATAAGCTGTTCAAGTCTCTCAATTCTTGAAGTCTTGTCAAAATTTTGGTATTGAAGTATCCTATAGTATTCTTTTGATCTTCATACTGATACTTTATCTTCATTCTCCCTATTCTCTTTAATGTTTTGTATTTCAAGCCCATGATGTCCTCTTCAGTGGTTAATGTTGCAACAACACTATTATTAGACACCACTTCCAACTCATCCTATTTTAAAATTCTCAGTTCTGTTATTGGCTCTATCTCTGCTCCCATCAGCTGCCCAGGTTCAAACCTCCTTCCACTGTAAGCCTTGGCATGGAGCTTGTCAATAACTTGAATGATGTGTACATACAAGCACAAGTCATTTTGAGCAGTTTGATCATTGAGCTTGGGAAAATACTTGTCATGTAGATATTAGGTATAGATCGGATGAAGCAGCTTGATCTCTATTGGGTCAAATAGCCTTATGCTAGGACCTTTCTTTAGTGGATCATTTCTCTGCAACACCAGCTCTTTCGTCCTTTCTACGTATCCCCATTCTGTGATAGGGCAAGAGTATTGATTTCCATCAATAACTTTGATTGATGCTTCAGATCGGTCTTCATATTCAATTCTTTGTAAAAATTCATCATCCACCTGTTGAGAACTAGAATAAGACCTTTTCTGTTTCAGCTTCCTTTTGTTGTGTTCTGTATCTTCTTTCTTGGCTTCTTTAAGTACATCTCCCTTGAACATGTGACTCAGCTTAGCCACAAGTCCAGAGAAGTCTCTTCCCCATGGATTGATTGGGAAGTTTGTGATGGGAATGTTTTGCAAAGTAGTGAGGTCTGCATCTGGAAGTGTAAGGAGTATTTCCACTCTTAGAAAGCATTGAATCATTCCAGATGTTCTCTTCAGCACAACATAATCCCACGCTGAGTCATATTTCCAAGCAATGATTCTATTTTCTTCTATTGATCTTGGAGTTGTCATGTTGTCAAACAACTGAATCATTATGGGCTTTTGTTCAGTTATCTCTCTAACTGCAATTCCCAAAGGCCAGACCTTGTTGGGTATCACATCCCTTGGCTCTCTTATCAACTTTTCTTTACCTCTCTACATGTCTCTGCTCTGTACTACATTTGGTTCAGCAGGAGTTTGTTTTGCTTGTTGTATGTATGCAGGATTAGGAGCTCCAGTCCTGAACTTTACTCCTATGTCTTGTTCCACCTTCATCACATGCTCCATCATTTCCCTTAGCTCACTTATTGATCTTCCTTTAACTCATGGGCTTCATAGTTATGACTCTACAACCAGCAAGTCATGTTGTACCTGGTCAGCTTCTTAGTTTCATAATGAACCAAATCCTTCTTGATTTTCTCCATATCTTTGTATTTTGAATAAGTTTCATAATTGCATATGGGCAGCATTAGCCTTGCAGCATCAAACTCCTTCAAAACTTCAATCATCTCATTCATGTTCATTCATTCTACCATGTCATAAGGGAATCCGTTACTTATTAAGTCCATGAACATGGCAGATTGACCTCTTTCTTCTAAAATGTCTTCAGTTGATAGCATGCCAGATTCTTCTTCAGTTAGCTGCTTCAACTCATCATCACTTTCTTCTTTGATGATGTCAATTTGCTGATAACCTGCAGGATTAGCTAATGGAGTGTGAATTGGGGAGACCCTTTTTGATTTCTTTTGTTCATCTTTAGATTCAGCACCTTCATCTTGAGTTTTGCCCAGATATTTTCTTTTCCTGCTATAAAAGATTATGGGTTCCTATTCCTTCATTTTTGATCTCACATCAGCTTCTTTCTTTTTGCTCACTTCTTGTTCAGATAACTTTTTCTTTAACTTCTCAATCTCATCATCTTTTGCTTTTAGTTGTTCTGATTGTTCAGAGATTAGCTCATTCATTGCATCAATTACCTTGTTATCAGTCTCAATATCTTCTCTCAGCCTTTTGATTCGTCCTTCCAGTTGAGTGATTGTAACATCTTTCTCAGCTATCAGTCTGTCTTTCTCTATCAGCTCCTTCTTTATTTTCCTCAACTTTTCTAGCTTCCTATTGCTTTTAATGATCAAATTGTTGTATTTTGCTACCAGGTAGCTCTTACTCACATCAATCTCTTCTTCATTCAAGTCATCCTTATTGTAAGCAATGATGTCAACATAAATACCCTCTTCTTATTCAACTTCTTCATCTTTCTCCCTTTTAACCTCCAGTTATATCTCCTCATTATCACCATCATTAACAGCTTTATATTCATCCTCATCAAAGTTAAGTTTCTCAGTAGATGTTGGGCTATCAAAGGGTTCAGTAGGTATGGGTGAGGTGGTTGGTTCAGTTTGAAGTGGAGGTGTAGGTGTTTGAGTGAGAATGGTGAAATGGGTTTTGTTGCACCAGAGTGCAGTGATGATTGAGATTGGATGGGTGAGATAGTTGGGTATTCTCACTGGAAGATGATTCTGATAATTCTATCACAGTGGCTGGTGATGTAAAGTATGGTTCATGTTGAGATAATGGTTGTGATGGTGAGTGTTGTTGTGATGGTTGATGGATTTGATCACGTGACACTACTTCAGTTGAAGCAGAATTTATTGATGTTTGAGAAAGTGCAGGTGATAAGGGTTGGGTGTGTTCACTTGGTGGTGAAGGAGGATTGGGTTCATGATGTGGTGGTTCAGGTGATTCGGTTGAAGGTGTTTGTTGTTTTGGTTGTTTAGGGAATATGAGTTCCTGAGGTATGTTAGCAGTCTCATCCATCATATGTGGGAACATCTCCACTTCTTCTCCTTGATACTGCCCAGTCAGTTTGTTGAGTAGAGATCTTCTAGGTGAGTTTGCACAAACACATCACCCTCTCTTTCAACATTGGGCATACATCATTTATGATCAGCTAGATGAACCTTGGGAACATGTACATCTTGTTGTCTTTTAGCATTCTTATATGGTCACACTGGCAACCAAGAATTTACTTGGAGTAGTTGTACTTTCTTCCCTCAAAGATGCCAATGATTCCCGATGAGATGTGCCTCAAGAATCTGTCCAATCCGGACTTCCTATTGGAGATGCACTTGAGATAGGTGTGGCATAGGAATCTATACGGCTTGCACATACTTCCCTTTTTGATCTCACCGTGTTGATAGTCTCCGTCATACCCCATTAACTGAAAGACTTTCTGAATGTATTCATGATCAAATACATCAGGGTGACCTTCTTCGCCTTCTTCGAACTCTAATGCCGTTCTTATTGTTTGTTCATCTATCCTCAACTGTTTGTTTCTGATTGTGGCATGAATCACCCACTCACCAACTTCTTCTTCAATCCTCGTAGATTCCCAGAAATCTATGATATGAGATTGATAGATAATGGGATCCGTAGATAGTGCATAAAACAATCGTGATCTTCTCAAATAGCGTATGATGTCTCTACATCCATCTTCCACTTCTGGATTTAGGAATGCGCACACGTTGTGATCCTTAACAAATCTATTAGCCATACTGGCTGTGATGTTTGAATGGTGTGAGGATTAGTTGTGTGGAACAATCGATTTCAATGAAGATGAAGGGGGGTTTTTGGGTGAGAGGATTTCTAGGTCTGGAAAGGTTTTTTTGTGAGTGGATAGAAAGGCCAACGGTCGAGGTGTCCTATTATACTTTTCCAGACAGTTTAAATCTTATTTTAATGATGTGGGACCCATCTACCCTTTTTACCCTTCCGAGATTGTTTTGATAATTCTTCTGGAGAACTTCTACAGAAGGCAGATACGTGTGTTTCAAGTTACTCTTTCGAAGATAAAATTTTCTTCCGAAGCAAATATTTGTTTTTCTTCCAAAGTTAATTTTGATAAAAATTTTCTTCCAAAGCAAATGTTTTTGATGTAAGATACTAACATATTGTTAAATCATTTGTTGTTTGTTGTTGGACCTTGTTAACTTTGCTTCATGGAAAATGTGCAAAATAGATATTTTGTTAAAAACTTCAGATATCCTGCAGCCAAGTTAGTGCTCAAGATCCAACTTTCTTCATTTAAAAATAAAACACATTAAACTTAGATTTTCATGTTGATTACTACTCCCCCTAAATTTATGATTAATGATTAACTTATGCATTTATCAAAAATTTATTAAGAGAATAGCATGAAAAGCAATTATCTGTCCAACTTATTGACAAAGAAAAGAACAAAAACTATTTACAAGCATTTGCATCATACAATGGGATCATACTATGACACTAAGCAACTTCCTGAACCAGTTTTGTTTGATGATAGAATACATAGATCTAGTGCTGATTGCAAGTATTATGATTCATATAAATTCAAGCAAGAGTGTAGTTTCAACTTGTCATGCTGTTTATCATGTTTTGGTATTGATTAAAGATAGACAAATATCGACTCCACATTTAATTCACATTAGAGTTTGTCCTCCGTTTGTGAGTCAATTTATCACTTTTTCATACTTAAAACTATGTTCTTTAAGTTATAAGCTCTATCTTAAGATTTCTTTGAAATCTTATTAATGCTGATATGGTTTGTAAGCTCTGAATTAATATACAGTTGATCACATTGGATTCTTTTAGAGCTGTTCCTTTTTGGAATCTTTTTGATCATCATCAACAGGACACCAGGTCTTTACTTACGTAAAACAGAGGTGCCTGTGAACCCAGGTCTTTGTTTACACAAAACAAAGGGTCTATGATGTGCAAAGATAGAGGTTATAAAGTGTCACAACATAGTGTGCTTAGGTGAATAAGTTGATCACAACAGGATAAAACTTACTTGCTTGTTCCTCAAAATGGGATTGTCCAGAATTAGTCACCTTGGCATTATGTTATGCATGAACTTGTATAGTTTCCACTCAAGCTGAACTTACTCACATATCAAATCACATCTGATCAGTCTTTATTGTGTGATAAAATTCAGGAAATTAAGCAAAGGTATAGTGTACTATCATTTCCCATGATATGAACTGCTTATTTAAGAAAACATGAAACTAAGACAATAATTTTTTGTTTTTTTTTGTAATTTTGTATGTTTTATGAATGTTTTTGCCTTTTTCATATTAAGAAATTTAAGGACAGATCATGTTTTTCTTTGTGTTGATTATTTAATCTAAGTTGATCATGCCTAAAGACTCAATTAAGAAATTAAATCTCACTGAGTCAAAGGCTTTAGTAAAGCAAGCTGATTTGTTGTATCCACTTTAATCAACTTGATTAAATCTTTTTCTGAACAATCTCTAAAAAAATGATATCTGATTTCTATGTGTTTTGTTTTACTATGTTGCACTGGATTAGCAGTGATGAACATAGCAGCTGAGTTATCAATATGTATTGGTGTTTGAAGAAAGTTGTAACCATAATCAAGTAATTGGTTTTGCAACCATAAAACTTGAGAGCAACTAGCTGAAGCAGCTATATACTTAGCCTTAGCTGTTGATACTGATACATTTGTTTGCTTTTTGCACTACCAAGAAACAAGTCTTGGTCCTATGAATTGACAACCTCCAGTTGTTGATTTTCTGTTGTTGTTACACCATACAAAGTCACTATCTGAATATGAGTAGAGTTTAAAGTCTCCTTCTTTGGGATACCAAAGTCCAAGAGCTAGTTTCCCTTTAAGGTATCTAAAAATTCTCTTCACTGCATTCAAGTGTGACTCCTTAGGGTCTGATTGGTACCGAGCACAAACACACACAGCAAACATTATGTTAGGTTAGCTGGCAGTTAAATATATTAATGATCCTATCATAGATCTATATAATCTTTGATTAACAGACTTCCCTATAGGATTTGGTACAATCTTATCTATTGTTGATGCTGGTGTTTTGCATGAAGATGAATCAGCAAGGTTGTACTTCTTTAGAACTTGATTCATATACTTCTCCTGATTGATGAAGATGCCATCTGGTTTCTAATGAACTTGCAAACCAAGGAAGAATGTTAGTTCTCCTATGGAACTCATTTGAAATTCAAATTTCATCAAACATTCAAATTCTTCACATAATTTCTTGTTTGTTGATTCCAAATATGATATCATCTACATATACTTAGACAACTAAGAGATCTTGATGTTCATGTTTCAAAGAGAGTCTGATCAATTGTTCCCCTTTTGTAACCATGCTTGAGTAAGAAAGATGACAATGTTTCATACCATTTTCTTGGGGCCTAATGAAGTCCATACAAAGCTTTGTCAAGCTTGTATACCCTGTGTGGATAATCAGGATCTTCAAAGCCTGGTAGATGAGCAACATAGAGTTCTTCATCAATAATACAATATAAGAAGGCACATTTTACATCCATCTGGTAAACTGTGAACTTCTTATGTGATGCATAGGCTAGAAAGACTCTATTGGCTTCAATCCTTGCAACAGGAGCAAAGACTTCATCATAGTCTATCCCTTCTTCCTGACATAACCTTGCGCTATCAGCCTTGCTTTGTTTCTTATAATAATGCCTCTATCATCTAGTTTGTTCTTGAACAACCACCTTGTGCCAATTGGATAATGGCCTTCAGGAAGATCAACTAGATTCCAGACTTTTTGTTTTTTGAATTGCTGAAGTTCTTCTTGCATTGCTTCAATCCAGCTGCTATCTTTCAATGCGGCAGTGATGTTGGGAAGGACCACTTGTGAAAGAAAGCAAGAGAACAGACAAATGTTGGCTGCTCCCCCTTGTCTTCTTGTAGTTCTATCATTAAGATCACCTATCCTGTTTTTAATAGGATGATACTTGTGAATTCTGGATGTTGGTATTGATTCAACTTGAATGGATGAATTCAAGTTAGTGATGTTGGTTGATGGAGATGGAGTCAGCTGGGATGGGGAATCCACAAAGTAGTCAAATTTCTCATGTGGCTGGTCTTTTGATGCTGAATTATGTTCATCTGTATTCGCTTGTATTTCTGCAGTTGCAGGCATAGCATCCGCGACAGCTACAGGTACAACTGCAGATGATGTGGTTTGTTGAACTGCATGTGTGGGTGGTGGTTGTTGAATGTTTTCTATTGAATTGTGAACAACTGAATGTAATGGGTCATCTTTGAAATTAGCAATATCTACGGATGTAGAAGGAACTTCTGCGGATGTGGAAGGAAATTCTACGGATGTAGACCTATCATCTCCATTAGGATGATCTTTGCTTGTTTGAATTGGAGGGCCAGGATCAGTAGCATTTTGAGTAAGTGACTGGACTACTCTTGATGGATTAGCTGTCAATGGCATTTCATCCATGTTTGGAGGAACATAAGGATAACATGTATCCATAGGACCTGCTACATTCAAACAACCTGAGTTAAATGAGTTTGTTAATGCATCTATATCAAACAACCAAGATGATCCTTTTACAGATTTTGGAAACTAGGATTCATTAAAAGATACATTAGGAGTTTCTTCCACAATGTTTTCATATGGAACATAGACTCTGTATGATTTAGATTTTGATGAGTAACCAACAAAGAAACCATCATAGGCTTTTTCTACAAACTTTCCTAATTGATCTTTTGTGTTTAAGATGGACACATGACACCCAAAAGCTCTAAAATATCCTATGAAAGGTTTTCTTTTAAATAAAAGTTCATATGGTGTTTTATTATGTTCTTTGACAATTAATGTCCTATTTTGAGCATTGCATGCTGTGTTCACAGCTTCTGCCCAGAATGTGATTGGCAACTGTAAATCAGCAAGCATGGTTCTTGCTACTTCAGTAAGAGTTCTATTTCTTCTTTCAGCAACTCCATTCTGTTGTGGTGTTCTTGGTGCACTGAATTGTCTTGATACGCCTTTGTCCCTGTAAAAGGAATCTAAAATATGATTAAAAAATTCAGTTCCATTATCACTTCTTAAGATTTTGATTTTTAGATCAAGTTGATTTTCAATCTTAGTGATAAACTCTATCAATGTTTTTGATGTTTCACTTTTATGTTTTAAGAAAAAGACCCATGTGAATCTAGTGAAATCATCAACAATTACCAAACAGTATTGCCTTTTTCCAATGCTCATGACATTGGTTGGACCAAAAAGATCCATATGCAACAATTTAAGTGGTGTTATGTTTGTGTTAATTGTTTTGGATTTATAAGACACTCTATGTTGTTTTCCTTTGAAACATGACGAATAGTGATTAGAACAATAAAATTCTTTCTTTGGAAGGCCAATGACTAAGTCATTTTTGACCAACTTATCCATGTTCTTCAAGTTAGAGTGAACCATTCTTCTATGCCATGGTTGAGATTTATCTTTTGATGACTTAGAAATCAGGCATGTTTCATTGCTTGTTATAAATGTGTTGTTCATATCCAAAACATATGTGTTGCCTTTTCTTGGTGCTCTAAGAAGGATCCAGTCTTCTAGAATTTTAAAACCTGGCTTAAGAATGTAACAATAGTTAGTATCAAAGAAAGTAGTATAGTTTTGATCACAAATTTGAGAAACACTTAATAAATTAAATTGTAAATTTTCACAGAAGTTAACTTTCTCAAATTTTAGAAGACCATTGGTTACCATTCCTTCACCAATGATTTTTCCTCCCTTCTTATCCCCACCAAATGCTACATAGGAAGCATTTTTATGTTTGAAGTCATGGAGGAGAGAACAGTTTCCTGTCATGTGCCTGGAACGGCCACTGTCAACATACCACTTGTTGTCAGTCCTCCCTGGATGTTCCTGCAAAATTAATGAAATCAGTTAGTCATTGGAGCCCAAGCCTTGATGGTCTTAGGCTTGCCATTGTTATCTAATATTGTTATTTTCTCATGAATGAGCCTAGATGACTCTAGATTGATTTTAGATTCCATTAATTCATTATGTTTTGTTTTGGGTGAGGATGATTCTTTTGATGATGAAGATGAAGCACTATCATCTTGATTCACACTCACTTCCTCTTTCACTTCTTCTTTCATTAACTTTTTCTTTGACTAGAGGCTGAGGCTCTTTCTGAAAAGGTTTTTGTATTCTTTGTCCTTGGCTGTGGTACATGATTACCTTTTTCAAAGTGATCAAAGAAGGTATCATCTTCTTGTAACACTACCTTTTTATGAGGTGTCTTACTTTGAGATAGTTGTATCTCTTTTTTCTTTGATGAATTATCAGCATGTGTTTTTGTTGTCTTTGCATTCTTTTGCTTTTGTTGCTGATTCTTTTGCTTTGGTATTTTGATTCATCATTCTCTGAAGATTCTGAATTTGATTCAGAAGTCTCAACTTTTTGCTTCTTGGGGACCTTTAATTTGTTCGTTTTATTGAAGAAACATTCTTGAGTGGAATGATTGTGCTTGTTGCAGATGGCACAATGCTTGTTGAAGTAACAATTTGAGGTCATAAGATTGTTCATATCGCTGATGGAGCAATAGCTGCTGAAGTAACACTCTTCTGTGCTGTGGTTGTGCATATCACACCATTTGCAATACTTCTCTTCAGCTTCACTGTCAGAGTTAGCTTCTATCTTTGTCAGTTTCTTCATCAGGATCTTCTTTTGCTTCTTCAGTTCTTTCTCAATCTTTGCATCTAAAAGATCCTTTTGTTTACCTTTCTGGTTAGGAGTTGAATCCTCAGGTATTTTCTTCTTTCGTAGATCTTCTACGGATGAGTGTTTAGGTTATGATGATTTCTTTTTTCGTGGATGTTCTACGGAAGACTGTTTTGTCTTCTTCCATGGATCTTCTACAACTGACATATTTTTCCTTTGCTTTTCTATGGATGTGTGAGAACCTATCTTCTTCTTCCACTGGTGATCTGCTGAAGTGAGGCTATCTTCTTCCTACATAGTTCTTTTTGCTTCCTGACTTTTATGCTGTTTGTTGAGTTCATGAATGCCTTCATTTAACTGACCAATCCTTGTGTAAATGGTCTTCAGCAGATTTCTTTGTTTTAGTGGATAGGGAAACTTGATCTTATCAAGGATTTTGGGAGTTATAGAATCAATTATCACACATTTTCCCTTACCAAACTAGCACTTTCTTGTTTATTAGGCTCATCACTATCATCTAGATCATCATAGTTATCAAGATCAAGTTCTGAGTCATTTTGTTCTAAGAATGTTGATTCAGATGAATCAGTTTCATTGGATTAAAATCCTTGTCATTTATCACTTCATTATTTTCCATTTTTGACTCAATGTTGATTAAAATGATTTTTCAAACTATTGGTCATGGTCTTAGGTAGGGTGGTGTAAATATCATTAATTGGTGGAGCAACAGTATGATATCCCAACCCAGACTTGTTCTTTGATTCAATATGAGAGTTTAACAGTTTCTCATACTGCTGTGATGATAGTTGGAATTTTTGAAGTTTTATTTCAGTTGATGCATGATCTGTCATGGACTTGGTTAATGAGTTGGTCAAATGCTCAACTTGTGCTTTCAAATTATAATTCTCAAACATAAGTTTGTCTAAATCCTTTTGTAGTGAATTTATTTTGACTTGATAAAGTTTATGTTCTCTTTCATGAGATTCATTTAAAAGCATAGTTTCTTTGACTTTATCAGCCAATTATTGAGCATGAGCCCTGTATCTCTCAACCTCATCAACACATAAGGAAGAACATAACCTTTCTCTTACCTCTCTGGCCATTGGTGGAACTTTGTTTTCCATATTAGCCATCAAAGCCTGATTTTCTTCTAGTACTTCCTTCTCGTACATGCTACAGTCACAAGTACCATCCTACAAAATAATCAAACCAGTTTCTTTAGAATTATTGGTACCTGTTGAAGACCTTGTGGCTGGTGGGAATAAGTTTGTTAGCTGTGGTTGCTTGAAGCTCCTCTGATTTGCTTGTCTTGTATCTGTTGTTGATTGCTGATTGTTGTTGCATTCCCTTGAGAAGTGACCATACAGATTACATTTGTAACACCTCACCTTGGATTTGTCAACACCAATTTTTGTTGTTCTGCCTCCCGCTGACAATCCCTTGTTTCTCTTCATGTACATTTTGGCTCTATAAGCAATCATGGCCATTTGCCATTGTAGATCCATCTCTTCTACTTTATCTGGATGAAGTTCTTCAAAGTCTTGCTGACAGAAGTGGGCAGGAGTCAAAGTACTTCCCAAGTAAGCCTGGAAGCTTGAACTAAAAGATACAAAAGCTGCCTTCTGTTCTTCTGATTCCAGAACCACAGTGATTGGTTCTGTTTGATTGATGTTCTTGTTGATCTTGGAGTCATCAGCCCTTCCTTTGACTTTCTATTTTGATTGTTTTGAGAGCTCAATTTAGAGGGCTTGGCGGCATAGAGGCCAGTTTCCTCTTCATTGTCACTCTCAACACAAGAGTTGTCTTCATCTTCATTGGAGATTAATGCACTTCCAACACCCTTTGATTCTTTGAATTGGTACGGTGCTATAGGTGATTTAACACTCTTGTTTCTGGTCTTTTCATCCAACTCCAAAGCTTCTACCTTTGCCACCAGAGTGTCTAGTCCTATTGACTTCAGATCAAGTATGTTCTTGAATATAGACACAGTCTTTGTCTAGTTTTCTGGTAAGGCATGAAGCATCTTTTTGTTTAACTCCTTATTGCTGTACTTCGGTTCAACGATATTCATCTTTGTAACAAGTTGCATAAACCTATGGAGTTGTTGAGGAACTGACTCACCCGCAATATGATGAAAAGTTTCATATTGTGAGCGAAGTGTATCATTTTTAATGCTTCTTATCTCGTCACTTCCTTCACACAAACTGTGTAGGATTTTCCATAACGAGTTTGTTGTTTTGTATGACTCGCACCTGATCAAGAGATCTTCAGGCAATGCCATAGTAAGCATACTATAGGCTTTGATATCGATCTTGACCCTCTTGGCATCTTCAGGTGACAGATTTTTTAGACTTACAGGTTGATTGTTGTCCTTATAATCTGGTCCTAAGGCAGGTGGAATATAAGGACCTTCAGTAATCGAAACCCATAGATCAGAATCTGTATAACTAACATGATTCCTGAACCTGATTTTCCAAGTTTTGAAATCAGATTTGTTTTCCAACTTCGGAGGTTGATACGCACCAACCACTGAATTGCTCATATTAATTAATTCTGTTAAATATCAAAAGCAACAACTTTGCTTGAATAAACACCAATTAAACAAATCAAACTGATAGATCAATTGATCTAGATCAATGAGCACTTGGCTCTGATACCACCTAATAATCCAAGGATTGTTGCAGGAATTATCAATTTGATTTTAATAAATATTGAGCGCGGAATTATCAATACCTGCTGTTTAATGGATTGTTTATCAACAGTTGAAAACGATGAACAAGAAGAACAACTAGAAAAAAATTACGTAATAATGCAATACACAGATTGTTTTCAATTGCTCTTCATTCATAATCAATCGATTACGATTAATTATAATGCTATATGTTCTTGATGCTTGATCTTGCTATATTGTTAATGGTCTTCCGTAGGAGTTATTCTTCCGAAGCAATTAGTCTTCCGCAGCAACACTTTGTCTTTAGCATTTGTTCTTCAGTGGTTTTGCTTCCGCCTGAGTTCTTGTACTTGTTCTTCAGCAGCAAGCTCTCCTTCAGTAGCTCCACTTGATCTTTGGTCTTGTTCAACAGTTGTTGTTCTTCCGTAGGAGATCTACGAAGCACATACTTCAATTATGCCCCAGATGACATCTACGGAAGAACACTTATTCATCCGTAGGTTGTTCTAACACTTAGTCAATTTTTCCAAATTGACCAAGTCTGATGTTTCCTGTAATAACATAAACTAACACACACAATAATATGAGTTACCATATAATTCATGCATTACATTATATTTTCAAAAAGAGAATTACAATGATTAATTATAAGAGTTGACAAGTCAACTAGACCTATACATTTGATCTAGTTCTAACAAAAGCACTGAAGTCTGCTGTCGTGGATAGAAAAGCTTCCGAAGGTTCATTCTCCAAAACTTCTGAAGTCATCAAAACTTCCAAAGTTTTGAAGGCCAAGTCTAATCTTCCAAAGATGGTGTGTAAGATGAAGGAAGGACATGTGATTAAAGTTTCTTCATCAACAACAGCCAAGGATCCTCAAAGCTTGCATATAGGATGACTAACAGTTGAACTTCTTTAGTTCATCTTAATGAGCCAAAAACCAGCAAGGCTTGGGTTCCTAAATATAACTAACCATCTCTTTTTCATGTGCAGGAATAGCTGAAGACTAAAGGAATGTATGGATTATTGATAATGGTTGTTCAAGTCACATGACAGCAATGACTCTTTGCTTCAAAACTTTGAGAAAATTAATGGAAAGCTAGTTGCTTTAGGTGGTAAATCAGGTGGTTACATCACAGGAAGGGGCAAGGTCATAAATGGTAAGCTCAACATTGAGAAGGTAAACTTTGTCAAAGAGCTTGGATACAATCTCTTGAGTGTATCTCAATTATGTGACCAGAGACATAATGTGCTCTTCATTAAGCATGAGTGCATTGTTCTCAAGCTTGGGGTGATCATTCCTGAAGAGCATATCCTGCTCAAGGCCCCTAGGAAAGGGAACATGTACAAGATGGATTTATAAGAAACCTCCCTATCAGGATAAGTTTCTTGCTTTCTATCTAATGCCAATAGTGACGAGTCTTTCATCTGGCATAAAGATGTGCCATTTAAACTTTAAGAATATGAATAAATTAATCAAAGATGATTTGGTAACTGGAATGTCAAAAAAAGAGTTTACAAGTGATGACCATAGTGATGCATGTCTGAAATGAAAGCAACACAAAGTGTCTCACAAGCCAAAGGAAAAGAACTCTATCACTACCCCCTACACTTATTACATATGGATCTCTTTGACCCTACTAGTGTAATGAGTTTAGGAAGAACTTCATATTGTCTTGTGATCACAGATGACTTCACAAAATATACTTAGGTTTTTTTTCTTAGAAGTAAGGATGAGACCCCTAAAATCTTGAAGAACTTCATTTTGAAAATTAAGAATCAACATGGTCACAAGGTCAAGATCATAAGATGTGATCAAGGAACTGAAATGAAGAATCAAATCATTGATACATTTTGTGATGAAAAGGGTATTACAAGACAATATAGTGCTCCTAGAACTCGTCAAGATGAGAAATAGGACACTTATTGAGGCTGTAAGAACCATGCTCTCTGACTCTAAACTGCCCATCACCTTCTGGGCAGAGGCATTCAATATTGCCTGCTATGTACAGAACAAAGTTTTAGTAGTCAAAACTCATGATAAGACTCCTTATGAACTGTGGCACAAAAGGAGACCTTTCATTGGTTTCCTCAGAATATTTAGATGTCCATGCACCATTTTGAATACCAAAGATCATATAGCCAAATTTGTAGAGAAATCAGATGATGGACACTTCATTGGATACTCTTCCCAAGCTAAGGCTTATAGAGTATACAATCTCAGAACTAGAGTAGTTGAGGAGTCAGCCAATATGACCTTCAATGAGCACACTCCCAGTGTGAAAGGTTGTGGTCCTAATTGGCTATTTGATATTGATTTAGTTACCATCTTTTTTAACAAATCTTGTGAAGATGTTTTAGGATCTACTGGTAATACATCAGCAGGAGATCCTGATCCAAGATTTGAGTTGAGAAGACCGAATGATAGAATTCCTTTAGCTCCAGTGGTAAAAAACCCTACAAGTGGAAATCCTATCAGTACAACCATGACAAACTCTTTAGCTAATACATCTAAGATTCCTACCAATTCCAGCAATGAGGCATAAAACTCAAATAAAGGGTGTCACAACCCCGCTTATAGCGGAAACACGTGGATGTAACGGACGGGATCGTCATAACACATTATTAATTAATAGAGATGCATTAGATGATATAAGGTCAACGTGCCATGGCATCACCCGACACAAATGGAGACTTGTGTCGTGGTTAGTCAATTCCTCGACAAACATAGGCAAACAGTCAAAAGAAATGTAAATCCCACAACCCGGGAGCTAGTGAACAAAACATGGATAATAAAGAAAATCCAAACATGATTGTCTAAAACACCCAATAGGTTTAAAATGAAATTCCTATGGTCGTCACTAAGGCAGCATCCCTAGCTATCCTCATTGGTTGTTACCTGTAAAGATATGCTCAATAAGGTCAACATATTGTTGGTGAGTTCGCAGGTTTAAATAATAAACAAAAATTGATGTTGTGTAATAGTTTTGTAGGACATAAGTGTATACGGTTATAAGCAAGCAATATCACATGTAATCATGAGCATCATAACTAAATCTATGACGTACACACAGATCTTGTCGGAACATATTCACCCTAGGGCCCGTCCGTGGCCACTGTCAGTCCCAACTAGTATACAAACAAACAAGGGTGGGGGTCAACCCAATAGTACTATCAATACCTGTCCGTTGGCTCCAACTCCGGAGTTAAATAGTTGTGAATAAAGAACCACACGGAAAACCCATGCATGTATCAAATATAAACTTACAAAACAGTAGACACAACAGTCCTAAATAATAAATGAGTTCACAGCATAAAAAGGGTTAAACATACTTTCCCCTTGTTGTCTATACATAATTGTAACAAAACGGGGCCGCGAAACTCACCTCAAAATGATACGAAATAAGATGAACAAATGCTTCAAAGATGAGAACAATGAATGATCAACCACATTATACAATAATAATAACAACAACATTAATAATAATAATATTAATAATAAAATTAATAATAATAATAATAATATTAATAATAATAATAATATTAATAATAATAATAATAATAATAATAATAATAATAATATTAGAGTAAAATAAAACAAACAAAAAGAAAACACACACACACTATAACACCCCCACAACACACACACATCGGTTCACACATCTAAACATACACTAATACACCCATAGAAACACACACCTACACACACACACCATATATATATATATATATATATATATTTATCTTAATTAAAACACACACATATATACATATATATATATATATGGAAGCATACACACCAATATATATATATATATATATATATATATATATATACATGGAAGCATACACACCAAAACACACATATATACATATATATACATGGAAGCATACACACACAAAACACACATATATGCCACGCACACAGCAGCCGAAGGCTGCTGTGTTTTGTTCTTCATAAGCAACACACATACACGCACGGTCGATACACATAAAACATGTATATACGCATTTATGACATACTCACAGGTGATTTCATACATACCTATACACGACTCACACACTTATACAAGCATATATACACACGCACACATCGAGTACAAGGATATATACACACACATATCGACATCTCCGTATATATATATATATACCCGATCGCACTCACACTATCACATACGCATAGCAGCAGTCCTAGGCTGCTACGTGGTGCCGGAACCCACCACCAAACAACCGTACGAATCATGAGCCGGACCGAGACCATACCGAATCAAACCGAATCAAACCGAATTAATCCGAACCGAAAAGACAAAATCAAACACCGCGAAGCGGAACAAAACAAGGTCTAAACGAAACAAGTACCTGCAGGACGACTAAACGGAGAGGCAATGGCGATTGGCGGAGGATAGGACACTCGATTTGGTGCTCAACGGCAGGGGACGATGCTAGGGTTTCTGTGAGGGTGAAGAACACGGTTACGCGACATATAAATCGGATTATAAATAATTTACACTTTGGGCCCTTTAACTTTCATTTCATTAATCCCTCGAGTTTATTTAAATTACAACTTAAACCCTAAACTTATTAATATAATAATAATAATAATAATAATAATAATAATAATAATAATAATAATAATAATAATAATAATAATAATAATATAATAATAATAATAATAATAATAATATTCATAATGCTAATAATAATTATATTAATAATAATAATGATAATAATAATAATAGCAATAATAATGTTAATAATAGTAATTATTATTATAATAATATTATTTATACTATTATGATTTTTATTATTATTTATTATTTATATAATATTTATCTAATTTGACATATTATAACATTAGGGTAAACATGCAAGACGAATAAGACAAAAATTCAGGATCAGAACGAATTAATTACGTGACAAAAGTAAATGCATAAGGAGAGTTAATGAGCTTCGCGTCAATTAACGGACCTAATAGTGACGGATGTTACAATATCCCCCAGTTGAGAGAATTTCGTACCAAAATTCAGCTGGAGTTAGATCCTGAAGCTCTACCCGCGAACAAGTGTGGATATTTGAGTTTCATCTGGTCTTCCCGTTCCCACGTAAATTCTGGCCCTTGCTTAGAGTTCCATTGTACCCTAACAATTGGAATTTTACTGCGTTTCAATCGTTTGATTTCCCGATCCATAATTTCTATTAGTTCTTCCACAAAGTGAAGTTTGTCATCAATCTTGATTTTCTCAATCGGAACATTAAGGGATCCATTGGCTAAACATTTCTTAAGATTCGACACATAGAATGTATTATGCACGCCACTAAGCTCTTGAGGTAACTTTAATCGATACGCCACAGGACCAATTCTTTCAGTGATCTTGAATGGTCCCACATACCTTGGAGCTAATTTTCCTTTCTTCCCAAACTGTATGATTCCTTTCCAAGGAGAAACTTTTAATAAGACTCGATCACCCACGTTAAATTCCAGAGGTTTCCGATGGTTGTCGGCGTAACTTTTCTAATGGTCTCTAGCTGCCTTAAGTCTATCCTTGATTTGAAATATCTTATCAGTTGTCTCTTGAATGATCTTTGGACCTGTCAATTGATTTTCACCTACCTCAGTCCAACACACTGGAGACCCGCACTTCCTCCTATACAACGCTTCAAACGGGGCACATCCAATGCTCGTATGGTAACTGTTATTATAAGAGAAATTGATCAATGGTAAATGAGTATCCCAACTACCACTAAAATCGATCACACATGCCCTAAGCATGTCTTCTAGAGTCCGTATCATACGTTCACTTTCACCATCCGTTTGTGGATGATAGGCAGTGCTTAAATCTAATCGAGTGCCCATTGCGTTCTGTAGAGTTTGCCAAAACCGCGATGTAAATCGACTATCACGATCTGATATAACTGACACAGGCACCCCATGCCTTGCCATAATCTCATTTACATATAATCTCGCTAGTTTTTCCATCTTATAATCTTCACGAATCTGTAGGAATGAGCGGACTTCGTCATTCGATCCACAATAACCTAAATTGAATTATGACCGCTACTTGTTCTAGGAAGCTTAGTAATGAAGTCGATCATTATATTTTCCCATTTCCATTCAGGATTTTCTGGTTGCTGTAATAGTCCTGATGTTTTCTGATGTTCGGCCTTGACTTTCGAACAAGTCAAACATTCACTTACATACGTTGCAATGTCCTTCTTCATACCTGGCCACCAATACAATTCCTTAAGATCTTGGTACATCTTGTCTATGCCAGGATGAACAGAGTACTTAGACTTGTCTTCTTCGTTCATAACTAGGGTTCAACCATCTCCCCACGTAGGTACCCATATACGATCCACAAAGTACTGTACACCATCCTCCGTGCAATAGATCTGTTTATCCAACCTTCAAAACTCCTCACTTGCAATATTCTCTTCCTTCAGTGCTTCACCTTGTGCTGTTAGGATTTGAGTTTTCAGATTTGATTGAATGGTCATTCCTAACGCTCATGCACATAAAGGTTTTACGCGTTCCTTTCTACTCAAGGCATCAGCCACCACATTCGCCTTTCCAGGATGATATCGGATTTCACAGTCATAGTCACTCAGAAGTTCCACCCATCGTCTTTGGCGTATATTAAGTTCCTTTTGATAAAAAATATGTTGAAGACTTTTATGATCAGTGTAGATAACGCACTTAGTCCCATACAGATAACGCCCCCATATCTTAAGTGCAAATACTACTGCGCCTAGTTCCAGATCATGTGATGTATAATTTTTTTCGTGAACCTTAAGCTGATGAGAGTCGTAAGCAAAGTCGTGGGATCCATCAAAAAGGGTCAATATTGGCGCAGTACACAATCTATCCTTCAACGTCTGGAATGCTTCTTCTTGTAAGCCCCCAATCAAACTTCTTATCCTTTTGAGTTAACATTGTAAACGGTTGGGTGATTTTGGAGAAGTTTGCAATGAATCGACGATAGTAACCAGCCAACCCTAAGAATGGCTGAATCTTCGAGGGCGTCTTAGGTGTATCCCATTTCTTAACTGCTTCGATTTTCCAGGAACAACGTGAATTCCGTTCTCATTCACCACGTGTCCAAGAAATTTCACTTCTCACAACCAGAATTCACACTTTGAGAACTTGGAGTAAAGTTTCTCTTCCTTTAATAGCTCCATTATCGCTCGTAGGTGCTGGCCATGGTCTTCCTTCGATCAAGAGTAGATAAGAATATCGTCTATGAACACGATTATGTACTTATCAAAATAGGGTTTACAAACCCGGTTCATCAAATCCATGAACACCGCTGGAGTGTTGGTCAGTCCAAACGGCATGACTAAGAACTCGTAATGTCCGTATCGAGTTCTAAATGCTATTTTTGGTATGTCGTCCTCATGAACCCTCAATTGATGATAGCCTGATCGAAGATCGATCTTAGAGAAGTAAGAAGTTCCCTGTAATTGGTCGAATAGATCAGATTCTAGGGAGAGGATATTGATTCTTCACGGTCAACTTATTTAGTTCCCGATAATCGATACACATTCAAAACTATCCATCTTTCTTCTTGACGAATAATATCGGTGCTCCCCATGGTGAATGACTTGGTCGTATGAAACCCTTATCCAACAATTATTGTAATTGGCTCGATAGTTCCTGCATTTTTGATGGTGTTAATCGATATGGCGTCTTTGCTATGGCTGTTGCTCCAGGTATCAAATCTATACGGAATTCCACCTATCGAGGAGGAGGCAAATCGGACAAGTCGCCATGAAATACTTCAGGAAAGTCTCGCACCACCGGAATATCCTCCAGTTTCCCTTCCTCTGCTTTCTTTTCCATAACGTGCGCTAAAAACGCATAGCACTGCTTCTGCAGGCATCGCTGAGTCTTCATACAGGAGATAAGTTTTAGGTTCTTTCCTGGACGTTCTTCTTGTATCCTGAGCACATCACCGTTAGACATAGGGATTCACACCACTTTTTCTCGACAGATAGTTTCGACTCCGTATTTCGATAACCAATCCATTCCCACCACTACGTCAAAACTTCCCAATTCAAAAGGTATCAAATCTATATCTAAAGCATGGTCCTCTATCGTTATCGTGCACCCTCTAATTATCTCACTAGCTTTCATAAACTTACCGTTAGCTATTTCTATGCAGTAACTAGTCTCTAGACAACTAGGATTCAAACCATGCAGAGGTGCAAATTTAGAGGAAGCAAAGCTATTATCTGCCCCGGTATCAAATAATACGGATGAAAAATGATTATTGAGAAGGTACGTACCCGTAACAACATTCAGCTCCTGATGAGCATCATTAGCTCCAATCACGAACGCACGTCCTCAGGCAGCATTCCCTTGATTCGCCTGACCTTGATTGCCAGCTATTGCCATCACCTGATTTTGATTATTCCCATGTTGACCCAGTGCCCCGATTCATTCTAGGGCACACATTCTGATAATGATCAGGGCTTCCACACTCATAGCAAACCCTGGCGTTTCCCGCTGGATTCACTGCATTGATCAGCGCAACCAAGTTAGGAGCCACCCTACAATACCTTGCAACATGTCCTGGGCGCCTACAGTTCATGCACACCCGGCACGACGCCGCTTGCGGATGATGAAAATTACACTTATTGCACTTGGGGTGTTGCCTGACATATTCTCTCCTTCCTTGGTTCACCGCCACAAAGTTCCTCGTCATCTTCACCTTCTTATCAAACTACCCCCAGTTTGCTTGCTTGATTCTCCATTATCCATTCTTTTCTCACCACCCTTACCTAATACTCCAGTCCTCACCATCTCATCAGTTAAAGTGTCGGCCTTCATAATCGCACTTTGAATTGTAGGAGGAGCGGCTGCAGTTACCATCACTCTAATTTAAGGACCAATCCCAGATGTACCTTTTGATCCTCTTTGATTCTGGGGTCACCAATGCGGAACAAGCCTAGCCAACTCATGAAATCAATCCGTGTACGCCGCGTGCCCAGCTCCCACCATAGAATGATTCCAGAGCTTATGCGCCAACCTCTGTATTTCATTATTAGGGCAATACTCCTCAGTGATCAAAGCCTTAAATTTGTCCCAAGTCATCTGCATCACTGCCTCCCTACCTCTTGCTTGAACTTGAGTCTACACCAGGTCAATGCCTTTCCTTACCGTGAACAGTAGCATACCTGATCTTTTGGCTATCCAAGCACTCACTGATGTCGATCACTGCTTCCATCTTTTCAAGCCATCTAGTCAAAGCTATTGCTCCACCTTTGCCATCAAATTCATTTGGTTTACAGGCCATAAATTCTTTATAGGTACACCCTCTCCTTCTACCACCAACACCACATCCATTCCCATTTCCACCTCCGTTAGCATTACCATTGTTTGGACCATTCCCATTGCCTTTGCCCGAACCACCACCATTACCATTCATGTCACCATTACCATTCATCTCACCATTACCTTTCTCGTTACCCAGTCAACCTCTTTCTTCATTTATGTTGCCATTCTCGCCTTTATATCCATTCTCGCCATTCTCTTCATCACCACCATTCCCACCATTATTTCCATTACCATTTTTGCCACCCCTATTGTCGTGGTTCATGATGTTGTCACTCACTTGCGCCACTATGGTCGGAATGAGCCCGCTAACTGCTGAGCAATCATAGTAGCTATGTCGGGATTTCCAGCTCCTTGGTTGTTACCAGCTGGACCACCTTCGTTTTCCTCCTCCAGGTGCTTCATTCCTACCACCAGCACCTCTTCCCCTACCTCTACCTCTTAGGGCAGCACCACCACGACTGTTACTGAGAGTAATTCTTCTGGGCGGCATTTTCTAATCAATAACAGAAATATGTAAGCTTCAATCATATCAAGATTTATCACAGTTCAGTCATCCACGAGCAGTTAATATATCAGCGCAATCTATATAATTTTCAAGACAAAATCACAAACAATTCCATAATAATATAAGGTTTCATTTCCATAAATCATAATATCCCAAACATGATCAAATACTAAAATCAAATTCAAACGCACTAATCCCGATAATCATAAGCCAACAATACTAAAAAGGAACATAATAATATGTGATAATTAGTAGTGACATAAAGCGTTCCTAATTCAATCCTTCTTATTGCTCCATGAGCAAGAAACGATAAGTTCTCCTGTCATGCGATGCGCAAAATCTCTCTTGCCCTTTAGGGCTGGAGGGGCAGGTAGATAGCCACCATCTTCCCGAATAATCGGTGGGTGAGTAGCCACCTCCCGTATAGGTCCCACAATACTCTCATAACTGCTAACAGATCTACGAGAATCAGGTGGTGATTCAGGAATGTCCTTGATATCTCCTTGAAGCGGTACCACGTTCCCTGGTTGAGGGAAGGTTCTCTTCACAGCATAGGCTCTCCTGGGTGCTCCATATCCATAAGGTCTAAAGCACTTCATCATAGACATCGACATCGGTTTATGCCTTCGCGCATAAACTGCTAGCTTTACTTGCTTTGACAAGCTAAGAGACATCTCCTCACTCTCCGAGTCAGAAGAAATCACAATGATAGAAGGGGGAATAGAAGAACCAGTAGAAGACATCCTATAAGGAAGAAGTAGGAGTACTTTTCCTCAGGTGAAATAGATCAAACAATGAAGAAGCAGATAAACAGAATAGGGGGAACATACATTTAATATCAGATGCACACAAAACCCTAGTATGCATTCTACATGAAGGTTCCTAGGTTATAGTCTAACTCAAGTGATTCGCCTAATTCTCTATAACCAATGGCTCTGATACCAATCTGTCACACCCCCGCTTATAGCGGAAACACGAGGATGTGACGGACGGGATCATCATAACACATTGTTAATTAATAGAGATGCATTAAATGATGTAAGGTCAACATGCCATGATGTCACCCGACACAAATGGAGACTTGTGTCGTGGTTAGTCAATTCCATGATAAACATAGCCAAACAGTCAAAGAAATGTAAATCCCATAACTAGGGAGCAAGTGAACGAAACATGGATAATAAAGAAAATCCAAACATGATTGTCTAAAACACCCAATAAGTTTAAAATGCAATTCCTATGGTCGTCACTAAGGCAACATCCCTAGATATCCTTAATGGGTGTTACCTGAAAAGATATGCTCAAAAAGGTCAACATATTATTGGTGAGTTTGCAAGTTTAAATAATAAAAAAAATTGATGATGTGTAATAGTTTTGTAGGACATAAGTGTATACGGTTATAAGCAAGCAATATCACATGTAATCATGAGCATCACAACTAAACCTATGAACACACAGATCCTGTCGGAACATATTCACCCTAGGGCCCGTCCGTGGCCACTGTCAGCCCCAACTAGTATACTAACAAACAAAGGTGGGGGTGTCAACCCAATAGTACTATCAATACCTGTCCATTGGCTCCAAAACCGGAGTTAAATAGTTGTGAATAAAGAACCACACAGAAAACCCATGCATGTACCAGATATAAACTTACAAAACAGTAAACACAACAGTCCCAAAGAATAAACGAGTTCACAGCATAAAAAGTGTTGAGCATACTTTTCCCCCTTGTTGTTTATAAATAATTGTAATAAAACGTGGTAGCAAAACTCATCTCGAGATGATACGAAATAAGATGAACAAAAGCTTCAAAAGATGAGAGCAATGAATTATCAACCACCTATAATAAGTTATAACTTAAAAACTCAAAATGCGTCTAAGGAGAATGGACATTCGGTTGGTTTCGAGTCGGATGGGGGTTCGTCGCGCTACACGCACACCAAATATGATAATAACTAATTGTTAATAATTTAAAATAAAACACACTCCAATACGCAATATATGATTATAAGTTTATATAAGAGAAGAAATGAAAATATATACATTAACACACTATACAGTAATAATAACAACAACATTAATAACAATAATATTAATAATAATAATTTTAATAATAATAATAATAATAATAATAATAATTATAATAATAATAATAATTATAATAATAATAATAATAATATAATAATAATAATAATAATAATAATAATAATAATAATAATAATAATAATAAGTGTGCTGATGTGATGGATGATACTCAATCATCAGATCTAAATTTCACTAATTTATATTTGTCAAATCAACTTGCTGTGATTACTCAACTGAGAATCCATAAGTCCCATCCCACCACAATCATCATTGGAGATATTGAGACTTAGGTGAGAACATGAGGACAAACCCATGATAAAAATATTTGTCTGCACTCTTGCTTCTTGTCCCAGATTGAGCCAAAGAATGTTGATGAGGCTTTCAAAGATGGAAGCTAGGTTGAAGCAATGCAGGAGGAGCTGCTTAAATTCAAAATACAAAAGGTTTGGAATCTATGTCCTCTTCCTCATGGAAAGACACCAATAGGTACCAAGTGGGTTTTTAGGAACAAGAAAGATGATAGAGGTTTTGTCATTAAAAACAAGGCAAGACTAGTTGTGTAAGGGTACACTCAAGAATAAGGGATTGACTAGACAGATGTTTTTGCTCCTGTGGCAAGACTTGAAGCTGTTAGGATATTTCTTGCTTTTGCTACATCCAAGGATTTCAAGGTCTACTAGCTTGATGTCAAGTGTGCATCTTATATGGGGTGATAGATGAGGAAGTTTATGTCAAGCAACCTCCTGGCTTTGCAGACCCAAATCATCCTGATTATGTCTGCAAGCTTTACGAAGCTCCTTATGGGTTGCATCAAGCTCCAAGGAAGCGGTATGAGACACTGTCACAGTACCTAGTCCAACATGGTTACAGGATAGGTACTATTGACAGCACACTCTTGATCAAAGGAACAGGGAATAACTTGATGCTGGTTCAAGTTTATGTAGATGACATCATCTTTGGGTTAACTAATCAAAAGCTCCGTAAAGAGTATGAGAAGTTTATGAAGAATAGATTTGAAATGAGTGCCATAGATGAACTCAATTTCTTTCTAGGAATTCAAGTGAAGCTGGTTGACAATGGCATCTTCATAAACCAGTCAAAGTATGTGCAAGACATACTAACCATATTTCATCTGACTTAGTGCAAGGTTGCTAAGACTCCCATAGCTAGAAACCACACCCTATGACCTGATCTTGAGGGAGAGTGTGTTGATTAACAATTTTACAGTGCTATGATTGGGTCTCTTATGTACCTCACAGCCAGTAGGCCTGATTTGCCACATGCATATGTGCAAGATATCAAGCTAACCCCAAGATGTCACACCTGGTTGCTGTCAAGAGGATTCTCAGATACCTCATAGGAGCTCCCAAGCTGGGACTTTGGTATCTAAAGAATTATGACTTCAATCTGTATGTATATATAGATAGTGACTATGGTGGCTGCAACATGACTATAAAGTCTACATCAGGGGGTGTCAATTCCTTGGTGGAAGGATAGTCACATGGCAATGCAAGAAACAATCCTGTGTGTCTGCATCAACTGCTGAAGCTGAATACATTGCTGCTGCAAGCTGCTGTGCTCAAGTGCTTTGGATTCAGAATTAGATGTTAGACTATAGGTTCAACTTCAAGGAGACTCCTATCTATATAGACAACAAGGGTGCTATCTTTATCATAGAGAATCTTGTGCAGCACTTAAAGACAAAGCACATCGACATCAGATATCATTTGATAATAGATAATTTTGAAAAAACATTGATAAAACTGGTCAAATTTAACACAAACGAACATTATGCTGATCTGTTCAAAAAAGCTTTTAATGAACAGAGATTTAAGTATCTTGTATCAGTTATTGGGATGATTAACTTTGAGTAGATTTGCTTAAATAAATTTCACAATTAATTTTCAAATATGTGTGTCTTGAAAGTTGTCTTATTTATCCCTCATATAAGCCCTGTTAACCTTAAAAAAATGAAAAAATTAAAATGATATTCCTTAGAATTTTAAGAATTGAAGATCTATTTTCTTTTAAAAGACATTAAATTGACTTCAGAAGAAAATTATGTCTTCAAAACTAATAACTACTTACTAAGTAATTTAACTTCAGAAGAACTTCTAAAATATCTTCCAAAGCCTAAATATGCTTCTTAGTACTTATATGTTTTGAAGGATAATTTTCTTCTGAAAGCAATTAAGTCTCGGAAGCTTTATTTATCCTTTGAATAAAACTTCTGAAGTTTAATATTTTCCAAAACCAAATATGTCTCGGAAGCAAAATTAGTGTAAGTACTTTTTTGTAGGATCGGTGTTGGTCTCTCAACACCTGTTTTGTATCTCACAAACTCACTAAGTCTCACTCAGTTGATGAATAGGAATCTCTTACTAAGTTGACAATAATATAATAAGTTAATGAACACAAGAATGGTTTTCAAGATACTTGTATATATTATTTTTCAACTCAGTATTATAAGACTCTTACAAGCATGGTTACATAAGTTACAATGATAAACTATATATACTACTATCTACAGCCGGTTATACTTGGAAAACCAGCTGGAATTTACCGCTAAGCAAATACTACATTGCTAGAAGTAAAAATATCTAAGATAAAATAATATCCTAGATTAGGTAGCCATGATAGGTCCATGACTTACCTTTTGTCACCAACTAAGTATGGTAACTGTACTAACTGAAAAAGGTAAACAGTGGATCAAAGTATGGTCAACTACATGGGAGTGGGAAAACCCCATGTAGTGTATCAGAGTTGTCAGCGGATGTCAGAGAGCCCATACTTATGTCCACTGGTTCAGAGTTGATTCTTCCGAAGGCAAAATGTCTTCAGGAGAATAAGTTCTTCCGATGCCATTTATACTTTGGAAGAATCAACTTCTTCCAAGTCTTCTGCAACTCGTTGTGACTTCATTCTTTGGAAGACTTTGTCTTGGATCTTCTAAGTGTGAATGCTTTGGAAGGAGAATTGCTTTGTCTTCATATACTTCGGAAAACTTGGTTCTACCTTCAGAAGTTCTTCATATACTTCGGAAGTAAAACTACTTAGTCTTGGAAGACTTAGTTTTTCCTTCGGAAGATATTTAACTTGTCTTTGGAAGAGCAGCTTTAGCTTCAGAAGACTTCTTCAATTGTACTTCAAAAATATTCTAATTTTTGTTTTGGTTGCACCAACCTCATATGATCCAACAACCCCCCTAGGCTGATGCTACCAAAACTTCACTTCTTTCTGCTCCTTAAAGTCTTCAACACCAGGAAAGAAGATATTTATCTATTTCCTTGTTCTTCTCTGATGTGGTGGTGAGGAGCTGGTACAAGTCATTCGTAGATAGTAGATCAAGTCTGTTGTTTTGAATGACATGCACCCTTTGTTGCGTCCCTCTGAAGAGAGTTAGTTGATGGGAATTATAGTCATACTCCCATCTAACTATAGGATCAAAAGTTGAGCCTTCAACCATCTGAAGGAATGGTTTTCCTTTTGTAGTTGTTCCTTCTTCCTCATCCTTTGCTCTCCTCTTCAACTCTTCTTCAGTCTTGGCCTTCTTTGTGAGCTCAACCAGATGAAGACTGCTCAGATGATTTCTGTGTGAGCAGCAACCTGAGAGTTGGAAGGATTGTAGAATAGTTTCTCTGCTAACTCAATAAGGTCAAATCTGCTGGAGTGTAGCAGAGATGAGGTATCAACCCTGTTTACCTCACCATTCTCTCTTTCTACAACAAAGCTGTGGGAAGGTTCATCGAACCTCCACTGGACTATTTGTTTTCTAGGATAGAGGGGTTTGGATGAAAGCTTGTCCCCCTTCCTAGTGTTCAGTAGAGTCACTAGCCTCCTCCTTAACTTCTTCTCTTCTTTCGTAAGAATATTTTAGTTGGTTGCAAGAAGTTGGAGAGCTTGGTCCAGTGCTCCCCTAGGTAGATCAAGGAATGCATCTCTTATGAGGAAATTAGAGAGCCATTAGTGTATTTCAAGTTAATTGACTCTTCCTCATAAGAGATGTCGCTTAATGTTGTGCAGTTGATGAGCTTCCTTTTGATCTCCTTAAATTCTTCTAAGGTTAAGGGCTTAGAAGGTTCAGAAGAAGGTTTGGGTAAAGATTGGGTTCTGGGTTGTGTTTTGGGTTTAAGGATAGATGGTGGTGGTGGTTGTTGGGAAGTAGTGGGTGAGGGTGTACGTAAGGCTGATGGTGTGGGTTCAGGGGTGTAAGGCTCAATGGTTGGTTTGGTTTTGATGGGGAAGGGAAGAGATGTGGGTGTAGGTTGTGCTGGTTTAGGTGTTGGTGTTTATTTGGATGCCTTCTTCTGAATAGTTGATAACTGGCTTACCTCCTGTCTTCTTCCTATGCGAATGTCAGCCTTGATGTCAATGACATGTCGCTGTAGGGTCTTCTTAGACATAGGACCCACTTGCCTGCTGGTGAAGCCATGGGCTTTGAGATAGGCTTTCATCCACTCCTTATCTCCCACCTTTTTCACAACGGCAAGTTGTGCCTCTTCCTCCTTCTTCTTTCTCTCTCTCAGCTTTTCCTTGGCAGTCTTATTCCTCTCTTTGTTGATTTGATCTTACTCTTTATGGAAAAGAAACAAGATCGTGTCATAATCATGAGCTGCCAGCTCCTCTTGAGAATAGCCTCTTGAGTAGAGAAAGGCTATTCTCTCCTTCCTTTCCCTTTCCGTAGCCTCCTCCTTCCTCATCCTCTTCTCCTCTTCTTCGGCCAACCTTGCTACTTCTTCCTTTTCCTTTTGTAGAAAGGTTTCCTTCTCCAGCCTTACAAGCTCATAAAGTAGGAGTAGAAGGATGTCTTCATTTACTACTCCTAAGCTGATGAGCCTATCAATAAGCTCCACTCTACTCTTGTTGTTGATACTTTCTTGAGCGGCTGCTGCTGTTTTGCTGCTTGCAGCCAACAGCTTCCTAGTATCAATCCTTCCCTTTTTCTAAAGATTTTCTAACCTTTCCTCCTCTAGAAGCTCCTCAGTAGTGAGCTTCCTCTTCCCCTTAGGATCAAAGGAAGATACAGCCTTTGGAGACTCAGGTTTAGAAGATTCAGGTTGGGGAGAGCGGGGTTGGACTTGTGGTGTTTGGGAGAGAAGGGTTTTAAGGAAGTCCTCACTGTTTACCTTAGAGGCTAGGTCCAGAATAGCCTCTGTGATGAACAGATCATTGGACGAGGAAGATAGTTCAATTCTTTCCGCAGCTTGTATTTCTGCTTTAGAAGTAATTAGAACCGCACTACCTGTCCCTTCCAAATTGGTTGTTGGGCAATGAGTCTGTGTATCCCCTTCAAAGTTAATCTCGGGTTCAATAGAGACTGTAACTTAACCAACTTCCTTTTCAGAGGTAGGTGGTGCACTCAGTCTTTGAAGCTCCTCAGCTCCAAAGTAGGCAACGACTACATCAGGGGAAGGTTGTTCAATGGATGAGCTTACAAAAAATGAGGTTAAAAACCTGTTAAGGTCTATAAGCATTTTTGGATCCACTTAGTGATCGGAGCTGGTTGAGGGAAGGTAGTTGCCAGGTGTTACTGTGTGGGGTAGAAAGAAGATATGGCATCAAAGGAAGTTGTTGTGATGGCAAGGCAGGGTTCCTCATGTCTTTGTTTCTGTACATTCTCCCCCTTTTTGGTAGGATCATCTTGAGAAGTAGATGAGCTAGAGGAAGAACTTAAAGAAACCTGAGTATGTACATGCCTAACAGACTTATCAATCTGTGTCTCAGCTAGTTAGGCCTTGATATCTTCAATCTCAAGTTGCTGAGTGGCAGACCTATCCTCTAAAGTCTCAAGTTGCTGAGTGGCAGACCTGTCCTCTAAAGTGGCAGACCTGTCATCTTCTTTTGAAGAATCATCGGGAGATGAGATAACATACCTGGTATGTTCATCATCATCACCAGTAGTGGTTTCTTGGCACCCTGGATACCCTTGCTTGTTGATGTCTCTTTCAGAGTCATCAAGAGGCAAGGTTGCCGTAGACTCAGTCCCACTTATGTTACCACTGTCTTGAGAGGTTATTGAAACACTCTCAGTAGTGGCAGTTAAGCCTACATGGGTCACCTCCATACCAGTTTGACTCACCTTAGTTAGGTATTGCTGATGTGGGCTAGACATTAGATGTTCCCTGGGGCTCAGTTGATCTAAAGAGTGGTATCATAGATTAACATCACGGCCCAGATGAAACATAATGTCCTCATCAGGTAGGGTTGATAGGTCAATGAGGGATAGAGAAGTTAAATCTAATGACCCGAGACCTTAGTCAGCACCTACGGGTTCTTTTGCGAGAGCAGATGACCCGATGATGTTAGTGTCCCTTTTTGGCTACTCAGGGGAGTGTTGGGACTCACCCTGAGGGCTAAAGGCTTGGGTTGTGGGCTCATCAGTTTGAGACTGAGAAGACTCAATGCTGATATTGAGGTCAATGGTGGAGGATGGTTGGACCTCTGGCTGAGTGGGGGCCCTGAGTTCCACTCGAGCCCTTTTGGATAGAACAGAGGGGACCTAACCAATCAGAGTAGATTGATTAGAGGTTTGTTTGGGGCATATAGTGTATGTAATCTTGATTGGGTGTGAAGAAGTGATTGGCATTTGAGTGGTGGTGTCTGGTGTGGGTTTATCACCTGTTGGGCTTGCAGGGATGTCACCAGGAGCCGTTGGCTCGCGCATACCTGGAAGAAGATCGGTGAATCTTCCAGAGAAGTTAGTGGACACCATATTCAAGGTCTTGAAGATGCCAGGCCGCATGTGATGGACCAGTAGAACATCTACACATTGTAGTCTGTCCTGGTCCAGCTCACAGTTGATTATATGCTGAGTGAACTGGGGATACATATAGAATGGATCTTGGGTGAGATTGCCTCTTAGGTTGTTCAGCATAAATCTTGAGTAGTTGAAGCGCATGCCTTTTATGAACCCGTGGACGAGACAGCCCAAGTCATATGGGATTTGATCCCATCCCCCAAATTTATTGGATAGGCAGTGCAGGACAATGTGCAAGAAGAACTTCCAATTGTAGGAAAAGTTAAACTTGTAGACTGTAGACTTGTGCACATCGCCGCCATATCCCATCTAAGTGTAAGTGTCTTGCAACTTAGATTTGGGGAACTCAGTAGGGGCGCCCTCATCATGAAGCTCCAGATGCTCCCTGATGGTTGATTCATCAATGGTGATCTCTTGTCCGCAAATCCTTGAACGAATGACCCTTTCACCATTTAGCATTTCATCTTGACCATTGGCCTAGAATTCGGCCATGTGGTTAGAGTAGATGGTAGGGTTAATGATAAGGGCTATGAAGTATGCCGATTGGGACAGAAATTCAATGATAGAAGCAAAGTCGGCATCCTTCGAAGTGTCAAGGATAGCGACCTGATTATGTTGGGGATTTAGGGCCATTGTTAAGAGGTAAGGTAGAATTGAAGAAATTTGAGAGTGAGTGAAGAAGATGGTGGTAATTTGGGGCTTTTGCTGTGGTAAAGAAAGTAAAGAGAAAGTCGGAAATTTTAAATGGGGGTTAAAAAGCAAACCGATAAGGTGAAAGGACCGTTTAGGTTTCGATTTGACAGAGGGGTAAGATAAAACATTTAAATATTTCGACAATCATCAATAAAATAATACTTTTTATAGCATGGGGCCCAAAGATTTACGTTACACAGTAAAGATGTTCTTCCGAAGGTAAACTTGCTTCCGAGAGAAAACACTTGTGTTTCTCAATATTGTCTTCCGAAGTCATCTTTACTTCCAAAAGCAAACCATGTCTCAATGACTAGTTTGCTTCCGAGGGTACATTCTTCTTCCTAGAAAAGAAGTTAGTAAGCTTTGGAAGTAAATTTGATCTATGATCAATTGTTCTTCTGAGGCTAAAAACTCTTCAGAAGATAATATTCAGGCAGAGGAATTTGCCTTCAGAAGAAGAATAAAGATTTCTTATGAGGGTAAATTTCTCTTCGAAAGTATTTACACTTAGATTTTTGAAGAATGCCCTTTTTGTAACAGGGCTTAGATTGTAGTTAGACAATATAGATAAGACATATTTTAAAAAGGTTTTTCATAAGAGAAGACCTAGTCAATGTTAATCATCCCAATAGCTGTAATTAAATATTTAAATCTTGGTTCAACAAATGCTTTTGCTGAACAAGTCAACATATTGTTCATTTGAATTTACTTTGACTAGATTTATTAGATTTTTCTCATGAATATCTCTAATGAATGATACCTGATGTCGATATGCTTTGTATTGGAGTGCTTGACCGGATTTTTTATGACAGAAATGGCACTCTTGTTGTTTATGTGGATAGGAGTCTGCATGAAGTTGAAACCATAGTCCAGCATCTGATTCTAAATCCATAGCAGTTGAGCACAGTAGCTCCCAGCAGCAATGTAATCTGCTTCAGCAGTTGATGTTGAGACACATGATTGCTTCTTGCATTGCCAGGAGATAATCCTTCCACCAAGAAATTGAATCCTCTGGATGTGGATTTCTTGTTGATGTTGCAGCCACCATAATCACTGTCAGTGTACCCATAAAGATTGAAGTCCTTATTCTTAGGTTACCAAAGACCCAGTTTGAGAGCTCCTTTAAGATATTTAAGAATTCTCTTGGTAGCAATTAGGTGAGACACCTTGGGAGCAGCTTGATATCTTACACAGATGCAGGTTGCAAACATGATATCAGGTCTACTTGCAGTGAGATACATCAGAGATCCAATAATCACCCTGTACTGATGCTGATCAGTATCCTCCCCCTTGGAATCAGGGCAAAGATTGTGATTTCTGGGTATGGGTGTCTTAGCTGGCTTACAATCTTTCATCTTAAATCTTTCTAAGATGTCCTTGACATACTTAGATTGATTGATGAAGAACCCTTCTTCCATCTACTTCATTTGAATTCTAAGGAACAAATCCATCTTTCCTATTAAACTCATCTCAAACTTCTTTCTCATGATGCTTTCAAAGTCTTTTCACATATGGTCATTTGAGGAACCAAATACGATGTCATCAACATAGACTTGAACAAGCAGCATGTCCTTCCTGGACTTCTTTATGAACAATGTCTTGTCTATGGTCTCTCTGGTGTATCCATTCCTAAGAACAAGTTGAGACAGGGTCTTATACCACAGCCTAGGTGCTTGATGCAACCCATAGAGAGCTTTATCCAGTTTGCACACATAGTTGGGGTGTTGTGGGTCTCCAAATCTATGTGGCTGACACACATAGACTTCTTTATCAATATCCCCATATAAAAATGCACAGTTGACATCAAGTTGATAGACAATGAAGTTCTTGGATGCTGTAAAAGCAAGAAAGATTCTCACAGCTTCAAGTCTTGCAACAGGTGCAAAGACATCAGTGTAATCATACCTCTTATTTCTGAACACCCTCTTGGTGCCAATAGGGACTTGGCCAGGTGGCAATGGACACAAGTTCCATACCTTTTGCCTCTTGAATTGAAACAACTCCTCTTGCATAGCTTCAATCCAATTGTTGTCATTGAGGGCTTCTTCCACCTACTTTGGTTCCATTTAAGAGAGAAAGCATGAGTACAAGCAGACATTCCCATTATGGGTCTGACTTCTTCTTCTCAAACCTTCTGAGACATCCCCAATGATGTTCTCAGCTAGGTGAGTGTTGTGTATCCTAAGCCTAAGAATCACATCTAGTTGCATAGATAGATCTAGGTTTAAGAAGTTTTGCTCAAGATTTTGAACACCATGACCAGCTGATGTCTCACACTAATTCAATGAGGACTGATTGAATGAATGTGTGATAGCATCAATGATATTCTGTTGAGAAGTAGTATCAACAGTTGCCTGTTCCTCCAGATTACTGTCTTCATCAGCTTGGTGTTGAATGCTGGAGTTGTCAGTTGATGAGTTTTGAGGCTCAGAGTTGGCTGATAACTTGTTGAAGCTCCATGATTTCCTGAGATGTTTAAGCTTTCAGGACTTCCAGTAGTGGGAGCTTGTTCTTTAATTCCTCTTGGAGAACTAGGAATAGGTCTAGGAAACTCAAACATTTGATCTTCATAGAAGTCACTTTGAGTTCCTGTTCCAGCTAAAACATTCTCACAAGATGGTTTAGAATAGTTTGGAAACAACTCTAGATAGAAGATATGATCAGGGCCATCCCTCTAACACAAGGAGTGTGCTTATTAACAACAATGTTGGATGATTCCTCAAATTATTGATTTTTAATATTATATACTCTATAAGCAATAGAGGTTGAGGAAAATCCAATAAATATAGCATCATCCGACTTTTCAACAAATTTTGCTAAATTGTCTTTTGTGTTAAGTATGGTACACCTGCTACCAAAGGACCTAAGAAAGACAATGAATGGTGGCTCTTGTTCCATAACTCATAAGGGGTCTTTCCATGGGGCTTAACAATGAGAACCCTGTTCTGCACATAGCATGCAATGCTGACTGCCTCTGCCCAGAAAGTTAGAGGCAGCTTTGAATCAGCTATTATATTTCTTGCAGCCTCAATAACTGTCCTGTTCCTCCTCTTAGCAACATCATTCTGTTGAGGAGTTCTAGGAGCACTGTATTGTCTGCCGATCCTTTTTGAGTTACAGAATGAGTCAAGAACTTGATTCTTAAACTCAATCCCTTGATCACTTCTAATGATTTTACCTTGTGATCCTTTTGATTTTCTATTTTTAGAATAAAATATTTTAAAGTTTCAGCCGTTTCATCTTTAGTTCTTAAAAATAATACCCATGTAAATCTTGTAAAATCATCAACAATCACAAGGCAATATGATTTCCTTCCAACGCTCATTATACTTGTGGGACCTAAAAGATCCATGTGCAATAAGTGTAATGGAGTGGTGATGGAGTTAACTTCTTTGTATTTGTGAGAAACCTTGTGTTGCTTTCCTTTCAGGCAAGCAACATAGTTTTCTTTACAAAAAAATTCCTTTTTAGGCACACCATCTACCAAATTATTTTTATCCAGCTTATTCATGGTTTTAAAATTAACATGGCACATTCTTTTATGCTAAAGAGTTGAATCATCACTATTAGCTTTGGAAAGAAAGCATGATACTTCACCTAGTGGAGAAGCATTGTTCATATCAAGCTTGTACATATCCCCTCTCCTGGAAGATCTTAGAAGCACCAATTCTTGAAGAATTGTCATCCCGGGTTTGAGGATAATGCACTCATGTTCTATGAAAAGCATTTGGTACTTTTGATCACAGAATTGAGAAACACTCAAGAGATTGTGTTCAAGCTATTTGATAAAGTTTACTTTGTCAATGTTTAACTTACCATTAGATACACTACCTCTACCAGAAATGTATCCTCCGGCTTCACCTCCAAACTAAACAGGACCTCCATCTAACTGTTCAAATTGTTGTAGGAGAGATCTGTTCCCTGTCATGTGCCTGGAGCATCCAGTATCCACAATCCATACATTTCCATTCTTGTCATATGGATGTCCCTACACATACGATGAAATGATTAGTTATTGTTGGAAATCCAAGCCTTGTTGGTCTTGGGTTCTTCCAATGTAGATGATATAACTGAACCAAATTGTATGCATGGGGGCTCAATTATAGTTTATGAAGAAGAGGCTTGGGCTGCAACATCTTTTTTGGTCTTCCATTCCATCTTATGGTTGACCTGTGTTGATGAGCCTGAGGAGGCTTCTGCAGTATGACTTGCTTCCGAAGCTTCTTTCTTTTCAAAAGATGTCTTCACCACCTTTTCTTCAAAAGCAGCTTTCTTCTTGAAAGGTTTCAAGGAAATGTTATTGTTTCTTTGTTTGTTCTTTGGCTTGTCTTCCGAAGCTATTTTCCTTTTGGAAGAATGAGTTTCTTTCGAAAGCAACTTGGCTTCAGAAACAAGCTTTTCTTTCCTTAACACTTGGACCATATGGTAAGGTCTAAATGTGAAACCATCCTTAACTCCTTCTTTCTTAACATTGGTTGCATAATGTGTGCTTGCTAGATTGTAGTAACAATCTTTAGCCATGTGGTTATGCAGGTCACAGATTATGCACTCAATGTTAATCTTGGTGGGACATATGGGCTGTTGTTTGTTGCACTTCTTCTCTTCTTCAATAGCCTTTCCTTTTAGTTTTTGATCCTTCAGCTAGATAGGAGTGTTGGTACTACTCTCCTTTCCTGAATCAGAACTTCCAACCACTTGGAATCCAGCTGAGATGGATACAGCCTTTTGGCTTGGGTCTATCTTCATCTTAGTCTCAGCCACCTTTTTGGTAGTTTTTCTTGCTTCCCTGATTTGGTTCTTTCTTGCTTTGGTGGTCAAGGGTTTATCAACTGGGGGGATGAGGTTTTCTACCTTATCCTTCTATGTGGTGGTTTCCATTATTACATCATTCTTCTGATCACCAGGTAGTGGGTCAGCAGTTGGAACCTCTTGATCATAATTACCATATCTTGGCTGTCTAATAGACACAAGAGAGTGCGATGGAGCAATTTCATTGGATCCCAACCCACTTTTGTTTTGATAGAATACCTTGGAGTGAGAGGATGATGCTATAATGGTGTTGAAGTTATGCTCTTGAATAGCATACTTCTCTGCTTTAGCCTCATCTATGACTAGCTGGTCTTGAGCTTCAGTCAACTTGGATATTAGATTTTTTATTTGAGTCCTATAGTTGGTATGTTCATGTTTTAAAGAGGACACGGTTTTCTCAAACTCTTCTATTTTGAGCTTATTGTCAGATTCTGCTCTCTTAAAATCAGATTTTAGGATATTTATAGACTTAATATCAGATCTAATTTCCATGTTGTAGTCCTGATATAATTTAACCTTAGCAATACAGGCTGGAGTACAGAGATGTTCATATGCCTTGCTGTCTTTAGTTCCATCCATAAGAGCTTGAGCAGGAGTGACATCTTGCACCATAAAGCTCCAGTCAACCTCTTAAGCAACAGCAGCAGTTTGTGGCTCAATAGGTTTGGTTGCAGCCTTTGAGGTAGCAAGATTTTAGGAGGCTTGAGCTGCTCCAGGATTAGATCTTAGAGCTTTACATTCCCTAGCAAAGTGACCAAGCTGGTTACAGTTGTAGAATTTGGCCTTCCTCTTGTCAAACCTGAATTTGCTATAGGTTGGGTTCTGAGGGAACTGCCTTCTGGTTCTTTTGAAGAACTTCTTTTCTCTGTAGGTTAAAAGAGGCATTTGTTGGACAATGTTCAAATATTCAACATCATCTGGGCTGAAACACTCTAGATCATCAAAACAGTATTAAGAATCTCCAGAGTGCACATTCCCTGAAACTAAAGCACAACTCTCCTGGAAGGGAGTGTGTTGAGGCTGTTGATACCTGGGTGTCTCAGGGAAAGTGAGGTATGGCCCATAAGAGGATGATGGTTGTTAGGGGTAGTTCAGGTACAACTGAGGTTGGGGAGTTCTTGATCCTTCAGCAACATGTAGAGCATTGTTGATTGTAGGATTTGAGGGTCTGTTCATCTTTTGGCTCTTTTGAGTCTCCATCTCCATACGGTATTCATCAAGGATTCCATAGAGTTCAGTCATAGTGAGAGTGTTCAGATTTTCGATTCTCTTGATTGAGGCACAGTAAAAAGTCAACTCATGAGGAAGTGCATTCATGAATTTTCTTACTATGTCTCTTTTCTCAAGAGCAACTCGTATAGTCTGAAGAGAGGTGATCAAGTCCATATACCTGAAGTATTGTTGGCTCAAGGTCTCACCAACAATATAAGTGAAGTTCTCAAACTTTTGCTTCAGCATATCCTTCTTTTTTTCCTTGGATTCAGTGGAATCAGAGTACATCAGCTTCAAAGCATCAAAGAGTTCTTTAGCGATTTCGCATTGCTTAAAGCCTGCCATTATGGAGTTTGGTATGGCAGTAAACAGCATGGTCATCACTTTGTAGTCGATGTCCATCCTTTTGAAGTCTTCATTAGAGTAGTCTTCAACAGCTTTCTCAATCATGGTGCCATTACCAGCCGGGTCCACCACCTTTGGCTTGTAAGGACCATGAGTGACAGATCTCCACATGTGGCTGTCTTGATACTTGATAAAACCTTCAATACGTTTGCACCAGGTTCTAAAATCATTAGGGGTGATGATAGGAGCCTTGGTCTTGGTTCCCATTTCAAACTCAGAAAACTTTTGGTTAAGAGCCATTTGAGTGAAGTAAGTGTGAAGAAACAAGGGTGATTTAGGATGGTTAGATCTCACAGTCATGAGCCTAAAAAGAGCTGATACCAATTGCAGGATCGGTGTTGGTCTCTAAACATAAGTTTTGTATCTCACAAACTCACTAAGTCTCACTCGATTAATGAAGAGGAATCTCTAACTAAGTTGACAATAATATAATAAGTTAACGAACACAAGAATGGTTTTCAAGATACTTGTATATATTATTTCTCAACTCAGTATTACAAGACTCTTACAAGCATCATTACATAAGTTACAATGAGAAACTATATATACTACTATCTACAGCTGGTTATACTTGGAAAACCAGCTGGAATTTACGGCTAAGCAAATACTATATTGCTAGAAGTAAAATATCTAAGATAAAATAATATCCTAGATTAGGTAGTCATGACTGGTCCATGACTTACCTTTTGTCACCAACTAAGTATGGTAACTGTACTAACTGAAAAAGATAAATAGTGGATTAAAGTATGGTCAACTACATGGGAATGGGAAAACCCCATGCAGTGTATCAGAGTTGTCAGCTGATGTTAGAGAGCCCATACTTATGTTCACTGGTTCATAGTTGATTCTTCCAAAGGCAAAATGGCTTCGGAAGAATAAGTTCTTCCGAGGCCATTTATACTTCGGAAGAATCAACTTCTTCCAACTCTTCTGCAAGTCTTTGTTACTTCATTCTTTGGAAGACTTTGTCTTGGATCTTCTAAGTGTGAATGCTTAGGAAGGAAAATTGCTTTGTCTTCGTATACTTTGGAAGACTTGGTTCTACCTTCGGAAGTTCTTCATATACTTCGGAAGTAAAACTACTTAGTCTCGGAAGACTTAGTTTTTCCTTCGGAAGTTCTTCATACTTAAGCTTCGGAAGACCTTCAACTTGTCTTTAGAAGAGCAGCTTTAGCTTTGGAAGACTTCTTCAATTGTACTTCAAAAATATTTTAAGTTTTGTTTCGGTTGCACCAGCCTCATATGATCCAACACTTTTTCTTTTGAAGCAATTCTTGTCAAACTAAGGAATATCTTTCGAAGTCAAATTGCATTCGAAAGTTTTCTCAAAACTTCCGAATAGAAATTACCTTTGGAAGATTTTCTACTTCCAAGATAACTACCTTTTTGGGCACTTTTTTAGAGGTGGGACTGACATCCGGATTTCAAAGTTTATCCTTTAGCATTAACTTTCTCTCACATCCAAGCATATATATAGCCATACAACTGTTCCCCTTATTTCTTCTTGCTCTTTATCTGCAAACTTCTAACCCTAAATTCACCCAAAAACCCTTATTGTTCTTAACATTCTTCTTACTAAAGCTTTCTCAAATGGCCAACCCTAAACCCCAAAACCAGATAGATTTCTCCATGCACCTACACAGGCAACACAACCAGGTTGTTCTGTTGACTTCTGAGAAAGATCTCGGTTTCTCAAACGTTTGCCGCTTTCTAACTCAATCATCATACCTCACCGCACACACATAGATCCTCCAACCTATGAAGAGCAACTGCTGGAATTTTGGAGGACCTGTCAAGAGGCTATCTTGGACGGTGAGAAGGCACTCTCTGCTATGGTGTAGGGGGGACTGTTTTCATCACACCAGCTACCATCAACACTCATCTCAGACTGGATGATGAAAAAGGCAAATTCTCTTTCCCTAAAGAAGCTATCAATGAATCATTCAGGCAGATGGGCTATGAAGGAGACTACTCAGTCAGGACCTTCAAAAAGGGTAAGGTCTCTTACTAATGGAAGTGCCTCCTGCATGTTATAATTCACTCTTTATCTAACAAACATGGAGGATGGGATCAAATTACTGAGGACATATCCTATATAGTCCATGGGATGGTTTAGGGGGTCATGTTCAAGTACTCTTATTTTGTTTACACAAACTTTCTTGCTAACTTAGACTCCTTAGAGTATTACATGTTCCCTAGATATGTCCAGCACATTCTCAAATATGAACTGGGCTCACAGTTGAGGGGAACAGGTAACACTCTTAATTGGGACAGATGAAGCCCAACATCTTTAAAATCATGAGAAAAACCACTGTTGGTTTCTTAGGGGTAGAAACAGCGCTGGACCCAAAAATATTAGAGCTCCCTGCTCAAGGTGACAACTTGGTAGCACTAGCCAATATTGAACCCATACCTTCTCTATCTTCACAACCCCAAAAGCCTCAAATAACCATCACCTACTACAGAAAATCCACCTACTCAGTCTATTCAGATTGAGTAGGCCCCCATACACTCACCCATGCAGGAGGAAGTTGAACCAAGAGCTCCCACTTCCCATAAGGAACAAACCACTCCTATCATTTTATTGATCAGTGTTGTGTTTCCTTATGCTGAGTCTGATGATCTCATTAACCAAGCTTCAAGCCTTCATGAGTCTTAAAACTCAGATGAACAACCTTCAGGGGATAGTTATCATCCCCATCCTTTAGACTAAAACCAACCAATCCCTGCCCTCCAATTCTTTAATGATGAGGATATGGGATTTAGTGAGTACCATGAGTCTCTTTTGTCCTTCCCAGCTCAAGGAGAGATGAGTGCCCCTGAAACTCCCATATCTAGCTCACATCATCCAACCCTAACTGAGGTGGGCTTCTTTGAACCTGTTCAGGAGGTCCATTTGGAAGAGGCTCTTAATTTAGAAAGTGATTACATCATTAATATCTCAACCATGGCAACCCAGCCCCTTGACACTTCTAATGAACCTGCCATGGAGCAGGGGAAATCCAAAGTCCAAGAACCAATATCTAGTGGTAAGGGAGATGACTTTGGTTATGTTCTCTCATCCCCCATGATTCTTCTGATGAAGATAAGGGGAGTCTCCAACAAAGGGTGCAAACATTATCACAAACATTCACCTACTTGGTCTCAAAGGTTAGTCACTTGGAATCTCAGGTGGCTACCTTACAAAGGCATGTCCTTACTCAACAACTTGAGATCACCGATCTCAAGGGAAAACTAGCTGAGAGGCCTGCCAGGGATACTCAACCAGGACCACAAGAACCTATGGATGTAGTGGACCTAACCCTTAGCTCACCTATGCAAGTGGGTAATGCTACCAAAAAGGGGAGAAAGTCTTAACTACAATCACAGAACCTGGGAGTTCTGCCCAGAGTATGGACATTGAGGCCTCACCATCCTCACTTGCAGTTTTCCATACCCAACAACCTTCTCATGCCCACATCAATATGGATGCCTTAATTCAAAGCTTATTTGAGGAGGTAATACCAAGGACTATGTCTACCCCATCCTATCCTACTGACAACTCAATAGTAGGATGGAGGTATGATAATAATAGAAGAGCCTTGGTACTTTCTAGATTTTAGGGTCAACTTTCAGACCCTGAGATACTATGAGAGTTTTCATCTAGTTGACCTGCCACTTGCCAACCCAAGTCATAACAGGCAAGCTAATATGTTAGCAGAGAGGATCTAGCTGAGGGTGCTTAAAGAGTTAAAGAGAAGATCAAAGCTATATAGACAGAGGCTAGTAGGGAAACTATTAGTCAACTAGATATTGAGGCAAACCCTAAGATTAGCTTTAAAGGGGAAACCTCATTTGAAGGCCTAGCAGTAGAACCCGTGAACCTTGAGACTGCAACCGCTTCAACACCTAGTACCTTAGTAAGACACCAGCTAGTGAAGGTGTCTCACAACCTGTCCCTGGCTAGAGCTCAAGTGGAGCACCAAGTCAAGAAGGCCAAAGCTCTCTCCACCCTGAGTCACAGAGGCTGGTGATTGACAAAGGGAAGAGGATTCTCACCTCTGAGGAGATTGAGCAGGAGAAGAGTGAGAGGAAGAGGAAGGCAAGGGGAGATAAAACAAGAGATACCCTTAGCTTTATGCAAGCTGCAATAAGAGCTGCCACTCGGCTAAATACTCAGGAGGATAAGTTAAGGGAAGCTAGATTAAATTATCTAGGGTTTAGGAACTACAATATTGATGAAATAATCTCTCTTCCCTTGGATGAGTTGAATGAACTGGCTAACACTGAAGTTTCAAAAGATAGGAAGAAAGATGAGGCTGTAGAATTGCTCATCAAGATCAAAGAAGAGAGGAAGAGAAAAAGATTGTATTAGCCTCTATCCTTAAGAAAGTCCTAAAGTAAAGACTGTGGCAGTTGAACAACAAACTCAAGTAGGTAGGGAACAAGATAGACAAAAGATGATAACCTACCTGAGTGCCTCAAGCCTCAATCAGGCAGCAGCCCTACTCTATCTGCTATATGAGTATCTTGAGTTTGAATACCTCAAGCAGCTAGAGCAAGAAGTTCTTAAAGAAAAGAAAGCTACTAAGAGGAAGATGAGGGAGGAAGCTGTTAAGTCAAGAGGCCACCATCAGATTCAATCAGAAGATGGTGAGCTTCTTGAAGTTGTATGGGTTCTATGGAAGGAGACTTGGTCAAAGTCTCTATCGACAATGGATGAGAACATTAGAACGATCAAGCAGAAGATTAAGAAGAGTGAGCTAGTAGACTTGCATTCTCTATCAAGTCAGGCTGCACCTGAAGCTGAGGTCTAGGTTGAACCCTAAGATACAACACAACCTAGGACTAGTACTGAATCATAGCTAGCTTCATCTTCTGACCCACAGTAGGGTCCTGAACCATCTCCTTCTAAACATGTAAATGAAAAGTACCCAGCTGAGAAGGATAACATCTGGTACTCAAGACCAACCTTGTTGGATCATATGAGGCTGGTGCAACCAAAACAACACTTAGAACAATTTTGTGTACAAGTTGAAGAAGTCTTCCAAAGACAAAACTACTCTTCCGCAGCTATGTCAAAGATCATCCGAAGCAATATGTCTGAAGAGCTTCTGGAAGAAAACTAAGTCTTCCGAGACTAAGTAGCTTTCCTTCCGAAGTATATGAAGAACATTCGAAGGATAGAATGTAGTCTTCTGAAGACCAAGCAGTTCTTCTTTCGAAACATTCACACTTAAAAGATCCAAGATAAAGTCTTCTGAAGAATAAACTCATAAAGACCTATAGAAGATTCGGAAGAAGTTGTTTCTTCCGAAGTATAAATGGCCTCGGAAGAACTTATTCTTCCGAAGCCGTTTAGCTTCGGAAGAATCAACTAAGAACGAGTGGACAAAAGTAAGGTATGTCTGACAGACTCTGATACACTGCATGGTGCTTTTCCTAGCCCATGTAGTTGACCATACTTTAATCCACTATTCACCTTTTCAACTTAGTACAAATACCATTCTTAGTTGGTGGCAAAAGGTAATTCATGGACCTGTCATGACTACCTTATCTAGGATATTATTTTATCTTAGATACTTTACTTCTAGCAATGTAGTATTTGTCTAGTAGTAGATTCCAGCAGGTTTTCCAAGTATAATCGGCTGTAGATAGTAGTATATATAGTTTCTCATTGTAACTTATGTAGCATGAGCTTAAGAGTCTTGTAATACTGAGTTGAGAAGTAATATATACAAGTACCTTGAAAACCATTCTCTTGTTCATTAACTTCGTATATTATTATCAACTTTAGTTTGAGATTCTGTGTTTCATCGATCAAGTGAGACTTAGTGAGTTATGTGTTTAGAGTCAAAACCGATCCTGCAATTGGTATCAGAGCCTCAGGCTGTTGATTGTGAGATCTAGCCATCCTAAATCACCCTTGTTTCTTCACACTCACTCACCCACCACACTTTAATGGATCTTAACCAGAAATTTTCTGAGTCCGAAATGGAAACCATGGCCAAGGCTCCTATCATCACTCCTGATGATTTTGGAACTTGGTGTAAATATCAATTACCAAGATAGCAGCATGTGGAATTCTGTCACCCATGGTCCTTACGTTCCTAAGGTAGCAGCCCCAGCGAGTAATGGTGCCATGATAGAGAAGGTCATTAAAGACTACTCTGATGAAGACTTCAAGAAAATAGACATTGACTGGAAAGCAATGACTATTTTGCTAACATCCATACCAAACTCCATAATGGTTGGCTTTCAGCAATGCGATTCAGCCAAAGAACTCTTTGATGCTTTGAAGCTGATATACTCTGGTTCCACTGAATCCAAGGAGTCCAAGAAGGATGTACTGAAGCAGAAGTTTGAAAACTTTACATATATCATTAGTGAGGCCTTGAGCCAACAATACTTTAGGTATATGAACTTGATCACCTCTTTTCAGTCTATGGGAGTGGATCTTCAGAAGAGAGACATTGTAAGGAAATTCATGAGTGCACTTCCTCATGAATGGACTTTCTATTGTGTTTCCATCAAGAGAACTGAGAATCTTAACACTCTCACCATGACTGAATTGTACGGAATCCTTAATGGATACCGTATGGAAATGGGGACTCAGAAAAGCCAACAGATGAACCGAACCTCAAATCCTGCTGTCAGCAATGCTCTACATGTTGCTGAAGGATCAAGACAACCTCAGTTGTACCTGAACTATTCCCAACAGCCATCATCTTCCTCAGGGCCATATATCACTTTCCCTGAGACACCCAGGTCTCAACAGGCTCAACACACTCCTTTTCAGGATAATTGTGCCTTTGTCTTAGGAAGTGAACACTCTAGAGATTTTCAATTCTGCTTTGATGATCTAGAGTGTTTTAGCCAAGATGGCATTGAGTACATGGACATTGTCCAACATATGGCTCTCCTGACCTACAGAGCAAAGAAGTTCTTCAAAAGAACAGGAAGGCAGTTCCCTCAGAATCCAACCAACAACAAATTTGGATTTGATAAAAGCAAAGCCAAGTGTTACAACTATAACCAGCTTGGTCACTTTGCTAGGGAATGCAAAGCTCCAAGATCCAATCCTTGAGCAACTCAAGCCTCCTAACATCCTACCACCTTAAGGGCTGCACAAAAACCTACTGAGCCGCAAACTGCGGCTATTGCTTGGAGCTTCATGGTGCAAGATGTCAATCCTGCTCAAGCACTCATGGCTGGAACTGAAGACAGCAAGGTATATGAAAACCTTTATACTCCAGCTTGTATTGCTAAGGTTAAACTTTATCAGGATTACAACAGGGAAATTAAATCCGATATTGAGTCCTTGAACATCCTAAAATCTGATTTCAAGAAAGTAGAATCTGACTATAAACTCAAAATTGAAGAGTTAGAGAAAACGGTTTCCTTTTTAAAACATGAACATACAAACTACAGGACTCAAATAAAGGATTTAATTTCTAAGTTAACTGAGGCTCAAGCCCAGCTAGTAATAGCTGAGGCTAAAGCAAAGAAGTATGCTATTAAAGAGCATAACTTCAACACCATCATTGCATCATCCTCCCACTCAAAGGTGTGTTATCAAAACAATAGTGGGTTGGGAACCAATGAAATTTCTCCACCACACTCTTATGTATCTTTTAGACAGCCAAGATGTGGCACTCATGAGCAAGAGGTTCCAATTGCTGACCCACTACCCAATGAGCAAAAGAATGATGCAACTATGGTGACCACCGCAGGGAAGAACAAGGTAAAAAACCTCATTCCCACCACTGATGTCTTACCCCTTACCACCAAAGAGAGAAAGAATAAAATCAAGGCAGCAAAGAAAACTGCCAAGAAGGTGACTGAGTCTAGGATGAAGATAGATTCCAGACAAAAGGGTGTATTCATTTCAGCCAGATTCCAAGTGGTTGGAAACTCTGACCCAGGAAAGGAATGTAGTACCAGCATTCCTGTCCAACTGAAGGATCGGAAGTTAAAAGGGAAAGCTAATGAAGAAAAGGAGTGCAAGCCATCACGCCCCATCAAGAGTAACATTGAGTGCATAATCTGTGGTCTGCATAACGACATGGCTAAAGATTATTACTACAATCCTGCAAGCAGACATTATGTAACCAATGTTAAAAGAGAAGGAGTCAAGGAAGGTTTCACATTTGGACCTTATCACATGGTCCAAGGGAAAAGGAAAGGAAAGCTTGTTTCCAAAGCTATGTTGGTTTCGAAAGAAAATCATTCTTCCAAAGGAAAAATAGCTTCGAAAGACAAGCCAAAGAACAAACAAAGGAACAAAAGGAATCCTTTGAAATCTTCCAAAAAGAAAGTAGTCTTGGAAGAAGGTCATGCTGCTCAATCCTCTTCAGGATCATCTACACTGGTCAACCATAAGATGGTATGGAAGAACAAAACAGATGCTGCAGCCAATACCTCTTCCTCAGAAACACAAATTGAACCCACTTGCCTATATTTTTGTTCAATTAAATCATCTACATTAGAAGAACCCAAGACCAACAAGGCTTGGGTTTCCAATAGTAACTAATCATCTCACTTTATGTGCAGGGATATCCATATGACAAGAATGGAAATATATGGATTGTGGACAACGGATGCTCAAGGCACATGACAGGGAACAAATCTCTTCTTCAACAATTTAAACATTTTGATGGAGGTCCTGTTCAATTTGGAGGTAAAGCCGGAGGACACATCTCTGGTAGAGGTAGTATATCCAATGGTAAGTTAAAAGTTGACAAAGTAAACTTTGTCAAACAGCTTGAACACAATCTATTAAGTGTTTCTCAATTCTGTAACCAAAAGCACCAAATGCTTTTCACAGAACATGAGTGCATTATTCTCAATCCCGGGATGACAATTCCTCAGGAATTGGCTTCTTAGATCTCCCAAGAGAGGGGATATGTACAAGCTGGACATGAATAATGCTTCCCCACTGGGTGAAGTATCATTCTTTCTTTCTAATGAGAATGAAATCATACTGCCTTGTGATTGTTGACGATTTTACAAGATTCACTTGGGTATTCTTTTTAAGAACTAAATATGAAACAGCTGAAACTTTAAAATCTTTTATTCTTAAAATTGAAAATCAAAAGGATCACAAGGTGAAAATCATTAGAAGTGATCAAGGGACTGAGTTTAAGAATCAAGTTCTTGACTTATTCTATAACTCAAAAGGGATTGCCAGACAATATAGTGCTCTTAGAACTCCTCAACAGAATGGTGTTGCTGAGAGGATGAACAGGAAAGTTATTGAGGCTGCAAGAACAATGTTAGCTGATTCAAAGCTGCCTCTAACTTTCTGGGCAGAGGCAGTCAGCACTGCATGTCATGTGTAAAACAGAGTTCTCATTGTTAAGCCTTATGGGAAGACCCCTTATGAGCTATGGAACAAGAGGCCATCGTTCATTGGCTTTCTTAGGTCCTTTGGTAGCAGGTGTACCATACACAACACAAAGGACAATTTAGCAAAATTTGCTAAAAAGTTGGATAATGCTATCTTTGTTGGATATTCCTCCACCTCTATTGCTTATAGAGTGTATAATATCAAAACTAAACAATTTGAGGAATCATCCAACATTGTTGTTAATGAGCACACTCCTTGTGTTAGAGGGAATGGACCTGAATACAATTTTGATTTAGAATTGTTTCTAAACTATTATAAACCATCTTGTGAGAATGTTTCAGTTGGAACAGGAACTCAAAGTGACCTATACGAAGATCAATTGTTTGAGCTACCCAAACCTATTTCCAGTTCTCCAAGAAGAAATGAAGAACAAGCTCCTACTGCAGAAAGTCCTGAAAGCATGAGTATCCTAGGAAACAAAGGAGCTTCAACAAATTGTCAACTCACTGAGCCTCATAACCCAGAAGTTGACAATTCAAGCACTCAACACCAAGCTGATGAAGACAGTGACATGGAGAAACAGGCAACTGTTGATGCTGCTTCACAGCATACTGACATTGATGATGTCACTCATTCATTCAATCAGTCCTCATTGAATGAATGTGAGACATCAGCTGGAGAGGGTGTTCGAAGTTCTCACAGCTACTAGACCTAATATCATGTTTGCAACTTGCATCTGTGCAAGATATCAGGCTGCTCCCAAGGTGTCTCACCTAATTGCTGTCAAAAGGATTCTTAGATACCTCAAAGGAGCTCCCAAACTGGGTCTCTGGTATCCTAAGAATAAGGATTTCAGTCTCTATGGGTACTCTAACAGTGATTATGGTGGCTGTAACATTAACAAGAAATCCACATCTGGAGGATGTTAATTTCTTGGTGAAAGGATTATTCCCTGGCAATGCAAGAAGCAATCATGTGTCTCTACATACATTGCTGCTGCGAGCTGCTGTGCTTAACTACTATGGATTCAAAATCAGATGTTAGACTATGGATTCAACTTCATGAATACTCCTATCCATATAGACAACACGAGTGCTATTTCCATTACAGAAAATCCAGTCAAGCACTCCAAGACAAAGCACATTGACATTAGGTATCATTTCATTTGAGATATTCATGGGAAACACTTGATTAAACTAGTAAAAGTTAATTCAAATGAACAATATGCTGACTTGTTCACCAAAGCCTTTGATGAACAAAGATTTAAATACTTAATCACAGCTATTGGATGATTAACTTTGACTAATTTATTTTTTAAAATGTGTCTTGTTTATGTTGTCTAATTACAATATAAGCCCTGTTACTAAAGTTTTTCTTCTAAGTTGAAATTCTTCCGAAAAGAAATTTACTCTCAGAAGTGATCTTTATATCTTCCAAAGATAAATTCCTTCACTTTAGTATTCTCTTCCGAAGAATTTTTACCCTCGGAAGCAAATTTGATCATAGATCAAATTTACTTCTGAAGGCTATTAACTTACTCTCGGAAGAAGTCTTTTCTCTCGGAAGCAACTTTTCCTTCGGAAGAAAACTTTTATTGTGTAACGGAAACCTTTGAGCCCCACTGTGTAAAGATTAAAATCTTTTCGGATTATTTTAAATTATCTACCTTGCCGCAGTACTCAAGTACACTCCCAAACTGTCTTTTCACCATATCGGCATGGTGTTTTACCCCCTATTTAAAACTTCCAATTCTCTTTCTTTACCCTTTTAACCACCATTGAAACCTAATACTCCCATTATCATCTTCACTCTCTCTCAAAATTCCTTCAATCCAACCATACTTTCTTACAATGGCAATCAATCCTCAACATAACCAAGTCGCCATCCTCGACTCTTCTAAGGATGCTGACTTTGCCCCCATCATCAATTTTTTGTTTCACTTCACATACTTTACCACCCTCACCGTAAACCCCACCTTATACTCTAATCACATGACCGAATTTTGGGCCAACGGTCGTTATGAAACTCTGAACGATGAGAGGGTCATCAGGTCGAGAATCGGCGGACAAGAGATCATTATTTCTAAATCTACCATCAGGGAGCATCTGGAGCTTCATGATGAAGGCACCCCCGACTGAATTCCCTAAATCTGAGCTAGCAAACACATATACTCAGATGGGATATGGTGGTGATGTGCACAAGTGCACTGTCTACAAGTTTAATTTCTCTTACAACTGGAAATTCTTGTTGCATATCGTTCTACACTGCCTATCTAACAAATCAAGGGGTTGGAATCAAATCCCATATGATCGGGGATGCCTAGTCCATGGAATGGTAAAAGGCCTCTGCTTCAACTATTCAAGGCTTGTGCTAAATAATTTGCGAGGAAATCCTACCCGGGATTCATTTTTCATGTATCCCCGGTTCATTCAGCATATCATAAACTATGAGCTGGACTAGAGTAGACTACAACATGAAGAAACTCTCATGGTCCCACACATGAGGCCAGGCATCTTCATGACCTTGAAGAAGGTGTCCACCAATTTCACAGGGAGATTCACTGATCTTCTCCCAGGTATGCTTGAGCCCAATGGCTCCTGGTGACATCCTTGCAAGCCCAGCAGGCGATGAACCCACACCAGACCTCCCCACTCAAATGCCAACTACTTCTTCCCACCCAATTAAATTACATACACCAGATGCCCCAAGCGAACCCCTGATCAATCTACTCTAATTGATCAGGTCCCCAACGTTCAAACCAAAAAGGCTCGAGTGGAACTCATGGCTCCCACTCAGCAAGAGGTCACACCTTACTCCACCATCGACCTCAATATCAGTGTTGAGTCTCCTCAGTCCCAACGTGATGAGCCCAAAACCCAAGCCATTAGCTCTTAGGGTGAGTCCCAACACTCCCCTGAGCAACCAAAAAGGGACAGCCACATCATTGGCACAGCTGCTATTGCATAAGAGCCAATAGGAGCTGACCAAGGTCCTGGGTCATTAGAATTAACCTCTCTATCCTTCACTGACCTTTTAATCCAACCTGATGAGGATATTATGTTCCGTCAGGGCCATGATGTTGATCTACAATACCTCTCTCTAGATCAATTGAGCCCCATGGAGCCTCTAATATCTAGCCAACATTAGTTCAGCCAAACTGAGGTGAGTCTAACTGGTGTGGAAGTGACTCATGTAGGCTCATCCACCATTACTGAGAGTGTCTTACTGGCCTCTCAAGAAAGTGCTGACATCAGTGAGACTGAGTCTATAGCAAGCTTGCCAATTGATGTTTCTGAAAAGGACATCAGTAGGGAAGGGTATCTAGGGCGCCGAGAAACCATAATTGGTGGTGATGATGAACATGCACGGCATATTATCTCATCTCCCTATGATTCTTTAGAAGAAGATGGGGGTAGACTGCAACTCATTATCAAAGACTTTATTTCTAAAGTCTCAAACCTTGAATCAAAGGTTAAGACTTTAGAGGATAGGTCTGCCACTCAGCAACTTGAGATTGAATATCTCAAGGCTAAACTAGCTGAGACACAGATTGAGAAGTTTGTCAGGCACGTACCTATTTAGGTTTCTTTAAGTTCTTCCTCCAGCTCATCTACTTCTCAAGATGATGCTACCAAAAAGGGGGAGAATGTATAGAAATAACATCATGAAGAACCCACTTACCCTATAGCAACAACCCTTCCTGATGCCTTATCTATCTTTTACCCCCAACAACATCACCTTATAACAGGCTTCCCTCAACCAGCTTCCATTACCTTTCAAGTGGAACAAAGGATGCTCATAGATCTCAATAGGTTTCTAACCAAATTTCTATTGAGCTCCTCCATTGAACAACCATCCCCTGATCTAGCTATTGCTTACTTTGGAGCTGAAGAACTTCAAAGGCTAAATGCACCACCTACCTCTAAAGAGGAAGTTGGTCAACCTAAGGTCTCTACTGAACCCAAGATTAACTTCGAAGGGGATGTACAGACTGATGGCCCAGCAACTGGTTTTGATGGGACAGGTGATGCAATTCGAGTTACTTTCGAGGCAGAAATCCAAGCTGCCAAAGGAATAATTGGACTTTCTTCATTACCCAGTGATCTGTTCATCACAGAGGCAATCCTTGAACTAGCCTTTGAAATTAATAGTAAGGACTTCCTTACAATCCCTCTCTTAAAAGAACCACCACTTCAAACACCCTCACTCCAACCTGAATCTTCTGAACCTGATTTCCCAAAGGATGAATCTTCCTCTGATCCTAAAAGGAAGAGAAAGCTTACTGCTGAGGAGCTACTAGAAGAGGAAAGATTGGAGAAGCTAAAGAAGAAAGACAGACTTGATACTAGAAAATTGTTGGCTACAAGTAGCAAAGCAGCAACAGCCGCCCAAACAAGTCTCAACAACAAAAAGAGGGTGGAAATTATAGACAGGCTCATCAGCCTGGGAGTAGCCAACGAAGAAACTCTTCTACTCCCAATGATGAGCTTATGAAACTAGAAAAGCCAACCTTGCTGAACAAAGAAAAGGAAGAAGCAGAAAGGTTGGCCAAAGAGTAGGAAAGAAGGAAGAAGAAGAAGGAAGAAGCCATGGAAAGGGAGAGGATGGAGAGAATAGCCTTTCTCTGCAATAGAGGCTATTCTAAAGAGGAGCTGGCACCTCGCCAAAATGACATGATCTTGTTTCTTTTTCACAAAGAACAAGATCTAATCAACAAGGAGAGGAAGAAGGCTGCTAGGGAGAATTTGAGAGAAAAGAGAAAGAAATAGGTAGAGGGAGAACTTGCGGCTGCCAAAAAGGAGGGAGACAAGGATAGGATGAAATCCTATCTCCGAGCTCACGGCTTCTCCGACAGGAAAGTGGGTCCCTTGTCAATCAAGACCCTACAGCGACATATCAGTGACATCAAAGCTGACATTCGCTTAGGAAGAAGGCAGGAGGTTGCTCAAACTCCTAGTGTTCAGAGGATGGCACCCAAACCAACAACCAAACCACTACCCAAAACACAACCTACACCGTGTCCCTTCCCCAACAAAATAGACTCTTTCACCCCTGAACCTTCTCCATCAACCTTACCTATACCATTACCTACTGCATCCCACCAACCACCACCACCACCTATCCTACGACCCAAAACACAACCAAGAACCCACTCAAAAACCAAACCATCCTCTGATCCATCAAAACCCCTGACCTTGGAAGAATTCAAGGAGTTAAAAAAGAAGCTCACAAATTGCACAACACTGAGCAACATCTCTTGTGAGGAAGAGTACATCTAGCTAATTTTTATTGATGGCTCTTCTAGTTCCCTCACAAGAGATGCATTCCTTGATCTTCCTAGAGGAACATTAGACAAAGCTCTTTAACTTCTTGCAACAAATTTAGATACTCTCAATGAAGCAGAGAAGAAGTTAAGAAGAATGCTGGTGACTCTGCTGGACACTAGGAAAGGGGACAAACTACCAACAAAACCCCTCTATCCTAGAAAGCAAATTGTCCAGTGGAGGTTCAATGAAGATTCCCATAGCTTTGCTGTGGAAAGGGAGAATAGTGAAGTTACCAGGGCTGACACTTCATCTCTGCTACATTCCAGCAGATTTGAAATTGCTGGGTTAGCAGAGAAGCCATTCTCCAATCCCTCCAACTCTAAGATAGCTTCTCACATCAGAAATCATTTAAGCAGCCTTCATCTAGCGGAGCTCACAAAGAAGGCCAAGATTGAAGAAGAGTTGAAAAAAAGAGCACAGGATGCTAAAGAAGGCACAACCACAAAAGGGAAGACCTTTCTACAGATGGTTGAAGGCTCCACTTCAGATCCTATAGTTAGATTGGAATATGACTACCTTTCCCATCAACTAACTATCTTTAAAGGGATGCAGCAAAGAGTACGTGTCATTCAGAGCAATCGACTGGATTTATTATCTACAAATGACCTGTACAAACTCCTCACCACCATATCAGGGAAAAACATCAGGGAAAAACAAAGAGACAGATAGATATCTGCTTTCCCTGGTGTTGAAGGCCTTGAAGAGCAAGAGGAATTTGGTAGCATCAGCCTAGGGGGAGTTTGTTGGATTATATGAGGCTGGTGCAACCAAACCAACACTTAGAACAATTTTGTGTACAAGTTGAAGAAGTCTTCCAAAGACAAAACTACCCTTCAACAGATATGTCAAAGATCTTCCGCAGCATTATGTCTGAAGAGCTTCCGGAGGAAAACTAAATCTTCCGAGACTAAGTAGTTTTCCTTCCGAAGTATATGAAGAACTTCCGAAGGATAGAACAAAGTCTTTCGAAGACCAAGCAGTTCTCCTTCCGAAGTATTCACACTTAGAAGATCCAAGATAAAGTCTTCCAAATAATAAAGTCATAAAGACATGTAGAAGATTCGGAAGAAGTTGTTTCTTCCGAATTATAAATGGCCTAGAAAGAACTTATTCTTCCAAAGCCATTTAGCTTTGGAAGAATCAACTATGAACCAGTGGACAAAAGTATAGTCTGTCTGACAGACTCTGATACACTGCATGGTGCTTTTCCTAACCCATGTAGTTGACTATACTTTAATCCACTGTTCACCTTTTCAACTTAGTACAGATACCATTCTTAGTTGGTGGCAAAAGGTAAGTCATGGACCTGTCATGACTACTTTACCTAGGATATTATTTTATCTTAGATACATTACTTCTAGCAATGTAGTATTTGTCTAGTAGTAGATTCCAGCTAGTTTTCCAAGTATAACCGGTTGTAGATAGTAGTATATATAGTTTCTCATTGTAACTTATGTAGCATGAGCTTAAGAGTCTTGTAATACTGAGTTAAAAGTAATATATACAAGTATCTTGAAAACCATTCTCTTGTTCATTAACTTCGTATATTATTATCAACTTTAGTTTGAGATTCTGTGTTTCATCGATCAAGTGAGACTTAATGAGTTCTGTGTTTAGAGTCAAAACCGATCCTGCAAACCTTCTCAATTGAAATGTAGAAAGAGGAAGAGGATGGCCATCAGAAGGGACAAAAAGAAGAAGAAGAAGAAGAAGAAGAAGTCCAAGGCATTCACCTCTACACCTCAGGATGAGTCAGAACATCCTGAGGGTGAACAAGAAGAGGCTGCTCAACCAACTACACTTCAAGTAGAGCCTCTTGCTACTAAAAGACCCATTCTGTCCTGGGCTTTCTCTACAAACCCAGACAGATGGTATGTCACAAGAGATCAAGGGAGTCAAGACATATACTTCTAGAATAATATGCTTGATCTTCCTCTACATGATCCCTTTGACAAGAGGAGATACTTTGAGAGTCTGAAGAATCCGAACCAACTGATGAAGAAAGGAATGGTCCTGATTCTGATGAGGATTGTAAACAAATAAAGATCAAGACTCAAAGTCATCCTCGAGTTTTGGTAGCATCAGCCTAGGGGGAGTTTGTAAGAGTTACCTTAGAGGCTGATGTAAACCAAAGAGCTTTCAGCAAGCATTTAGAAGTAAAAGGAAGTTACTTCGGAAGATTTGACAAATGCACTAAGAAATTCTCTAAGTGTCAAATCCACCGAAGCCAAAGACCATTTCTTCCGAAGCCAAAGATGAAGTCTTCCAAAGCTTCAAGACAAAGTATTCCAAAGCTAAGAGACTGATTTCTTTCAAAGACAGAGAAGACATGCTTTCTCTGACATGCTTTTGACAAAAGTTAAACCACTTTTCACTGCCATCTCTGAAGACTCACCAGCTTATATAAGATGGTGATATCTCCATAATTTTGTTAATTGTAGATTAAGGTTTTAGAGTCTGTAACTTTCTATTCTTGTACTTTTATCCTTTTTGTAATATATTAGTATGTGAGCTATGGCATGTCATAGTTACTAGTCAAAAGGCAATCTGCCTTTTGACTTTACATTGATCTTGTTGTCTAGATTAGTGTTCTGGTTGGTCTTCAAAGTATGGCTGGCTGTAAGTTGTACTATAAAGCATCTCATGTACCAGTCCTTAGGACTAAGCCTTGCAACAATTATAAAACACTTGAGAGCAATATACATTATTCTTGAAAACCAAATACTTGTGTTTTGTTTGTGTTCTTACACTTGTTCTTTGTTTCATTTTTCGGTTCCCTATTTGATCTGTTAAGTGTTTGATCTCTCCTTGTGAAACTGTTGCATCACCCTTAATCGGTCCTGCATATCTTTTTTACTATAACCCTATCTTACGTTTAATATTCTTTTACATTACTCCAATTATTATTTGTTCCATATATTTATGTGTATTTTCTCTCTTTTATGACTTAAAATATAATTTTTTTAAAATTCTAGATATGTCATTATAATGTTTTTATTTTTATTTACATTTCGATATGAGTTTTGTTTAAAACAAACTCAATCAAATATGAAATACTTTCACCTTTTAACATGTAAATTATTATAAAAATATATTCAAATAAAAAGGCTTCTAAAAATAAAAAGCGTAAAAAATAATCTCAACCATCTATTTCTTTAATTAATTATTGAAATCAATTTGTAGAGAAAAGTTTGTTAGGGGTGTATTTTAAAATAACCACTTTTGTTGACTTTTTAAAAAATTTCCTATTTTTTAAACATTCGTAACTTTTAGGTACGACATTATTTTTTTATAAAAATAAAACCATAGAAATGAATGTTTCTTATCTTTAAGACGAGCACAATATTGTTATATAAAAAGATAATAACTTTTTACCCTTTTAACTCATATCTCGTCATTATATTTTTAGTGCAGTTTAATGTTTCTTTTTGTTAGTTATTATGTTTTTCAGACTACTATTGTGTTTTTTTAAAATGATGAAATTTTAAAAAAATATGATGGAAAAATAAAATTATTGTGTATCTCTAAAATGTAAAACACAATAATAAACTAACAATTAATTAATCTAATAGATTGAAAACAATGACAAAATAACATAATGTCTTATTGCTCTTTTTGATTGTATTGTATAATCTTAAACACTATGAGTTTTAAAAATAGATTGGTGAAATAACATCATTGTATACTTATAATTTTAGAATAAAATGATTGATAACTACTTTGTATAATTTATAAATAACAATGAAGAAAAAAACACAATGTCTTCAACACTATGAGTTATAAAAAATATATTGGTGAAAGTATATCATTGTGTATTTTTAATTATAAAACACTATGATAGAAAAGAAGTTTAAGTAATCTATAGAAACAATGACAAAAATAATACAAAATGATCTAAAACATAAAACATAATGATGGATACATATAACAAATATTGTAACATATATGAGATAATAAACCGATATCTAACACAATGAACGTGTCCTCTTTAAAATAATAGAATTACATGTGTCAAGACCACAATCCTTCTTATCCTTTTTATATTAAACATCTTTTTTAAGTTGGATGCCTCTTATATATATATATATATATATATATATATATATATATATATATATATATGAGTTAATCTTGGTTTTTGTTCCTGTGTTTTGCAATTTTGTCTACTTGAGTACCATCATTTATTTTGTCTCCATTATTAGCCTGAGTTTTGCAAATCGTTTCTATTTTCGTTTGTTTGACTAACAGTGTTAACATTTTTGGTTAAATGGGTGTTAAATGAGTGCTAAATGACCAAAATACCCTTTATTATTATTTATTTTTACAAAAACAATAACCACTTCGTACCCAACCCAACCCCCTATACATCATATACACAACATCATCATCGTCTGTGATACTTTCCACCATCATCATCATCATCGTCAATTCAACATCTCCCATGACAACCAACCACCATCGAAAACTAGACACCATCACATACCACCGAAAACCATCCACATACCACCATCGAAACCACCAAGTAATAAGATCCATTGGGCAAATAGTTCTTACACAAACCACAAAACCTAAAATGGTAAAAATTGTTGTATCATGTTAATCCATATGGATCTAGGTGTTTGCGATGGTTTTAGTTGCAGACGGAGGTGGCAGTGGCGGTGGTGGTGTGTGCCGGAAGTGTTGTGTGCTGTGGTGTTGTGTGCCACTGGAAGTGATGTGTGGTGGCGGTGGTGTGTGGTGTGGTGGTGTGAGGTGGCAGTGGTGTGTGTGGCGGTGGTGTGTGGTGCGGTGGTGTGGTGGTGTGAGGTGCGGTGGTGTGTGACGGCGGTGGTGTGTGGTGGCGGTGGCGTGAGGTGCGGTGGCGTGAGGTGCGGTGGTGTGGGCCGCCGGTAGTGATGTGTGGTGACGGTGGTGTGTGGTGCGGTGGTGTGAGGTGCAGTGGTGTGTGGTGCAGTGGTGTGAGATGCGGTGGTGTGTGGTGGCGTGGTGTGTGCTGTTGTGGAGAAAAAAGAAAGAGGGAGAGTGTGAGAGAAAGTGAAAAGTGAGATGGTGATATTCTTTTATAGCCCTTAGGGATATTTTGGTCATTTAACACTCACTTAACAGAAAATGTTAACACCGTTAGTTAAAAAGACGAAAATAGAAACAATTTGCAAAACTCAGGCCAATAATATAGACAAAATAAATATTGGTACTCAAATGGAAACAATTTGCAAAACTCAGTGACGAAAATCGAGATTAACTCTATATATTTTTTCAAATTCAATTCCGGTCGCAATAGTTTTTAGATAAAACCAATATATGCAGCCTTTACAATATTACCGAAGAAAACTCATCATCTTCAAATTCGTTCAACATAAAAGTATTCAACCACATTCATAAATAAGAATGTTTAATTTACAGAATTCACTTGTGACTTTCACCTTTTATGTTCCACCCTATCGAGCTGTGACGACAACCAAATTAAATCGATCAAACAACTTTCATCTGCTAGAACCTGATCATCATAGTACATAACTCCTAATTTGACCGCATTATCCTGAAACCCAAGCATGGGGTTCAAAATCATGGCTGCCCATAAACACGTGATGCAATTCTGAGTTTGATGTCTGAATCCTCAAGGAATGACCAGAACTACTCCAAGATTGAGATGACAGAAGAGAGCGAGCACTCGGATCTCGAGGCCCGAATGCATTTGTTTATGAATCCCGGGTTTGTTTCAAAGTCACAAGGAGAAACAAATTTTGAATGCAACTGTTCATCTGTAATGGTAAAACTTGTTGATTGAAGATCTTGAGCATTTGAACTTCTCTCTTCATGACTTATATCCGACCTCACATTGATATCGTGCATATGCTGATATTGAGTATGAAGATCATTAGTGTAAAGGGAAATAATGGTTAAGATGATTTTCATTGATAGAAGATGATTACAATATATACACAAAATAGACAACTTAAATATAGAAACAAATTATACATAGTAGATACAATTGATGTACTAGAATAAATTAAGGATATTGAATTCCTTAATTTATGTTATCTGATTACCCCCCGTCAATCGAACAGGTGGGGGACCAACACGTAGTAAGGCGCGAAACTTTTCAAAGAGCGGCTGAGAGAGGCTCTTGGTAAATATGTCTGCCACCTGGAGATTGGATGGAACAAACTTAGTGTAAAGACATCTAGAGGAGACCAATTCACGAACAAAGTGGTAATCTATATCAATGTGCTTCACCCTTTTGTGGGACACTCGATTCTGACTGAGAAAGATGGCATTTTTGTTGTCACATAGCAGAGTAGGTCAGTCCATAGGCAAGGCAAGTAGTTTACAAAGTAGGCAAGTAAGCCAAATAATCTCCGCAGCGATGTTCGCCATTGCCTGGTATTCTGATTCACAACTGGACCAAGACAGTGTAGGTTGTTTCTTGTCACTCCAGGAAACTAGATTACCATCGAGATAGATAGAGTAGTCATAGGTGGAGTGACGTGTTTCAATGCAACGAGCCCAATCAGCGTCTGAATAACCAATCAAGGTGGTGGTAGTGGGTTTGGAAAACGTCAAACCAAATGCAAGAGTGCCTTTAACATACCGAAGAATCCGTTTTACCAATTGAAAGTGAGATGTAGTTAGAGATTGAAGATGTTGACTAGCTTGTTTTACCGCATAGGAAAGATCCGGTCTAATGATAGTCAAATACTGAAGTGCACCAACCAACGAGAGATAAAATGTAGGGTTGTGAAACAGTTCACCTTGTGAGTGAAACGTGTCAGTAGTGGACAAAGGAGTAGCAACCAGTTTAGCATCCAAGAGACCTGCCCGAGCTAAAATAACATAAGCATACTTAGCTTGACTTAAGAAGATGCCATTGTTGTTGTGAGTGATCTCAAGTCCCAAAAAATAACCCAAAGCTCCCAAATCTTTGATGGAGAACTCATTGTGAAGTTGTTTCACAAAGGACTGGATGAAGGTAGTGTCATTACCGGTAAGAATGATGTCGTCAACGTACACGAGGAGATAGACGAGCAACTGGTCCTTTTTAAAGATAAACAAGGATGTGTCCGCTTTTGTAAGGCCCCTGTTCCTAGAAACCTCACAGTTGGTCAATCATATCATTAATTATATACAAACACATACATATCATAAAACATCGCAGCGGATTTTTATTTTCAAAAGCCATTCATTTCATTAATATTTAATGTTGCCAAATAATACAACAGTGTATAATGGGAGTTACAAAAGAAACGTTTAGTTGCATTATAAAACAACATAATTAACATGCACGAATGGATACTAGTCTTGCCCGCCAAGTAACTTTTCCCGTGTGCCATCCTCAGCAACTGTTACCTGCCAACTGAAAATGTATAAAAGTCAGTATTGCTGAGTGAGTTCTAGTTATAAAAGCATTAAAGTACTTTGTTTATAATAAAATATCATTTTCTTAAAATACGTCCTTTACTTTCGTTCATGAGCATTCATCATACATACATCAAGGTATAACCTTATTATCTTCCATTATTGCACGTATTCATTCGTTTCGTACTTTTTTTCATTATCTTTCACTTCTATCCAGATCCTGTCATAAGCTATGCCCCATCATTGTGCATGAAGCAACCACCTTTTGGGGTCAAGCGACAAGGATCCTGTTTTCGCACGTCTCGATCAGTCACAAAGACTGACCCTCCTGTGTGTGAACCCTCATGGGTTAAATCTCATGTTATATAACACACAGTTGAGCTAACAACTCTTAATGAGTTGTGAACCTCTCTAAAAGTTTTGCTTGCAAGACTTTTCATTCATTCGTTATGTTCCACTTTTCATTATCATTAATTTTTCACTTCATTTATGATAATACTTTACGTATACGAGCATAATCAGACCACGTAAAGTCACATAATAATACGTAATATGGAACATAAGAACATGCCATAATCATGTATAACATCAACAAACATAAGCACCAAAACATCCCAGGGCTTAAACCTTAAAATTTCTATTTCTCAAAATCTCAGAAATTTTTCTAAGTCTTTTAGGCACATGAGCACTATGTAGGCGCACGAACACTATGCAGGCGCATGAGCCTTACTTAGGCGCATGAACATGTAGGCGCATGAGGAATCCTAGGCGTATGAGCACTGATTGGGCGCTTCATCAACACTCAAGCAAAATTTCAAGCGCATGGATACTGTTCAGGTGCTTGAGGTACACTTAGGCAATTGGGCAATGGGCGCATGGGCACTATTGGGGTGCATGGGGTGGAACTTAGTCTTTTTGGCTAAGTATCAGGCACATGAGCCTACCACTTAGGCGCTTGGGCAAAAATCCAGGCGCTTGAGCCCTATTTGGGTGCATGAGAAAGGGACTTAGGTGTTTTAAGAAAATTTCAAGCGCATTAGCATACTTAGTTCGAAACTTACACTGTCCAGACCCAAATCATCATCCTGAATGGTTCTCAACCCATAACTAACTTACAAGGTGTTAGACCCTGAAAGGATCATACTTGCCAACTTAAAAGGTGGTTGGAGGTTGTTCTGGTTGGATAACATCATTAACAGAAGACAATAGAAGATTACAGAAGACATTATTTACAGAAGACCAAGAAGACAGAAAAAGACCAAGTATAGACTACCCGCATTAACAAATGCGGATGAAGACAAGAAATGCTGAACAAGAAGTGTTCACCCGTATTTGTCCATGCGGATGAACTGAAGAAATGCTGAAAAGAAGTGTTCACCCGCATTAGTTTATGCGGATGAACAAAAGGAAATGCGGCCAAGACTTGTTCATCCGCATAAACTAATGCGGGTGAGCAAACATGCTGATCAAATGTTGTTGACTTTTTCACCTCATAAACTAATGCGGATGAACTAAGTTAATGCTGATTACAAGACAACTAATGCTGATGAAGACTTGTTCACCCGCATGAACTAATGGATGAACAACTTACAATGTTTTTACTTATTTTGTACATAGACTGGATTCTCTTGTATAGATCAGGGTTAGTTTAGTCTTTTGTACAGATTATGTGTATGCCTATAAATTGGGCTGCATACCCTAACCTTGTAAGTTTTTGGTCTTCAACAGTTATAACATCAATATTATACATCTGTGACTTCTGTGTTCATGTACTGCATTTACTCAAACATTTATTTCAGATTCATCTGTTCTGTAATATAGTGATTCCGCAACTATATTACCGACTAAGTCTGCATATTCGATCCTAGGTTGAGTCACATCAACCGAGAATATCATTCTCAAACCCAGTCAATTGGTATCAGAGCCTCGGCTCTTGAATTCATCACAGAATCTTCTCAGATTTTGTGTGCAAATCGATTGAACTATAGACTGAGTTGTTTATCAGCAAGATCTATACTTTGATGAACATACACACTGAAATCAAACACAAAGAAGTGGTACCATACTGATCTGTTGTTGACGAACCTTCACACTCACAAACAACAAAAACATAGAACTCCTTCCGGCTAACAGATCTGAACATAACAGATCTGGTAAAGACTGTGAATAGAAAATTTAGGGAACAACTCTCTGCTCAAACTTAAAATCAACTTAAAACCATACTCAACCAAGTTAAAATCAGTTTACCTAACATGGACTCTCACAATCTTTCTGAAATTAGGCATGCTTCTAAACCTCCTCTGCTTAAACACAAATCTGAGTTTAAGCAGTGGAAAATTCGTTTTAGAAACTACATTACAGGTGTAGATCCTGACTACTGGATATCTATTTGCAAAGGTCCCTACATTCCACTGTCTCTAAATGCTGATCAAGCTGCTCAGTACAAAACTGCAAGAATTCCCATTGAGGATCCCAATTTAACTCTTGATGATGAAGAATATAAGAAAATCAAGATTGATCTTAGAGCTTATTCCATCCTTACACAAGCACTGAAAATGGATGTTCTGAAAAGATTAGAAAAATATGGAACTGCTAAGGGGGTGTGGGATGCTCTACAGATCATGTGTGAAGGAAGTAGTGAAGTGTCTGAAATTAACAAGGATATGCTGATAAACAAATATGAAGCTTTTCATCACACCAAAGGAGAGTCAATTTCAAGACAACTTCATAGATTTGTTCAACTTGTAAATGATCTTGAAATCATTGGGGTCAATTACAAAGAAAAGGAAATGAACAAGAAAATGCTACACAGTTTACCAGAAAGCTGGAAACAAAATGTTACTATGTTAAAGAATACCCTTGTTTTGGAGAGTGCAAGCTTGGATATCATGATTGCAAAAATTGAGGCTCTGGAGTTGGATGAAAGGAGTAGAAATCTCAGTGGACCACAAGTCATTGAGGCTTACAAATTTCCATCAGAAACTCATTCTGTTGAGAATGCATTTGTGATTGAAGAAGATGACTTTCTCTCAACTGGTGACCATTCAAAGACAACTGGATTCTATGCTGCTCAACAACATAAACCCTCATCTTCTGCTCAGCCCACAACAACACCCTGCAGTATACCCAATGATCAAAGATCTAAAGAACAGAAGGCTACTTACAATGCCTTTGTTGCTAGCTTTGAAGCCTATCTTAGGGGGAGACTCACATCAGTACACTTGATTCAAGAGGATCTAGAAGAGATGGATCCTGATGATGTTGAAGAAATGGATTTACAATGGCAGATGGCCATGATTGCCATGAGAGCAAAGAAGTTCTTTCGTAAAGGGAAGAAACTGAGTCTTGATGAGAATACCAAGCTGGGGTATGGCAAATCCAAGGTTAAGTGTTTTAACTGTGGAATGACTGGTCATTTCTCTTGAGAATGTAAATCTCCCAGGAGAAGCAACACCAACTTTCAAAGACCCACGCATGGCCAGCATTCATCTCAACACAATACCAACTTTCAATCAAGCAACACTCATCTACACCAGCAGTAGAATCAGCAATAGCCAATTCAGCAAAGACAACCTCTGCTGACACATCAATCTCAAGGAAGTAATCAACAAACTTCCAATGCACTTGTCATCAGACAAGATGGAGTTTGTGATTGGAGCTTGTATGCTGAGGAAGTCCAACCACAGTTTTAGAATCATGCACTTATGGCACATATCAATGATGGACCAACTCCAATGCCACCTGAGGTAAAATCCAATCTATGTTCTGAAAAATGTGTTCTAGAAGTACAGGGGTATATGGAACACAATCACAAATTGGCTAATAAAATAAGAGAAGAAAAGGTGAAATCAGAGATGTTAAAACAAGAAATGAGAATTTATAAAGTTAAAATCAAATCTCTGTTGTCTGACATGGAAACACTCCATGGTGAAAAGTACACACTTGTGGCTGAAAATGAGAGGTTAACTGAATTGTTGACCAAATCAAAAGCTGAGCAATCAGCTACTGAAATGAAACTTGAAAAGTTTCAGCTCTCATCTGTCAAGCTGTAAGAGTTACTTGTGTCTTAAAAGGGGGCTAAAGATATGACTGGGATAGGCTACAAAACTTGTCCTCCTCTATATAATGATAAGTACACTGTTATGCCTGAGTCACTTACTCAATCAGATACAAAAGAATCTAAAATTATTGAAACCAAATCAATGATTTCTCAAACAACAAATCCTCAAAACAAACCAGGTGTTTACATTGAAACTGATGAGGATAAAATGAGATTAGGTCATCCTATCAAAATCAAAGAGTGCTCAGACAAACCTGTGGTTATCAAGAAACCAAAGAGCCCAGTCAAATCAATTGTGGCTTTTGTAAAATTTGTTCTTCAAAATCTTAAAGTGAATCACACTGCTAAATGCTCAGTGAAACCATCTGCCGAAAGCAGATCTGATTATGAGATCATATCTCTAAAAATTCAAGCGAATCAGATAAGGTTTCATTGAAATTCAAGGATAAAACCAAAGTTCCCTTAGCACCAAAGGGAAAACCACTTTTGTACAAAAATCTAAACTGAAATCTGATTCAACATCTTCATCAAATATCAGACAAGGAATTGGGTTTGATATTTTCAATAAAGAACAGGTAGAACAATTCGATAGGGAAATAAGGCAATACAGAAAGAAGCAGCATCAGTCCACAAAAACAAAGCAAGTCAGAATTGTGAAACAATCTGTTGGCACCCCCAAAGACTTATATGACTTCTGTTTCAAAGTTAAAGGACAATCAAATGTATTGTGAATTCTGTGATATGACCAATCACAATACAGATGAGTGCTACTTCACTGAGTACTGCTATATCTGTGACATGAACAATCACTCAACGAAAAATTGTCATTTTAAAAAATATTTTTCATTGTGTGATATGACCAATCACAATACAATAGATTGTTACTTTAATCAAAAAGGATTGAAAAGTTCACAAAACAAGCCTATTTCATCAGTTCCAACTGACAAGGTCAGATCCAAAAGTCAAGCTAACCTGAATAAATCACTGAAATCTCATCAAAAATATAAAATCAAAGTGATTAATGACAAGCAAAAATCTGTTCAACCTTTACATAAAAATCGAAAGGAAAGGTTTGTATACTCTTCTAACACATCAGATGGAATTGATGAAATCAAACCTCAAAGAAGTAACAGAAAAGCATTGAAATCATCTTTCATTAAAACTCAAACAAGAGGAAAATACCAAGAGGTAACAGTGATTGATGAAAAAGGACGACCCAAGACCATTATGGCTTGGGTTCCTCATTCTAACTAGTTCTTTTTATGCTTCTAGGGTCATTCATACAGGTCCAATAGCTTATGGTACTTGGACAGTGGATGCTCCCGACACATGACTGGAGACAGTTCCCTCCTTCATGACTTCAAGCATGTTCAAGGAACTACTATGGCATTTGGAGGAGATTTACAAGGTGGTAGAATTACAGGAGAAGGTTATGTGACAAATGAACTGTTGAGCTTTGATAAAGTGAACTACTGCGAGCAACTGAACTTCAATCTGCTCAGCATGTCTCAGATTTGTGACAAGAAATATTCCACTCACTTCACTGACTCTCATTACTACATTCTGAAACCAGGATTCTACATTCCTGAAGAATGGGTTGTCTTGAAAACACCGAGAAAGAATAATACATATGTCTTGAACCTTAATTCTGCTCATTCGTCTGAAGAGACATGTCTTTTGTCTAAAGCATCTGTTGATGAGTCACAACTTTGGCATAGACGTTTAGGACACACGAACTTTAAAAACATGAACAGATTGGTCAAAGAAAACCATGTAATTGGTTTGCCTAAAAAAGAATTTCATTTTGTTGATCACTGTACTGCATGTCTTAAAGGAAAACAGCATAAATCCTCACATAAGCCAAAGCTTGTGAACACAAACAATTCTCCTTTGAAGTTACTTCATCTGGATCTCTTCGGTCCAACTCATGTCATGAGTATTGGAAAGAAGCACTATTGTTTGGTGATCACAAATGACTTTACACGATTTACATGGGTCTTCTTTTTACTTCATAAAAATGAGGCGTCCTAAATAATAAAAGATTTTATCACAAAAATAGAAAATCAACTTGATTTAACAGTAAAATCAATCAGAAGTGATAACGGGACAGAATTCAAAAATGAGGATCTTAGTTCATTTTGCACACACAAAGGCATTGTTCATCAATTCAGTGCAGCTCGGACTCCACAACAAAATGGAGTGGCTGAAAGGAGGAATAGAACACTAATTGAAGCAGCTCGAACAATGCTGGCAGATGCAAAACCGCTCATTACATTTTGGGCAGAAGCTGTCAACACTTCATGTTTTGTGCAAAATCGAACTCTGATAATTAAAGAACACAATAAAACTCCTTATGAACTTCTTTTTCACAGAAAACCTTTTATTGGATTTTTGAAGTCATTTGGATGTCCGGTCTCAATATTGAACACCAGAGACCATTTAGGAAAGTTTGCTCCTAAGTCTGATGAGGGATTCTTTGTGGGATATTCCTATGTTTCAAAGGCTTTTCGGGTGTTTAATCCTAGATTAAACATGATTGATAAATCCACAAACATTCAATTCAATGAGCACTCTTTTCCCAAATCATCAATTGGTCCTGACTGGTTGTTTGATATTGACTTGTTTACAAGATCTTTTGATCAGTTTAACTTGTCAAATGTAGGATCCTCTGGCTCAGTGGATAGAAGAACTGATTTTCCTATGATTCCACCTTCTTCTAATAATCAAGCTAATGAGGAAGTGCCTCTACAAGCTGATCCTATGAGACCAGTTATTCAACATCAAAGTATTTCAACTGAGGCTGATCATAGCTCAATGCCTTCTCCTTCTGCTGAACCATCAACTGAAGTGAGAAACCCTGAACTAGCATGTGCTCCAGTTGAAACAACAAAAATTCAAATGATGAAAGTATCCAAAGTGATGCTGAAGCCGAAGATGCTGATCCTTCTGATTCGTTTCATCATTCTCCTACATCACCTCCACAAGATTCCTCTCACCAAGATGATCTGAATGTCTCCAATCATGATGTGTCCATTGCTGGTGATTTGATTCCAATTACCAGCACACATAAGAATCATCCAGTGTCCAACATTATTGGTGATTTAGATGAGCAGGTGACACGAAGCAAGTCAAGTATTGCAAACATCTGTTTGTTTTCTTGTTTTCTATGTTAAACTGTACCTAAAAACATTAAAGAGGCTCTTCAAGACAGTAGCTGATTGAGGCAATGCAGGAAGAATTGCTACAATTCGAGAAACAAGAAGTATGGCAACTGGTGGATCTTTCCGAAGGTCAATACCCTATCGGCACCAGATGGCTATACAAAAACAAGACTGATGACAGAGGGATTGTCATCAGAAACAAAGCAAGGTTGGTAGCACAGGGCTATACACAAGAAGAAGGAATAGATTATGATGAGGTGTTTGCCCCTATTGCCAGATTAGAAGCCATACGACTCTTTCTTGAGTACTCTGAATCCATGAAATTCACAGTTTATCAAATGGATGTAAAGTGTGCATTTTTGTATGGAAAGATCTCTGAAGAAGTCTACGTGAGTCAACCACCAGGCTTTGAGGATCCTGATTTCCCTCACAGGGTATACAAGCTTAACAAAGCCTTGTATGGCTTACATCAAGCCCCTCGGAAATGGTATGAGACACTGTCATCCTTTCTTCTTGACCATGGTTATGAAAGAGGGAAGATTGATCAGACTTTATTCAGAAAGAGAAAAGGGAATGAGATGCTGCTTATCCAGATTTATGTGGATGATATCATATTTGACTCCACCAACAAACAACTCTGCAAAGACTTTGAAGAACTTATTCATTCAAAATTTCAGATGAGTGCTATGGGAGAACTCACATTCTTCCTATGTCTTCAAGTACAACAAACATCTAGTGGAATCTTCATCAACCAGTCAAAATATGTTGAATCCATGTTGAAGAAGTTTCAATTTACAGACTGTCAGTCCATCAGAACTCCTGTTGATACAAAAGTGAAGATTGGTCCAGACACAGATGGCAAATCTATGGATCAGACTCTTTATCGATCCATGATTGGTTCACTCATGTATTTAACAGCCAGTAGACCTGACGTTATGTTTGGTGTTTGTGTTTGTGCCAGATATCAGGCAGATCCTAAAGAATCTCACGTGAATGCAGTCAAGAGGATATTCAGATATCTTAAGGGCAAACCTGCTCTTGGATTATGGTATCCAAAAGAAGACTACACAAGAAGACCGACCAGAATCATCACAACCATCTCCACCATCACACTCTTGAGGAACCTAGGTAGTATAATCCTTAGGGGGAGTATTGTTAGACCTGAAAGGATCATACTTGCCAACTTAAGAGGTGGTTGGAGGTTGTTCTAGTTGGATAACATCATTAACAGAAGACAACAGAAGATTACAAAAGACATTATTTACAGAAGACCAAGAAGACAGAAAAAGACCAAGCATAGACTACCCGCATTAACAAATGCGGATGAAGACAAGAAATGCTGAACAAGAAGTGTTCACCCGCATTTGTCCATGCGGATGAACTAAAGAAATGCTGAAAAGAAGTGTTCACCCGCATTAGTTTATGCGGATGAACAAAAGGAAATGCGGCCAAGACTTGTTCAACCGCATAAACTAATGCGGGTGAGCAAACATGCTGATCAAATGCTGTTGACTTGTTCACCCGCATAAACTAATGCGGATGAACTAAGTTAATGCTGATTACAAGACAACTAATGCTGATGAAGACTTGTTCATCCGCATGAACTAATGCGGATGAACAACTTACAATGTTTTTACTTATTTTGTACTTAGACTAGATTCTCTTGTATAGATCAGGGTTAGTTTAGTCTTTTGTATAGATTATGTGTATGCCTATAAATTGGGCTGCATACCCTAACTTTGTAAGCTTTTGGTCTTCAACAGTTATAAAATCAATATTATACATTTGTGACTTCTATGTTCATGTACTGCATTTACTCAAACATTTATTTCAGATTCATCTATTCTGTAATATAGTGATTCCGCAACTATATTACTGACTTAGTCTGCATATTCGATCCTAGGTTGAGTCACATCAACTGAGAATATCATTCTCAAACCCAGTCACAAGGCATCTAAAATAAGCATAAACCATACAACACAACCAACCATACAAAAACATACATACGGTTAGTATACATATAATTTGTAAAACGTTTTATATGCATTTTCTGCCCCAAAATGCGTTTAAAACAAGAAAATCGAGGATCTAGAACTCGCCTAATGCAGCCTTCAAGTAAAACTCCACCGAACTTGAGGGCACAATGAGTCCAAACATCTAAAACACAACAAAGCACACAACCAAGCACAAAGAACACATAAAAATCAGTTTTAAGGTTGAAAACACAAAGAACACCTACCTACGAATTTTCAGCTTCTTCTTCTTGAATAACCGAGAGAAACTCTATTCTTCTTTCTTGTTTCTTGTTCCAGTCGGAAAAAGCAGAAGATGTAGAAGTGTTTATGGGCGGCCATACCCTTTTAAAATAATAGAATAATAATGTTTTGTACTTTGTACACTTTACCCCCTCCACTTGCATCCATTATCTTTTCTTTCAAGATACTTTTTTTTTCCTTTATTTTTTACAAAATTTCGGGTGTTACAGCTTTGCTGCCAAGAAAACCATAGTTAGTAAGAAAGTTACTCAGGCGTTGAAACCACACCCGAGGGGCCTGTTTAAGACCATAAAGGGCTTTCTGTAAGCGACAAACATGATTTGGGAAACAGGCATCAACAAAGCCTTGGGGTTGTTCCATGTAGACAGTCTCGATGAGGTTGCCATTTAGAAAGGCATTCCGAACATCAAGTTGACATAATGACCAATTATAAATAGTAGCAAGTGCAAGGACCACACGAACAGTAGAAGCCTTGACGACAGGACTAAAGGTATGAGAGAAATCAAGACCAGGGATTTGAGTGAAGCCTTGGGCCACCAAGCGTGCCTTATGGCGTTCAATAGTCCCATCCGATTTATATTTCGTCCTAAATATCCACTTTGAGCCAACAATATTGGCATTTGATGGGCAAGGTACCAAGACCCAAGTATGGTTGTTCTCTAGAGCTTTAATCTCCTCTTCCATAGCCTTAACCCATTTGTGGTGTTTAACAGCGGACTTATAACCTCGAGGATCCACGGCTGCCAGTAAAGCATGATGTAACCTATTTGAAAACAAGGATAAATCTGCATGACTTTTCGGTTTAAAAATCCCATTTTTGGAGCGGGTTTGCATTGGGTGCGTATGAGTGGAAGGTGGAGGGGGGGTTCACGTTAACGGGCTGAGAGTTGTTGGGCGGCTGTGGGACAGGTGATGGGGATTGTTGGGCCGAGAGGGAAGGGCTGGATGATGGAGATGGGCTTTCGGTTTGATGAGAGGTAGGGGAAGTGGGCTGAGTCGAAGGTGGGGAAGGAATGTTTATGTTTTGGGTTTGAGTGGGCAGGGCCAAGGAGGGATAGGAATGTGTAGGACATAGGCTACATGGTGGTGAGAAAGTAGGAGACTGATGCTTGGGCTATAAGGGTGTTAGGATGGGAGGTGGATTGGCTAAAGGTATGACAAGAAGAGTTTCATCAAAATTAGAAAACTCTAGTGTGGCCTCATCTATAGGTTGAATATTTCCGCTGAAGGGAAATGTCTCCTCATCAAATTGTGCATGTCGTGTAACATAGACACGATTTGTTTTAGGATCTAAGCACCGGCAGCCTTTGTATTTTGAATCATAACCAATGAAAACACATACAGCACTTCGAGGAGACAGTTTATGTTTGGCATAGTCTCGCAAATAGGGAAAGACACGACACCCAAAAATCCGAAAATTGGAATAGGTGGGAGGATGACCGTATAATACCCCGAAGGGAGATTTATGATCCAAAACAGATATGGGTAGACGATTGATAATGAAGACTGCTGAAGCAAATGCGTCTACCCATAATGAGGCTGGGGAGTGAGAATTAAATAGCATTGCGAGACTTGTTTCAGTAACATGGCGATATTTTCGCTTAGCATGGCCATTTTGAGGAGGTGTGTGGGGACACGAGAAGCGGTGGTGAATGCCACTGCGCTGAAAGAACTTTTGGTCATGCAAATGTATGAATCCCGTGCCCCCATCACTTTGAAAAATTTTAATTTTGCAAGAAAGTTGATTTTGAACATAAGTTGTAAATGTTAGTAACACATCATAGAAATCCGACTTATGTTTAAGAGGATAAAACCAACTAAAGCACAAGTAATCATCAATGAATATTGAATAAAAGCGATATCCATCGGAGGAGATAACAGGTGCGGGTCCCCAAAGGTCACAATGGATTAAATCTAAAGCATGCAAAGAACGTTTACTATTTAAATCAAAAGGCATATGATGCGACTTAGATAATTGACAAGGAGTACAAAGTTTTGGTTTTGGTAATAATGATGTAACAAACAAAGAACCAGTCTTATGTAATCTAGAAATTACATCAAACAAGACATGACCAAGGCGACCATGCCATTTTTCAAAAGAGGCTTTAAGATGATGTGAAGAGTAGGAAGCCACAAAAGCATGTTGTCCTTCGTTGAGAATGTAAAGGCCGTTTTCACAAGTCCCCTTTGCTAGGATTTGCTTCGTGTTTTGGTCCTAAATGTTGAAAAAGTTATTAGAAAATAACACATTAAAGGGATATTATTTTGAATGGTGGCAGTGCCTATGTTTGTTACTAGTAAAGATTTTCCATTACCAAAAGTTACAAAGGCATTGCCAGGGTTACTGTAAGGGGCTGAAACATCATTTTTATCGGGAGTCATGTGAGCATTCGCACCTGTATCACCTGTTCAGTCAGGCGAGTCCTCAGTCACGTTGAGCGTGAAACGTCTAGGCTAGATTAGCATCCAGAGCAGGCGCACGCTGAGCAAAAGAAGACAGGTTTGGGCAAGTAGTGGCATAATGTCCATCTGTCCTACATAATTGACAGTTTGGAGTTCTTCTGGGGCCGCGTCCACGACCAGAAGAATGGTCGCGTCCACGTCCAGAATAAGAAGAATGAAAAGGGGTTTTAGTATGGTTACCGGACTTGTTTTGCTGAGCGACAAAGGAAACCTGTGGAGCTGTGGTGTCGTGAAGGGACTGCAAAAAAATTTCCAGATTCTTGGTTTTGGCGAGGAGTTGACGGAAGGTGAGGGACGCTAAGAGTGCCCTGTGAGTGGTGGAGAAGTTCTCGTAGGCAGCACCTAGACCACATAAGAACCAGTGGCATTTGTCGATCTCGTCCACCGGGTGTCCAATAGCAGCCAACTGGTCGCACAAAGACTTGAACTTACGACCATATTCAAAGACAGAGGAAGAGCCTTTACGTAACTGCCGAAGCGTGTCACGAATGGTATGAACCCTGTCAATAGAGTTGCTGCTGAAGGTAGTTTCGAGGGCAAGCCAGATTTGCCAAGCGGTGGATAAACCATGTGGAATAAGACGATTGTATCAAAAGTCTGACCGATTGGTCGCCCGCCAGCCATGTGGAATAAGCCGGATTGGGGACAACCTTACCTTCAAAGAGGATGGTTTCGAGTGGTTGAGGTGTGGTGCCATCGATGTGACCGGAGAGGTGTTGCATAGAGAGGACAGGAGAGATTTGATGGGACCAAGCAAGGTAGTTTGAGGCAGTGAGTTTGAGGGGAATGAAGTGAAGAAGAGAATGGAGAGGAATAGAGGAGGGCTTATCGGTTGAGGCCATTGCAGAAGAAGAAGACAGAGGGCGGTGGAAGGAAGGATTAGGGATCAGAGGATGGTGATGGCTGATACCATGTAAAGGGAAATAATGTTCAAGATGATTTTCATTGATAGAAGATGATTACAATATATACACAAAATAGACAACTTAAATATAGAAACAAATTATACACAGTAAATACAATTGATGTACTAGAATAAATTAAGGATATTGAATTCCTTAATTTATGTTATGCGATTAATTAGGATTTGTAAAAGACGATATTGCCCCTGCGGATTCTTTACCTGTTGAATTTAAGTAGATTAGATAACAGACGACCCCCAAAGATTTGTAAAAATTATATGCTTTACTTGTTTTTAGGTACGTATTGGTTGGTGAACATCTATTCACTTTCTTTTCACATCAATGTCTTATACAAGGACGAGCATACCATATAGACATGAATTTATACAAGGACGAGCACACCATATAGACATAGTTTATATGAAATCAATGACATAGCATATTAATTTAGTAATGTAACTAGAAATATGATGCAACTGAAATGTAAAGATTACAGGGGTTAACTTAACAAGGTTAACATTTGCATATAGTACGAAGTGATAAACATTGGGAGAGAGAAAAGAGAAGGTTATGTTGGTTAAACTCTTTTATTGAACTAAAACACCCACACAAACATAAGAAATTTACTGCTTTAATCAACATTATATGAATAGAGAAAAAATAAGACTTGCATCTAATTATCTAAAGAAGAGGAAAGACAATCTACCCTCTACTCCATCACTTTGACTCAACAAATCTAGTTAACTCATGACTCATTCAATAATTAAAGAGAAAATCACTAAAATGAAGGTTTGAAACTTAAAATGAATATTTGACTTTTAACATTCTTTTATCCTCTTTCAGCTAATAGAGTAGAGTGTCAAATAACCCTCTTTCAGCCAGATCCCCTCCGGCTAAGCTGCTAGCCAACCTAGTATTTGCCTTCGACCCAACCAAATGAAATAAGGAGCTAACAAGTGTAACAGCTACACCAAAGCCGGCTTTGTGGGCGTTCCAGCTAGCCCTCAACCGGCCTAACTCGGCTATACGCTAGCTAAAAGTTGACAACAGTTAAAAACTATATATATATATATATATATATATATATATATATATATATATATATATATATATATATATATTAGTGCCTAAACATTTGCATATAGTGGAATTGATATACATTACTGTACCGTTACATAATTATTTATACCACATTTAAAACAATATGCACAAACATTTATACCATATTCGTAATTTCATACCACAAACATATACACACACGCGCGGTAAATTAAAATGCCCACAGATCTAAAGCAATTAGTAAGTCAGAATTCATGAGATGTTGCTACATTATACAATCAAAGAAACATAGTTATAAACATTTTCCTAAAGATGGATAAAGCATGTAGAGAATACCTTCGTCGTTAATATTATTCTACGGAAGTAATCTCCCATGTCGTTCAAACACCGCATAAGACTTCCTCCTACGCTCATTGTGACCAACAAGCCGTTTGCGTCAACTCCTCTTCCCATCATCTAACTCCCTAATATAAGCAAATGAAATCTAATCATCGAATACAAAACTCACGTTAAATCACCACACAATTACTTCATTTTCACAAAACAATCTCTCACACAAATTACTTCAACCTGCTGCATTGCTGACAAAATCGTTGTTCGTCGCCATTCACGACCACTTTCGAGCTCTTTGAGTGAACCTCACAAACCTTGTGCCGTTTGTAGTATTCTTTACAATTGCTTAGATTCTCATTACAACCATAAACTTTGCATAAAGGTGTTGAAAAACAAAAACCCTTCTAATCTGATCGTTTTGACACCATACAAACGTTTGTTGGACTCAAATGGTGGCTATCAAAAGCAACAGCACTTGAAGGAGATTGATCAGATGTCAAACATGTACAAATATGACCAAAAAGCTAAATTTCTTTAGAAACTGAGACCCAAAGCCACAAGAAACTGTAAAGGTGACAAGATAGTGTGATCTTGAAACAATGATGAAGAGGATAAAGGGAAGGATATGCTTCAATGGTGCGAACACAAAAGTAAATAATAAGAAAGCGAGTGTGGGTGGTTGATCATGAAGATTATGATGATGATGATGGGGACCTGAGCATTCGAAAGAAGGGGTATAAAGAATGCGTGTGAAACTCCATTGAAGAGATCGATTTGTGGTTGATTTTGGAGGTGGGTGGGGACGTTTTAATGACGGTGAAACTGATGTGAAATGATGCAGAGATGATACGAAGATCAGTATGGGTGCTATCTGGCTCCATGGATGAGATTTAGAGTTGATTTTGTGGGGGAGGGTATGAGCAAGCCGAGTGCTGTTTTGGGGGAGAAATATAAAATTTTTTTTAACAATTTCTATTGCTTTAATAACTATTATATATCTATATATAATTTGTGAAGTTTTTAAAGTCTTTTATTTTGGCCACATTACTTTTCTTATTTATATTATGTACGTCTAATTATGTTTTCTTTGTTGTATTATATATTAAAAGTTCATTATATTTTACATGATCACTAAAATTTAGGAATCCATAAAAATCCACAAAACGCTACTCTGCCAAAGAGATTACCCTTTTGAAGTGCTTTTATGTACGTTGATTTACAAGTAATAAACAGGATGTACAACTTATTAGTGCCATATACCACCATTTGCTCCTTTACAAGATTGTGAAGCATGAGCCAGAGCCGGGGCCGGTCAACCCGGTAAGGGTTGACAAAGTTCAGGCTGTGATTGGTTGTGTTGAGTGATGGAGAAGGTGAGAAGGACGGTGATAATTATTGATGGTGACGGAAAACGTCAGTGAGGGGGGGGGGATTGAAGGTAGCAGTGAAGTTTTAATTGGTGGTGTTGAATGATGGAGAACACTAGGCTGTGGTGTTTAGTGATGGAGAAAAGTGATCGTCGGGGTTCTTAATGCCATAGCCCAAATATCCTTTTTTTAATTTTTTTTTTTGTGTTGCCTAAATCATAGAAATATAAATCACTCATTATTAAAGCAATTTAACTTTACATTTATTTTTCCTTTCTAAACTTATTATAAGTATAAAAAGAGTTTTAAACTTTTAAAATTATTTATATATCTTTGATTAGTTTTGGTGCTACTTATGTTTTAATAAGTTTTTTCATGCGATTGTGGATTTGGGTTTTCTCATGATTTGCTAATGTTATTTCTATCGTTTTAAATGCTTGATGTTTTAGAGTTTTGTGTTAGAGTGATAACTATTATAATGTGTTTTTTATATTACGTTTTAATATTTAAATTCGTGACGAAATTCCCCACGCAACGCGCGTGGGGAATATTTCTTGTTCTGGTAATTTAATGTCATAATAACATAACTATTATTCTTTGCATTCTAAACAAAAAGAGTAAAAAACAGCTATGTCACGGAATAAATTAATGGTTGTTTGACCCAGGGTCGAAACATGTTTCATTTTTTCAAACCTTAAGACTAAATTGCTGATTCGGCTAAATCGCTGATTTTTTTTTTGTCTTAGAACTCGCCCAACAAACGTGAAGCCTGCAAACTGATATGCAAAATCAAGTGCTGATTTAAATGAAGTTTTACAAATGATCATCAGAACGTATAAAGATTGTTGGCTCAAATGTTTTGTGATGCTCAGTTATAGTATAAACTGAAAAATGCCATCTAGGTCAAACAAACTTTATATGCCTCTACATAAATAACATCAAGTGCTGATTTATACAGAGTTTCAAAAATTAATACAATTTAAAATGCCAACTTATGGAGTTTCAAAAATTAATACAATTTAGACTTAATTACACGGGTGGTCCCTGTGGTTCTGTCTAATTTCACTTTTGGTCTCTAATTCTCTGAAATTACAAGGTTGGTCCAAACTTTGCACAAACGTAACAACGATGGTCCCTGAAACAGATGGACGTTAATTATTGCTGTTAAGTGCGTGTGAAATGACAAAAATACCGCCTTTCACATTTCTTCTTCTCCATCTAGACTACTCCTACCACCATTAAAGCCTCCACCTTCAACCATCACCCCCACTACCTTCAACCACTGTCATCACCAGCACCACCTTCACCCACCACCACCACCACCACCTTCAACCTTAAACCACCACCACCACCACCTTCAGCCTTCAACCACCACCTTCAACCTTCAACCACCACCACCACCACCACCACCACCTTCAACCTTCAACCATCACCACCAACACCACTACCACCTTCAACCTTCAACCTTCAACCATCACCACCTTCAACCTTCAACCACCAACACTACCTTTAACTACCGTCACTAGCACCACCTTCAACTACCGTCACCAGCACCAGCTTTACCATCGTCACCACCGACACCATACCACCCACGTAACACCGTCGTTCTTGTCTTCCTCGAAAGTTCAGTTTTCAATTCATCTTCTCCGGCAAAGGAAGATGATTCTGGAAGAATACTAGACAACCACCAACGTATACCATAGCTCGAGCAGATCTGGTTCATTATTCTCGAAAGATGGTCTACGAGGGTGGAGGGATGCGATGTGGTGGTACGACGGTAATGGTGATGGTGATGTTGGAGGATGTTGGCCGATGAAGGTAATGGCCGATTTGGTGGTGTTCGCCGATGATGGTGGTGGATGAAGGTAGTGGCGGGTGGGCTTGGAAGATGATGATCCAGGTGAGGACCATCTTTTAATTAATTGGGTATTTTAGTCATTTTTAAAAATATAACACTCAAAGTTAACTTCCATTCGTTTCAGGGACCATCGTTGTTACGTTTGTGCAAAGTTTTGGACCAACCTTGTAATTTTAGAGAGTTAGGGACCAAAAGTGAAATCAAGCCTAACCTTAAGGACCACCCATGTAATTAAGTCTACATTTTAGAAATGCAAACTTAACTTTAGTCTTGGAATCTTACAAACTAATTACAATCTCTAAGAGCATTCGCAACCCCGTTCCCTAAAATTATATTAGTATAGTCCTTATATTATATAAAATGATTGTAAGTGGTTGTAAGTATAGGAGAGAAAAAAAGTTACTGATCATCTGTAAATCTAAGAAAATACTATTCAACTTCTTATAATTTTTAATATTTTAAAAAGTAGTTGTGAGTGGATGAGATATAAATTGTAATGATATAGGTATAAAAAGTATTATTTAATTAAAATATGAGAGAAAAAATAGTAGTTTTTATGTAATTATATATATGAGAATAAGGAATGGGATGTGAATGCTATAAGTATTAATTAACAAACTATGCTACATCATCATTTCTCAAATAGATCATGCTATTGAGAATAAATGACATTACCACAGTAGTAGTTATAATATTGGTATATTATATTTATATGTATTATATAACAAGTGTCGGGATCAAATGAAAACTAACAGAAATTATACTGATCAATAAATTAAATCTTCACATTTGATATATTAAAATCAATTCTCATATTTTATGGAATTGAAAAACAGAAACTTGTACTCTTGCGGGGGCCATATGTATAAAATGCCAAAAAAAATATAAAAAAAAAAATGATCGAGTCATTGATCTTAATACAATAAATGTGAAGATTTATTTTATTGGTTTTCATAATTTATCTTGATTTTCATTTGAATCTAACCCTATCAGTCAAATAGATTGAAAAGTTGAAAAAAAAACAAATCAGAAAGAAGTTGTAAACATATAAAGTAATTACATAATAGATATAACTTATAATAAGCTTATACAAGGTAATTCACCATATATTCATTCTACAATAACACAAAACAAAGGCAATAAACAACACAATGATTGTAAAATTTAAATAAACAGTTCTAAAACTGTACTAAAAAAATCTTGCTTTTGTGACTTGTGAGCAATGAATATCTTATGTTTGTAAGTCTAACTTCATACTTAGACACAAAAATAAGTTTCAAAATTTACTTAATGAGCATTAATTCTATGCTGAGTATTTACGAAGATTAATAAATTAGTTGATAAAAATTGAAGGTAAAACAACATTAAAAAACAATTTAATAGAAGAATTTCAACTGATTTCTTAGACGTTCTGTTTTGTGCTTAGAACTACCTTTGCAAATCCATGTCCTATTTGCATCAACTAATACTGTGCGAATAATACTTGCTCAACCTGGTCATCACGTCATGGCACCCATGCCGTGCACGACGTGAGTGACTGCTGCAATTGTTTCTATTATTTCCTTGTTTTATTATCGTATTTTTCTTTTAGTGGCGTAGTGGGCAAGTCCACTAGTTGGTTAGTTTCTTGTTTAAGATCTTCTTTTGTAAACCTATTAAAGATCATTTGTTTGGAGAATGAAAAGTAGAGAGGAAAATAGATAGAAAGTTTCTAGTTTTTTATGATGTTCTTGGGAGTGTTTGCCTACTACAAAAGACTATTATCTTGGGAGACTGTCGATCTCGAATATGGCTCTATAATTTGGTCTCAAAAGAACCAAATCAATTTTTCTGATATCCATAAGGACTGATCGATCAAAAGAAAGTTTTAACATTCACAAATTCACAAAACATAACTATTGATTCCTGAAGGACCGCAAGAGTCATCATATTGAAAAATCAAAAACATGTTACCGGGTAAGACCGACAAAGGACCGCTGGAAATTGATTCTTCAAACACCGATCAGAGGAAGATGAATAGACTCGCAATCCCAATTCAGAATCATCAAATCTGAAACCCTAAAGGATGAGGGGCTTCAGCATCATTTTAGAGGATTTAATCGAAAATACATAAGGGGTGTTTAGGATTGCTTAAAGTTACTTTTGAAAAATAACTTTTCAAATATAACAATTTTTAACTTTTTAAAATTTACTTTTCAACCTTTTAAAATCAACTTATTAACTTCTTACCCAAACATATTTGTTATCTTATTAACTTTTCAAAAGTTAATAAGTTAAAAGTTTATTAAAAAGTTAGTTTGTCAAACATGCACATAATAGGCATCAGTTATTAGAACCCCAAGGAATACAAAAGGGATTTTTTTCTTGGTCATTAGAGCGTACCATTCAAATTCACTTTTCTTAAATAGAAAAGAAATATTTGAAAGAGTTAAATACGTTTTAAATACCTGAGGCTTTATAAAATTGTCATTTGAATTCAAAAGTTTAATTTTTTTTTTTTTGCATCCAAAGGTTTCACTAATATTACCATTTGAATCCATTTAACTAATTATAATTAACACCATTTAGTATTTCCGTTAAATTTCCTACATTATGGGTATTTAGGCAAAACAATTACAAAATACCAACCCTACATAAAGGGGTTTTATGCATTCGGTGTATTTTGGTAATTACCATTGTGATTTGAATTTAACTAAGCATTTCTTTCATTTCATCAAGAAAGATACCTCTAAACGTCCTATTAGATAAAATAGAATATATGATAACCATCTAAAAATGATTCATTTTTAACTTATAAAACATAAACCACAAAAATATATATAAATAAACAAACAAGTCATATGACAAACCATTTGAATCATAACCATAAAAGACAGATCATTATAAAAATATAAAAACAATGAACAATAGGACATTAACAGTTTATGAATAAAAATCATAAAACATCAATCATCGTAACCATAATTGAACTTTAAACCAAAGAAATTTATGATTTAACAAAATGGATAAACGTAAAATAATTACTAAACCGAAATACATTAACAATAAAAAAATAGAAAAAAACTATCATGAAGTAAAATCATAACTACAATTATTATAAGAGACTAAACGCATAAAAACACTCACGTGGGCTGGTTCTTTATTTTGTAATCGTTTTGACTAAAATAAATCTTACGTAGAATAAATCTTACGTTGGAAGGTTAACTGAAAAAGTTAACCGTGTTAGTTAGGTGTAGTCAAATGGATTCAAATGACAATTTTAATTAAATGTTTGGATGCAAATGGTAAAATTTAAACTTTTAAATCAAATGTTAATTTTTATAAAACCTTAGGAATGTAAAACACATTTAGGTTATGATTTATTAACATATAGTCCCTCAAAGTAAGAAAAATCATGCATAAGTCTAAAACCAAAGAAGAGAGAACAGGTTCAAGCAGACGAACGAAGGATTGTTTAATTCAAGCTTGGACAAAAGATCGCTCCATACCTAACCACAAAGAAAAGTACATCATGTTAAACCATCAAGATAGCAATCATGTGATATAAGAATGAAGATTAAAATGATTAATACAATCAAGTCATTAAAGGACTAATCAAAAGCAGAAACCAAGCAATCGAACAAATAAGTTGTGCGAAGTAGATTTAAAAAAAAGAGTGTTTATGTTTGTGTGATACAAACAAAAGGAGGCAAGTGATTGCTTGGGGCACAAAGAAGAATAACTAGATCCCAAAGGATTGAGGATCAATTAAAAGAAAAACTTTTGTTGTGTGAAACGATGAAACAAAATCGTGTGTAGCGATTAAAAGTGAAGAAACGCATTGTGACATAACCAGAGAATGAAGTTGAATCGTGTAACTCGATCAAACTGTGAAGAGAATAACAAAAGAGAACTCCATGTGGCTAGGATCAACGAAAGTTGCGAAAGCAAACTATGTGAGACAATCAACACTTGAGTGATTCAAGTTTGAAATGGAGCAATAATCCCGTATGACTCAGGAATGATCAAGAAGTTGTGTGAGACAACTAAAGAAAGTGTGTGAAGCAACAATTTAAACTAATCTGCGAAGGATTAAACTAAGAAACAACTAGGTTTGTGTGAACAAATTAATATAATTAGAAGGTTCAAAACGTAAGCGAGAGAGTATATATATATATATATAATATATATATATATATAGATATATATATATATATATATATTATAATATATATATAGAAGACATGTGAAAAAGTGCAGTATATATATTATTATATATATATATATATATATATATATATATATATATTATATATTGTAAAGGCAAGAAGGACATGTGAAAAAGTGCAGTGAATGCAAGTGCAAGAATGATCACATGAAGTTGGTGTAGAGGGTAAAACAAGAAGATCAACTGCAAATAATCTATGAGATCATACAAGAACGTGTGGAACATTAAGCTTGAAGGATGTCAAATTTAAGGGGAGATTGTTGGATTAAATTTGAATATGTTAGCACTAACCCAATCACCAGTACCGATGGCAGCCCATACACCACACTTACCCCCATTAGTTAGTTATAGTTAAATGGTAGTTATCGTCATTGTTAGTTACTAGTTAATTAACTGCCTATTGTAAAGGTATAAATATCCCCTGTAGCCTGATATATGAGTGTTGTTCGAATGCATATATTTTGCATCTATCTCTCAACAATACTGTGAAAGTGTGAATTTAGTGTGTGCATTCAAATCCAAGAAGGGTCAATTAAACATGGATTTGGTTGAACAAGAGTAGGGTTACGCACATTTGTGCATCAAACCTATGAAGAACACGATGGAGGACATACACACAAAACACACTATTATATATTTCCCACACGCAAAACAAATGAGTTCAGTAGGTTATTTATACCCACATATTTTGACGGTTACAAAACCGTAATTTAAGTTTTAACTACCAACCGACACAACATAACATTCAAGTTAGACTTTTATTTTGACACTATTTCTTGATTATTAATATCCAACAACATTGACTATCATATGTGTAACTCTTAACTCGTTCAAAAGTATAGCATTCTGAAGAACTTCAAGTTTCACAAACTACAACCATAACCAGAACCTTTTGGTTGAATAAATTTGTCCGTTAATATTGTAATCTTGTTTACTGTTCATCATGATTAAAAATACTACTGAACCTCCTCATGCGTACATGCATAGTCTATCTGAGGATCAGAATGTATAAAATAAATGTTCTTCCAAGTAATTAAAATAAAGATAAAGAATAACAGGGGTTAAGGTTTTGTTAACAGTCATATGTAATACTATTTCGAAGTTCAACAAATCTGGCACGTATATAATAATGTGAAGATACAATAATTTGATGATTAAATAGTCAATCATGCCACTCATCATATTTACAAGAAGTTGCATAAGCATATGTAAAGAAAATGAAACTTGTTAACGAAGTTAAAAAAGTGTCGGAACTCAGAAGTATCAGATGTATAAAAGAAACACCACAATACGATCTAGAGAAATGAACAAAACCAAAAACACTCAAGAACAAGAACCAGAATACATCAACAACTCAATAAAACTCGAACAACAATTGATCATCAATGTAATGACCAGAAGAATCTAAACAGAAACAAGAACAAGTCGATGGAATTAACTACTACAACGAAGAACAAAGGGTTTCAGTTGAAAATCCTAAAACTGAGTATCAAAGAGAACGATCGAGAGTGTGCGTGAAAACAACCAAACGTCTTTGTTAGACCACAACTCCACAGCAACTTAAATAGGGAACCCGAGAGCAAAGCAAAGATCCATCGGAGCCCCAAGACTCGGGTGAGTTTAGAGAGAAAACGGGTAGACGCGGGTCGATAGGAGTATCCATCCCACGAACTGACATAATCCCACAAACAGCAGCAGCTACAATAATCCAGCCCTGCTACAATGATCCAGCTCAGCAGCAACAATCCAGCAAAGCCCAAAACATAAAAAAGAAAGAAATAAATTACATTAGAACAATCAAATTGGAAGAAGAAAAAATATATCCTTTTAACAAAAAGTAAACCGTGTTGGAAGTTGGAAGTTTGAAGTTGGTTTTGCCAAAAAACATGTAAGTTGATCTCTTTAGTTCTAGTATATATATTATAATTCATCAACCATGCTTTAGTTCTAGTTGGAAGTTTGAACAGGTCAAAATATGTTTCTAATTACAATCGTTACGAATAAAAGCGGGTCGTTTTGAAGGGTATAATTAAGTTCAGGTCATAAGAAGCTATTACCAATATGAACTCATATTCAAAAATTTTGAAAAAATGGACAAAAGTGCTTTTCGTAAACAGAAAATGGCACGTACCAATAATTAACTGTTTTGACACGCTGCCTAAATCATCTGACTCGCCCTTTTTTCATTTGGAGAATAAAAATAAAAACTTGTAAAATCTAATATAAAATGTCATATTTATAAAGCAATTTCAAAAATTTTACTCTCCCTCCATTTAAGATCTTAAAACAGATCATATTAAAGCAATGTAAAAAATAGAAATGAATGATATAAATATTAGAACCTAAAAATTGATTCTTGAGATTTTGCATTGTTCTTTGACTTTTATGGTCAACTCACAGTAGCCTTGATTGATTCCATCGAATACAACAATGTCATACAAATTAAGAACATAATAATGAAGCCATTGTCTTCACACATCACACTTACACTCGTGCCATCTAACATTTCTTAGAAATTTATCATATCAGTTACAAAAAATGATTTAAGAAGATAAATTACTACATAAGGATTCTGAGGATGCTCATGCCACACCCAACACATTCTATCATGCACTTACCAATCAAAACATATCATATCATACCACACCACACCACATTATATCATACAATACCACACCATTGAAAAAAATTACTTAATTAATAAAAATTAATTACAAATTGTAAATAAAAAACATTACATTAAATAAAAACATAAAAATTACAAACATAAAATATGATGCCCTTTTTAAATAATTTTGTGGATAAAAAACAATGTTTGGATATCCATATACACAATTAATTTAAAAACGAAGCTATTGTTATTAATTAAAACATAACTAAACTAAAATAATATATACATATATACATATATACATATGTATATATATATATATATACATATGTATAGATATATACATATGTGTATATATAATATATACATATGTATATAATATACACATATGTATATATCTATACACATATGTATATATCTATACATATGTGTATATGTATATACATATGTATATATTATATATATACATATGTATACATATGTATACATATGTTATATATATATATATACATATGTATACATATGTATATATATATACATATGTGTATATATATATACATATGTGTATATATATATACATATGTATATATATACACATATGTATATATATATACATATATATATATAGGTATATATATATAGGGGAGAGATCCATTGAAAACAATTTTATAAATGAAAACCATGAAAATCAAGGGTTATATATACGTAAGCACGTGTTACGAATTGTACAACTAAGAGTTACGTATATGTCACACCCTCAAAATCCAGGTGCGGGGTTTTACCTCGAGGCGAGTGAACAAACCAGGATCTCAGTCATTAGTTACTTAGAACGATACTATATGCAACATTTAAAATAATTCAGAGTTTGAAACTTTAAAATAATTCAGAGTTTGAAACTTTAAAACAATTGCAAAAGCGATTTGTAACCAATTCAAACACAAATGACTAAATGTAAACTGCGCAAAACATGCATCCAAACCAAGTAAGTAAGTATGCAATAAGTCAAAGACAGATAAGTGTTTGTTCAAAGTATGCATGACTCGTGCGTGATCCTACGGCAGCTGCTAGTAATGACCTGAGAAAAGCATACTAAAGTGTCAACACGAGTTTGTAATCATCATAAACAGTAGCGTTAGTAAAAATATAAACAAGTGCATTGAAATAGATAGCTAGTTTAATTTCATTAGTAATAAACAATAGTGATTTCACGATTGAAGCTGACTATGTTTGTTTGTTTGCCTCCCGCCACGTCATAACAAGTAGTGACGCTGTTAGTCGTTAGGAAATATTGCACCCGCTTGACCTCCAGTCGTATGGGTGGGGCTTGTCAGACCTAATAGTACTACCCAAGATTTCCCGCTAGATTTCTTAATTAACTATCCGAAAGTATGACGGCTTTTAATGGTATATCACACTATGTCTTACTAAGCACATGTTATAATAGTAAAGCGTTTTAAAAATAGAGTATGCTTTCTCCCCTAAAAAAAGAGTAAATAAAAGTGGGGCATTGAACTCACCTGATGCGCAAACGAACGATAACAAATGCTGACGATGAGTGATTAGACAACCCTTCAAAGGTTACCTAGAACACGCAAGTACATAAGTACGTGTACACATAAAGCTTAACAACCCTAAGTGCTCAATAAACATGTTGACCTAAGGTTTTGGAAAACAAGAATCATTTGACCTAGTTGACCGTTTGACCTGTTGGTGAGATGTTAATTGAAATCTTGTTTGATCAAGTATAGCAATTCATAAATCATCATACCATCACAGACTACTATGCAAGTTATTTTCATAAGCCATATTGTAACACTTAAGTCTTATCATGCTTTTCATGTTAAAAAACAGGTTCAAAATTAGATTCGTCTACAATACATTTTGGGTTTAGTCACTCACAAAGTTGCCATGTGAAGCCACTCACAGCTACACACCCTAAACCCTGGCAATCCTACAAAGTAGGGTCCTTAGATTCGCACGCGTGTATGATACCCATCATCACATACTCAAACACAAGTCATAAAAACCAGTAGCCAACGTAATGATATTCAATTACTATATTGCATCACAACCCATAAACTTGTACATACTATCATACTTGCACATTTTCAAGACCACCTATATTTTCTCATAGATTCAACAACTAACCATATGACCCAATTAACATAATCTAACACCATATGACCTAATTACATAATCTAACACGTTAGACATCATCAAGAAGCATTCTAACATGATCCTAACATTATGAACATGTCGAATTCCCAATATCCAATGATCTTCATGAATAAAGTTTCCCTTTCGAGAAAGTAACACCCAAAATCCACCTAACACCCAATTCATTCATAAATTCATCAACTTTATACCTAATTAAGTTCATAACAATCATCTAGATATGACGAACATCCTCATATCATCATAATTCCCAAACATCATTCATAAAAGTTTCTATTTATAGCAAGGTATGAACAACACATCAAACCCACATATTCCTTGCATAATCCATGTAAACTAACATCAATGCAATACAACTAACATCATACTATCATCAAACAACATCAATTTCAACTTTTCTTCACCAATTTCGAATTAGGGTTCATCATAAATCAAAAACCATAAAAACTTGATAAATACTTACCTTTAGGTGTGTTTAAATGATGATTAGCACTTGTAAACAACTTGTAACACTTGAATCTCAATCAAAATCGATGATTGCTTGGTGTTCTTCACAAAATCACAATGTGTGTGTGTTAGAACTCTCGGCCGCGCAAAGGGGGGTGGGGAGGGGATTAGGGTTTTAATTTTGTTAATTTTGAGTTTAGTGGTAATTACATAATAACCCCTCCTTGTTTAAATTTTATAAAACTAAACTTTTTAAACACTTTTTAAATACCTCTAATTACAAAAATTATATATTATTATTCAACAATAATAATCATATATTTTTAGCTAGTAACAAAACACACGAATCCAATATAACACGTTGGCATATTACAAAGTAAAATTCACAAATAATATTTAAAATCACATAACTATAAATTAATAATCAATATTATAATTAAATTATTATCTGATAATCATTGTTAATTATTATTAAGTCACCAACGTTCAACGACAACTAGTGTGTGCTCACGACACGTGTATGCAAGACCTAACGGAACTAGCGGAGTTTGGTAACGGGAAATTACCGGATGTCACAGTATATGTATAGGTTATGTATATGTAACTACGTGTTAACAAGTGCAGAACTAAAAGTTACGTACATGTACCTCATACAAGTTACGTATATGTAAGTCGTTTCGTCATCATCGAGGTTCCTTGGAGTTTATTTCAAAAAACATATAATGACTTCACAAAATAAGGTTAATGTTTACTAAAATATACTTTAAACAAATAGAAAGTTAAATCAATTATAAATTATATGATTGGATATTGGTGGTTTTCAATTATAAACATGGTTTTTATTTGATACCAAACCACACCACACCACACCAATTTGAGGAGGGCACTCACACCAGATTACACCACATAAAAAAAATATTTTTACCTGAAAAATTATTACTTCATTATAAAAACTAATTACAAATTATAAAAATATAAAATACATTAAATAAAAACATAAAAATTACAAAATAAAATATGATGCCCATTGTATATAATTTAGTGGATAAAAACAATGTTTGGATATCCATATACACAAATAATTTAAAAACGAAGCTATTGATATTAACTAAAACTTAACGAAACTAAATAAAATAAAATAAAATCTTACCATATTAATATGTAAAAATCTAATGTGGCACATGGCACCTTTAGAGGTATTCTTGATGCCAAGTGTCAGCAGCATAAACACCCCCTCAAATGCTCCATTTAAAAAAAAAATCACACGCGGCTCTTACCCGACCCGTTTTCAGCGTGGATCATATAAATATCTTATAACCCATTTCGTAACCCTAAATCCCCAAATGTTTTCACCGATTGAACTATCCTTAGCAACCAAAATCAACTGGAGATCGATTCTTGCTGATTTCCGTTGAAGATTTTGTTCCTCCGATGTCGTCCTCGCGTCGTGTTCTTCATGAGGTATAATTTGTTAATGTTTATGCTTTGTGTTTTCAGATGATTTAACCATTTGTTCATGTTTTTTTCTTACTTTTACGACTTTCAGATGTTAAATCGTGTTCCTGTTATTTCATATATGATTTCTTATGAGAATATTTTACATTTTGAACTAAATTTTGTTATATTTCTATGTATTCAAGGAATCCTAACCTTTCAGCATCGTTTTAGGGTTTTTAAAGCTTTTGTTCATGTTTTATTCTTATTTTCGTAGATCTGTTAAACGATTTTGTGTTTTTCTATTACTATTACTTTTCAGATTTCATATGTTTTAAATAACCCATGTTGGATCTGGTAAAGTATTTTGTTTATTTCAGATTGGATGATTTTTAAAAAAATTATTGTTGTTTCTTACTTAAATTTATTGTTCATATTAGATCTGTAAATGGATTTTACATTTTCCTATTTGTATTGTTTTTTATTATTCCAATATCTATCATAACTTTTCGGCTTCTTTTTAGGCTTATTTGAACCATATGTTTATGTTTTAATCTTATTTTTCAGATTTCGTAGGGTTTCAGATCACCATTATGGATCTGTTGAAGTATTTTGTGTATTTTGTATTGAATTAATTTCCAAAATATTCCATGATCTTTTAAGGTTTCAAGCCACGTCCAACACAGACCCGAGGATCTATAAATGGATTTTATATTTTTTGTATTTATTCCAGTATCTGTTAATGGATCTTTTAGTTGATTATTTGATTTTCATTTTGAATGTCCTTAATGATGTTTCGAATACCTGTTTAACATTAAGTTTATGTATTGAGGTAAAGCAACATCACCATTTCCGCTCGATTGATCTTCCACCGGGTTTTTTTGCACTTGTTCTATACACATCTCCAACCTACTTGGTGAGTTTTATTAGTACAAATTTAATACTCTATTTTATATCCAACAGATTAATTTCTCATTTGTGTTTTTTGTCTCAATTAAGCCAATACCTATGGCATGGGTCAAATTATTCCTTTCCAATAAGGTTTTACCATCTTTAAACATAATGTCTGAAGATGACACCATCTGGTGTGTGCGTATTGAGCTCCAAAACGATGGGTACCACCTTACAAATGGATGGAATGAGTTGTTGGTTCATAATGGTCTGTTGAGAAAGGATATTATTCTTATCAACCCCATCGATCAAAACACATGGTTTCTATGACCTGTATTTTCTAACACATCACTTTAAAAGAATCCTATATTCATTCATGTTTTGTGGGAAAAACTACATCCATCTATGGTATTACAACCCCTTTGTTCATTATACATATTATTATTATTACTTATGAAGTTCATAAGTATCAAAATAGTTAAACGTATATGTTTACCTTTTTTTGCAGTTTATCGACCGTGACTTCGTTGAACGACATGCTTCTAGTAAAATAATCGGCTCTTTTGTTACAATTACATCAAGGTTTGGTCATCTGTGGCAGGTGAAACTAATCAAGCATAAGCAGTTGTATGGTTTTTTTTTTATGGTTTTAGTAAGCTCCTTAATGACTACCCGCTCCAGTGTTTAACTTTTTGGTTTTTCGAGTGATTGAAGAAAGCACCTTTCATCTATCTGTTTTCTACGGCAACTGTCTTGAGGTTGTTAAGCCTAAGATAGAGGTCCCTTCTTGTGTTACCGATAATCAGAATCATGAAGGTACATTTGTATGTGATGTAATAATCTATAATTTCTTTAATGGTTTATAAATTCCTAATAGAATTATCAAACTTCATTTTGTTAAATTTTTTTTCAGTTAAACATTCTACCGATCCTTATGATCAAATGTTTAAACATGGTCATGTTGTCGCTACATTTTCAACTAACAAAAAATGAAAGCAACCTATAGCACAAGACGATACAGGTTTTGAACCTTAGCTTGATATTCATTTTGTTATTTCCCAAGATTTAATTTATTTCTTTATTATAACTTATTAATTATTGTTAATGGTTACAATGAAAATTTACTATTTAAGACGTTTTATGATTTTACCAATTAAACTTTAAGGAATAAGGTTTGATAAAGAAGATAGCGACAATGATTTTGTTGTTTTTGTAGAACAATTTGAAGTTGATGGTGGGTTTTTTTTTGTATTAAATTACACAATGCTTAGAATTTCAAATGATATCACATGTATGTAAAATTTTAGGTACTAATCATGAGAAGGATGAAGATTACATTGATCTTGATGTTGAAGATGAACCGCTTGATCAGGGGATTAAGCATGTGAATTCTGATAACGTTTATACTAACTTGATACATGTTCTTCTAATATAATTAAAAACAATAATGTCCATTTCATTTTATACATCGTTTTTTTAACACTCTAGTTGATGAGGACGTGAATGATGGAGTTCAGATTGATGTTGATGTTAAAGATAAGGATGTTGATCAGGAGATGAACAATCAGGATGATGATATTGTTGATGTGGAGTTTGTTGATTTGGTTGAGGAGAATGGTCATGGAGAAGAAGTGACTTTCTCCAAGATTGACTAAAACCGTCTGGTATGTAATTCAACAATATATTCTAGCTTTTCTTAAATCAAATGTTATTCTCATCTAACTTCTAATCTGCAGAGGCTTCCAAGTCAATTGAATAACCTTGCTGATTTCGAAAACTTTCTAGTGCTGTCCATCCAAAATCTTTAAGGTATTGTTACTGAAAAGCATATGAGGATGGAGAGGTCCACAAAGCACAAAAGATTTTTACTTTTGGTTGGAAACAGTTTATGGACCAAAATGACATTTCCAGTGGTGATACTTGAACCTTTCGTTATGTTTTCAACAAGAGGTTGTTGATTCTTATTAGTGTTACACAGGTATGAAACATTCTACTTACTTTTGAACAAAACATGAAAAGTGTGGTCGTTTAGTATTTTCAAGACAATTATGAATGCGTGCCTTAGTTTTATGGAAACATGAATGTGAATGCCACTCTAGGTATATGTGAATATTTTGAGGTAAACTTGAATGGTATATAATCGAATGAAGTATATAACAACAGTTTGTATGCATGTCTGAGTTCTTTGTGGTTTAATTGATGTGGTTTTAACATACAACCATTGTATATATTAATCAAATAGATCGATAGAACCATTACGTATCTGATAAGGTATTTTGTGTAATGAAATAGATAGATATAACTAATATTCAAACATTCTTAGTAACAGTACTGTGGCATGTGAATCTACACAATTTATATTTTTTGTTCTACTTAATTAAACACAAAGCAATTTCGTTTATTTATTCAAAAAATCGTCTAACATATGCATGTTGCAGTTAATTGTGTTGTTAGTGTATTTATTTTATATAAAATTAGTTCAAAAATTAAACGTTATATATGTAATTATTTGACTAAATATTATTTATTACAATAAATATATTTTCCAATGTGTACTTTTAGATTTAATTAAAATAAAATACGCCTGCATCATTTAAATTTTTCACCTTAAACATCGTTTATAGTAACATGATAAAAAAAATATAAACTCTTCAAATGTAGTAATTTTCATCTTAATTTAATACCATGAATATGATATACCAATTTGAATTTAATTTTAAAATTTTAAAAATTAAATTTTAAATTCAGTCATAACTAACTTTCTTTATCTTTTCAAAATTCAAATATTTGCGTTCTATTTTTTCAACCTTTAAATTTCAAATATTAAATTGAATGATATTTAATAATGTTTTCAAAATCACTTTGCTTCGTATTTATTAAGTGTGAAGATTTAATTTTACATAATCAATATTTTATTTTAATTACAACATTATCAGAATTTTATATATTTTTCCTTAATATTTGCAATAAATCACAAATTCAATCATAAGAGTTAATATATATATATATATATATATATATATATATATATATATATATATATATTTATTTATTTATTTATTTATTTATTTATTTTTAAGTCTAAATATTATCTTTTTTTATTAGTTTTTACGTATAAAATTATTATATTAGTATATTCATTATTTGATTAACATATATGAAATGTATTATTTGATTTCGTGAATGATTTGAATTTCCTAAAATAATCTTCATATACTTGTTTAACAAATATAACGAATTTATTGGCACTTGATATTTTATTATATATAGATTGTAAACAAATTAATCTTTCCTAATTTAAATACACAGATTTAAATTTCCCTAATTTCGTGGAAATTTAAATTTCGACATATCTTCTAAAACTAATTTATATATAAATTGAGAAAATTATTCCTTCTTAATTTAAATACATTCAATTTAATTTTCTTGATTTTCTCTAATTTTAAATTTCGTGATATTTTCTAAAAGTCGGAATTTATATGTGTTACCTTTATATATATTTTAAAAGTTTTCCATTGTTTATTTGTATTATAGCTTTTGTTCTCTGCTATTTTCTTACTCTAAAGGTTTGTCATTCAACTTTTATTTTCATTACTTCCTTCGATTCCCAAAGACACTTTTACCAGTTTTTTAAATTTTTTGTTAACAGATTAAAGGCTTACTCTGATATAACTTTGATCAAAGATCTGGATGTCAAGGTTCACGAATTTACCATCCAGATTCGTGTCATCAGGCTATGGAGACAACAGAGTATGCATAACCCAAACATCACATTCTCCATTGAAATGATTGTTGTTGATAAAGAGGTACCATCCAAAACATCCCACATTTTATACAAGTAAATTCACTTATTCGAAACTAAATATTTATGCTAATAATATATTTTTACAGGGGAGTCATATGCACTTTACTTGTGTTAATAAGTTTTTCTGCCGGTTTGAAAAACTTTTTGAGGAAGATGTGTTGTTGAAGATTATTAATCCGAATTTGGGTAAAAATAACAATGACTTCAAGTTCGTCAACAGTCCGCACAAAATCTGCTTTCTTTACCACACCAAAATCAAGACGATTCAAGAGAAATTTTGTGATCATTGTCGTTTACTTCATTTGAAGCCATTTTAACGAGAAACGCTCCACATAATTAAACTATCGGTACGTGTCTTTAAATTATTATAAGTTTTCAACGATAAAGTTACTAAAACACTTTGTATTGTTCTAAATATTGAATCATTTTTGCATATGTTATTGGTTTGGTTTTGAGGATTTTCGATGAGGTTGTTATTGTTGGAAAGATGGGAAAGGAATCTTTGAGGAGAACAATGGAGATACAAGATTTAGAGTATCATACGTTTTACAATAAAATTTATTCCATAAACATTTATGATGATCAAGTATAGGATGGTATTCATCTCGCCGTTTGTTTTGGTTTAGTCATAGTTTGTTATAGCTTAGATATTCTTGTAATAGGATCTAGTTTAGATTTGTCTTATTTTGTATTCTGTGGCATGCGAAACTGCATGCGAAACTGTAGTTTCGCCGGGTAGTTTCACACACCATAGTGCATACAGTTTCGCAGTATGCAATACTAGGTCCAGTATAAATATGTTTGCTTGTTGCTTATTTTGTAACTCTTGAAACTCTAATGATATTACTGATTTGAATTTATTGATCGGCTGTGTATTGCTAGGAGCTTATATTTGTCATCTTTGAGCCTTATTCTTCTTCATCATTACAAATCCTTTTCCGAATGGGTTATATTCGATTTGTGTTCATTTTCTATCTACTTGGTCCACAAGCTATTAGATATAGTGATATCTTGTGGATTCTTGTGTTAAATCTTTCAAAAGCACGTTCAAATGATCATCTGGACCAACAATATGGTATGAGAGCCTTTGTGCTCTTGATTGTTTGTGTTTTTGGTTAGTTTTGACATATTCATCTTCTCAATCATTTTGGAGCTGTTTTACGTTTGTTATCCATGGAAATCGATTGAAGAAGGTGTGGTGTGAACTTGGGAAACTTGTGGAATCAACAGATTCCAAATTGGTTGTGATTTGAGTGAGTTTTGGTGATTTTTGGGTCATTTTTGCAACAAGAGGTTTTTCAGACTCATAGTGCGAAACTGTAGTTCTTTGTATGAAACTACTCTGCGAAACTACAGAAATTTGGTGGTTGTTATTTGTTTGCGAACCTAGAACGAAAGTTCATTAGCCTGATCAGTTTTCTTGTGAAACAGCAGTCCATTTCCCTTGAACAAAAGTTCAATAGTTTGAGCCAGCAGGTAAATGATACCAGTGATCTAATCGATAACTCTGTTGTCATCCGGGATACTCAACTAATGTTTTGGTTTGACGGAACAGGACCCCCACCTTGTACCTACAAATCCTTTATGGATTGCAAGCCCCATACCTACAGCGGGACTGAAGGAGCTGTGGGACTAGTGAGATGGTTTGAGAAGACTGAATCTGTTTTCGTGAAGTGTAACTGTCCGCCAGCTGATCAAGTGAAGTTTGCAACTGGAACACTTGAAAGCGCAGCTCTCTCCTGGTGGAATGCCCATGTGTAATATTGGCCAGGATATGGCTAATGACTTACCTTGGGCTGAATTCAAAGCAATGATGACAGAGGAGTATTGCCCCCGTGATGAAGTACAAAAGTTGGAAATTGAGTTTTGGCAGCTTAAGATGCAAGGTTCCAAGATTAAGGCCTATATTACACGGTCTCATGAGTTGGCCACACTATGCCCAGGGATGGTTAATGAGATGAACAAAAGGATTAAGCATTACATACGTGGACTGGTGCCCGAGATTCAGAGTATGGTGACTACTTCCAATCCTGACACTATACAGCAAGCTATCCGGTTGGCCCATAGTTTGACCGACCAGGCAGTAGAGCAGGGAAGATTACCAAAATAAGGCGCAGTGGCTAGCGTACCCGATAAAAAATGTAAGTGGGAGAATACTGGTGATAAAGGCTCATCCTCTAGCAACCAACAACAACAACAGCAGCAGTACGTTCAGAAGCACCAACCTCACCAACAGCAAAGAAAGTTCGATAACAATCGTAACTATAATCAGTCATCTTCAGCACCACAGGGACAAGGAGGCTATGTTGGGAAAAGTCCAAAATGCAATCGATGCAATTACCACCACACCGGCAGGTGTGATAGTTTCTGATGCCAGCGTTGCGGTAAAGTTGGACACGCAGTGAAGGATTACCGTGGTGAATTGATGAAGAAGCCTCAATAACCTCAAGAAATGCCAAAAGGTTGTTTTGAATGAGGGAAAGAGGCCCATTTTAGGAGAAACTGTCCACAGCTGAGGAAGAACGGAAATGGTGGAAACAACAACAACAACAATGGTAACAACAACAACAACACCAACAATGGCAATGGCAGCAATAACGGTGGCAACAACAGTGGGGCAAAAGGAAGAGCTTTTGTCATCAGTTCAGGTGAAGCTCTAAACGTCCCTAATACTATTACTGGTAAATTCTCTGTTAATGGTCATTTTACTACCGTACTATTTTATACTGGAGCCAATAGAAGTTTCATCTCCACTACGTTTAGTAGTCTCTTAAGTGATGTGCCCTCAGTGTTAGAATCCAATTACATCGTAGAGTTAGCTGACGGTAAGCAGGTTCACATGACACATATCCTTATAGGTTGCAAGATAGAACTTGCTGGACATACCTTTGACATAGATCTCATGCCTGTTACACTCGGTAGCTTTGATGTAGTAGTCGGCATGGATTGGCTTTCCGACAAGTAGGCGGAAGTCATATGTTGCAAAAAGATTATACGAATCCCTGTTGGCGGAGAATTTCTCTGGGTCAGAGGTGAATGGTGTGGTGCAGTGATGGGCATCATATCATACATGAAAGCATAGAAGTTGCTACGTAAGGGTCGATTAGCTATATTAGCACTCGTCACTGATAAGCAACCAGAAGGAAATAGGATAGAGGATATCCCTGTCGTTCGCGACTTTCCTGGGGTGTTTCCAGAGGATCTACCTGGATTACCGCCTCATCGCCAAGTTGAGTTCCAGATTGATCTAACTCCCGGAGCCGCTCCGATCGCGAGAGCACCTTACCGGTTAGCTCCGAACGAACTACAAGAATTATCTACTCAACTACAAGAGCTATTGGATAAAGGGTTTATTTGACCGAGCTCATTGCCTTGGGGAGCGCCAGTTCTATTTGTTAAGAAGAAGGATGGCACATTTCGAATGTGCATTGACTATAGAGAACTGAACAAGGTTACGATCAAAAATAGATACCCGCTACCTCATATAGATGATTTGTTCGATCAACTTTAAGGATCAAGCTACTATTCTAAGATTGACTTGAGGTCTGGGTACCATCAACTGAGATTTCGAGAGGAGGACATCTCGAAGACAGCTTTCTAAACACGTTATGGTCATTACGAGTTCTTGGTCATGCCATTCGGGTTGACGAATGCACCAGCAGTATTCATGGATCTCATGAATCGTGTGTGCAAACCCTATCTCGATCAGTTTGTTATTGTGTTTATTGATGACATATTGATCTACTCAAGGACCAAGGAATTACATGAGGAGCACCTATGTTTAATCCTGGAATTACTCAGGAAAGAACAACTGTACGCCAAGTTTTCCAAGTGTGATTTCTGGATACGTGAAGTGCAATTCTTGGGTCATATTGTTAATGAGAAAGGGATACATGTCGATCCAGTGAAGATTGAGGCGATAAAGAATTGGTCAGTTCCCAAGACGCCTAGTGAGATACTACAGTTTCTTGGACTGGCAGGATATTATCGATGGTTCACTGAAGGATTTTCCAAGATCGCACAACCTCTCACGGCTTTGACTCATAAAGGAACACTATATAAATGGGGTGATAGTCAAGAGTCCGCTTTCCAGTTACTGAAGCAGAAGCTGTGTAGCGCGCCGATATTAGCATTACCGGAGGGAAGTGATGACTTTGTAGTTTATTGTGATGCTTCTGTTCGAGGACTTGGTTGTGTCTTGATGCAGCGAGGTAAAGTGATAGCTTACGCCTTGAGACAACTGAAGGTTCATGAGAAGAACTATACCACCCATGACTTGGAGCTGGGTGTGGTAGTTTTTGCCTTAAAGATCTGGAGACATTACTTGTACGGTACCAAGTGCACTATTTACACCGATCACAAGAGTCTTCAGCACATCTTTGAGCAAAAGGAATTGAATATAAGGCAAAGAAGCTGGGTGGAATTGTTGAACGACTATGATTGTGCTATCAAATACCATCCGGGAAAAGCTAATATTGTTGCTGATGCGCTGAGTAGAAAAGAAACTGCTAAGCCTCAACGCGTGCGAGCTCTGCAACTTATGATTAGCACACAATTACCTGAACAAATCCGAGAGGCTCAGACCGTAGCTTTGAAAGCAAAAAACATTGGGTCCGAATCCTTACGAGGAATGGACAAACAGCTTGAAGTGAAAGCGGATGGGATTCATTATTTCATGGACAGACTCTGGATACCTCTGCATGGAAATCTGAGGGACTTGGTCATGAGTGAGGCACACAAGTCTAAGTACTCTATACATCCTAGATCTGACAAGATGTATCATGACCCGAAGGCGCACTATTGGTGGCCTAACATGAAAGCGGATGTAGCTACATATGTGAGTAAGTGTCTGACCTGCTCAAAGGTAAAAGTGGAATACCAAAAACCATCTGGACTATTACAACAACCTGAGATCCCTATGTGGAAGTGGGAGCAAATTTCAATGGATTTCATTACCAAACTACCACGGACTCCTACTGGTTATAACACGATATGGGTTATCGTAGACCGATTAACGAAGTCCGCTCATTTCTTGGCGATAAGGGAAACGGAAAAAATGGAGAAGTTAACCCGACTCTACCTGAAGGAAATAGTGTCGAGACATGGTGTACCAGTCTTAATTATTTTTGACCGCGATGCTCGTTTTACATCGTACTTCTGGTAGTCATTACAGAAATCTTTAGGTACGTGATTAGACATGATTACTGCTTATCATCCACAAACTGATGGTCAAAGTGAGCGTACTATACAGACACTAGAAGACATGCTACGTGCTTATGTGATTGACTTCGGGAATAACTGGGAAGTCCACCTACCATTAGTGGAATTTTCTTATAATAATAGTTATCATACCAGTATAAAGGTAGCACCTTTTGAAGCTTTGTATGGGCGAAAATGTAGATCACCAGTTTGTTGGGCTGAAATTGGTGATAGTCAGCTAACGGGTCCTGAGCTAGTGCACGGGACCACTGAGAAGATTATACAGATAAGGAACCGTATGGCTGCAGCGTGAGACACACATAAAAGCTATGCAGATAAGCGACGGAAACCTCTAGAATTTCAGGTTGGTGACAAAGTCTTATTGAAAGTCTCACCGTGGAAAGACGTTATTAGGTTTGGCAAAAGAGGAAAGCTAAATCCGAGATATGTTGGACCATTTGAGATATTGGAAAGAATAGGTCCAGTGGCCTATCGATTAGCCCTACCTGATTCACTGAGTGGAATCCATGATGTATTTCATGTCTCAAATCTGAAGAAGTGCTTAATGGATGAGACAATGGTATTACCTCTTGAGGAAGTGCAAGTAGATGAATAATTACGCTTCATTGCTAGTCGAGGTGATGGATCGTGAAGTAAAGACGTTTAAGCAAAGCAAAATACCCATAGTCAAAGTTCGTTGGAACTCGAGACGTGGACCAGAATTCACATGGGAACGTGATGACCAGATGAAGCTTAAGTATCCTTAACTATTCGAAAAGACGATGCCAGCCGGCGAAGGTATTGATTTAAATTTCGGGACGAAATTTCTTTCAACATGGGGATGATGTGACAACTCACCCGAAACTCACTCGATTACTTTGTGCCAATACAGTAGACCAGTGATGGAACACACCATGTAACGCAATTTTCAGGACGAAAATTCTTTCAACATGGGGATAATGTGACATCCGGTAATTTTCCGTTACCAAACTCCGTTAGTTCTGTTAGGTCTTGCATACACGTGTCGTGAACACACACTAGTTGTCGTTGAATGTTGGTGACTTAACAATAACTAACAATGGTTAATGGTTAATAATCTAACTAATAATGTGATTATTAAGTTGTGCTTATGTTGTTACGCGATTTAAATGTTATTTGTGAATTTTATCGCGTAGCGTGGAAACGTGTGTATTTAATTCGTGTATTTTGTGACCAGTGAAAATAATGCATATGAATATTATTGTTGCTTAATAATGCTTGTATTTTGTAGTTAAAAATATTTAAAAAGTGGTTAAAGGACTAGTTTTATAAAATATAAAATAATAAGGGATTAATAGATAAATACTTACCATATATAATACTAAATTAAACCCAACCCTAATTCCCCTAACCCCATTCGGTCGCGACATCCCTCCCACACATACACACTTTGAAATTTCGACCAAGATCAAGCCATAATCATCGGATTTGATCGAGTTCCAAGCAATACAACACGTTAGAAGCTTCAATTCTTGTCCATTACGCGTTTAAAGGTTAGATTTTTATGGGTTTTTCATAGTTTTGGTGTGTTGGCCGAAACCCTAGTCGACTTTATGATTGGATGTTGATTTTTGATTAGTTTGATGAATGTATGATGTTAGTTAGATAGTATTGTTGATGATTTACGTGGATTATGCAAGAAGTTCATGATTTTGTTGCGTTGTTCATACATTACTATGAATAGAAACTTTATTGCATGGAATGGATAATGAATTGATGATGCTAGTATGTTAATGATGTTATATGAATGTTGGGATGATGATAATTATGCTAGAAATCCAAGAATTGATCTTGTAGTTCATACCTTACTAAAAGTAGAAACTTTTTGGATATAGGAATTGTGAATTATGGTGATTCGATGGAGTTGAACATGGCTAGATGACAGCATGGACTTGTTTAGGTATAATACTAATGAATTCATGGATGTATTGGTTGTTAGATAGATTTTGGGATGTACTTTCCCAAAATGGAAACTTTAATTGTATAGAATCTTGGATATGATGAATTGGGCATGCTTGTAATGTTAGGATCATGTTAGCATGTTTATTGATGATGTTGAATGTGATGAAATGTGTTAAATTAGACATTTGGATGCTTGGTTGATTATGTGGGAATATGGACCCTTAGTAGTTATATATGTAATGGTGGGTTGTGTTGGGTGATTATAGGATCATGTTTGGGAATCGTAATAGATCATTGTTGGATAGGTTGATTAGCATGAATCTTGTTGAATAATGTGATAATGATTGTCATACACGCGTGCGAATCTGAGGCCCCTACTTAATAGGACTGGCAGGGTTTAGGGTGTGAAGTCGTGAATGGCTACACATGGCATGTTGTGCATTATTGGACTCTATGTATAATGCATTAGTTATGATGTAATTAGGTTGAGCATGATGATTACTTGAGATTCGCATGAGTTGTATGATAATCTAGTTGTATGATGATTTAGGTAGAACAAGTGGTTGTTGAAGTGCCATACGTGAACAACTTGTATGATAACCATGTATGATGAACTGTTATGCTTGATTTTATGGGATGTAAATAATAATGTCACCAACGGGTCAAACGGGTCAACTGGGTCAATGTGTCTTGCTTTTCAACAACCTTGAGTCCATGTGTTTATAGAGCACTTAGGGTTGATGATGATTCTGTGTACACGTACTCATGTACTTGTGTGTTCTAGGTAACCTCTGAAGGTTGTCTTTCCCCTCTCTTTCAAGTTAGCTCTTATATCGTTCGTGTGCATACCTGGTGAGTTCATGCCCCACTCTTTTATACACTCTCTTTTGGGGGAGATAACATACTGGCTTACAAACGCTTTATTATTATAAGATGTGTAAAGTATGATATAGTGTTGAATACCATGAAAGTCCTCACACTTTTGCATCGTTAATAATGGTAACTAGCGGGAAATCTTGGGTAGTACTACTGGGTCTGACGAGCCCCACCTGTGCGACTCGAGGTCAAACGGGTGCGATTTTGTCCTAACATAAACATTGTCACGACCTGGTAAGTCGTGACGGGAGGCAACAAACGAAACACAGTCAACTTCGATCGCGAAATCACTATGGTTATTACTTGTGAATTTAGACTAGCTATCTAATTCATGCACTCTTATATTTTACTCTTATATTTTATACTGATACAGTTATGTTTTACTAAAACTCTTGAACTCACCAACCATTGTGTTGACTCTTTTAGTATGCTATTCTCAGGTTGAAGTTACTATAGGTGCACATTCATGGGTCAGCATTATAGATGTTAGCATTGTTGGAACCCTTTGTTGGTTTTTGGTTGTTAAGCATTTATGTATTTGTTTTGCACAACATTGGGCGCGTGTTTGCGCATGTTTACATTGTGTTACATTATTCTGGTTTTCATGTTTGTTAAACACTTCTGCACCATTTTAAAGTTAAACTCTGATTTTAGTTTGTCTGTTCATATAGAGTCATTCTAAGTAACTAATGACTGAGATCCTGGTTTGTCACACGCCTCGCGGTAAAACCCCGCAAGTGGATTTTGATGGTGTGACACAAGAAAAGAAAGAAGTACACGAAGAGACAGATATGACTTTTGAAGAACAGTTGGATGAGATAGAGGATGAGCTGAAGAGGAAGAGAAAGAAGAAAGGAGTAGAGAAATAGTCGGTCCATGGTAGTACTGACTCTCCCACTCGAGAGAAGAGGAGCAAAAGTAAGCAGCCAATTATCCTTGAGGCTGGGTCTGCAAGAGAATTTGAGAGGCCAAGGAAGGATAGAAGATCAGAGCTTGATAAGGATGTGATCAGGAATGTCAACACATCCCTGTCGAATAAGTTCAGCATGATAAAGACTAAGCTGATAAACTCAAAGGAGAGAGAGAAGCTAAGGGATATGGAGATTAATGAGATGAAGAAAGTGATACTAAGTCAATAGGAACAAATACGGAGATTGTTAGAAGAGGTGTGTGAGTTAAGGAGGAATGCTAGTGCAGTTGATGTACCAAGTGTTAAGCAGATCAAGGAATGGACTGACCTATCTAAGTTCCCATTCATACACAAGGCATCAGAAGCTGGTGGTAGTGGTGTAGGAGGATCAGCAGCTGGTGGCAGTGGTATAGGTGACTTTGAAGCTGGTGGAGGTGAAGCCAGTGGTAGTGGTGTTAGATTTGAAGCTGGTGCAGGTAGTGGAGAAGGAGTTGCTAAAGGAGAGAATGCTAATCAAGTGTTTGAGGCTGGATTTATTGATATGGGGTTTGACTTGGACACTAGTCTTACTAGAAATGAGGTAATAATGGAAGAGAGACAAGGAGGTGAGCAAGGGGAATACTGAGCTTAACTTAATAGATGAGGAGGAAGAGGTGGATGATCAGTTAGTGGACTATGACTCTAAGCTGAAATTTTATGTAGTTGATGAGAGACCAATGAACTACGTGGCTTAGAGGAGTTCAGTTGAAGGAGATGTGATTGGATGGATAAAGAGGACTGCTTCACTAAGGAGGAAGACCCAAAGAAACTAACCCCACTCTTCTAAAACATTCATGAACCGGGGAGGAAGGAGACGGATAAGAAGATTATCAGCTGGAAATACAACTTGAAGTTGAAAATGTTCATGAACAAGAGGCATGGAGGTGGGATCTCATACTTGCATAAAAGGAAGGCATTTAAAACTCATCCTAAATGGGTTTTGAGAAGACTGGCAGAGATCCCCCTCTTGGATTCGGGTTTGAGTGAACGTGCCATGATGCTAGAGCATGAGATACGACAGGGCGTTCAAGACAACTTTGCAGCTTTTGGATTTATGAAGCCTGAGAGGAGAAGGTCGAAGAACGATTTGGATTGGGAGACGGGTAAAGGAAAGATTATTCTAAAGTTAAAGCCTGCTAAGGCCGTCAATAGAGTAAGGATACTTGATCAACAACCTTCTAGATTGCTGAATTTCGAGAAGTGGTTCTATGATAACCAAATAGGTGAAGCGGTTGTGAGGGTGAAGGATGGAAATGAAATAAGGTTGTTTGATCCTATAGAGGTATTACATTCAGTGACGATGATCTGAAGGTGCTATGTGAGAATCAGATTAAGGTTGGGGCGGGAGAAGAGACTAAAACTGAGGCCAGTTTGTTTGAGAGGGTAGCAAACAAAGCTCAGGGTGTGAGATCAGAGATTAAGAAGCTCGCAAAGAGCATGCAGGAACAAGAAGATCTGGTGGCAGAAGTTAGAGACTTGGCGAGAATGATGGAGCAAGCAAAGGCTGGAGCTGATCCTGGAGACCCGACAGGTTAATACCCCCCTGGGGGAGTATTGATGATCAAGTATAGGGTGGTATTCACCTCGTTGTTTGTTTTGGTTTAGTCATAGTTTGTTATAGCTTAGATATTCTTGTAATAGGATCTAGTTTAGATTTGTCTTATTTTGTATTCTGTGGCATGCGAAACTGCATGCGAAACTGCAGTTTCGCCCGGTAGTTTCACAAACCATAATGCATACAGTGTCTCAGTATGTGAAACTATATGCGAAACTAGGTCTTGTATAAATATGTTTGCTTGTTGCTCATTTTTTAACTCTTGGAACTTTAATGATATTACTGATTTGAGTTTATTGATCGATTGTGTATTGCTAGGAGCTTATATTTGTCATCTTTGAGCATTATTCTTCTTCATCATTTCAAATCCTTTTACAAATGGGTTATATTTGATTTGTGTTCATTTTCTATCTTTACTTGGTCCACAAGCTATTAGATATCATGATATCTTGTGGATTCTTATGTTAAATCTTCATCAAAAACATGTTCAAACTATCATCTAGACCAACAATTTAAACCTGTTTAAATATTTATTTTTACAATTTTAGGAACAAAACTATTTATGTCATATTATGGGATGAATTCACACATCAGTTTGCTCAATACATTTCAACAAATACAGATGTGTTAAAGATTGTTCTCATTCTACACTTTGAAAGATTTCAATTGTTTGGTGGTAAAAACTCTTTAATATATAATTTTATCATTGAACCTATTGTTTTTATGTAGATTTATTTGCTTAGTTGTTATTTAATATTCTTATCTTTATTTATAGGTAAACCCTATGTTTCTACTAATAATGGTATAAGTAGAGTTTTTATTAACACTGATATGTATGAAATCAATTCATTTAACTTTCAGTAACTCACTTATACTTGTATAATTTTCCATAACAGTTTATTGTACATACCCAATACTAACAGTTTTTTAACTCTTTCAGACTATCTGGCCTTTGTGCAAATGATGTTTCATATGCGTTAGGTTATTCAAGTTCATCTTTGTTTTATTCTTTAAGGGATGAATTTTTGGTTTACTACGAGTTCAAAAAATCTGCTAAGGTCATAGAAGTGGAAGAGGTATATATTCAGAAGTTTGCTTTTTCTAAAAAAATTTTCAGTACACAATAATTGACAAGAAAAATTTTCTTATAGCCTAAATCGTTGATAATACTTGCTACGGTTGCTTCTGTCGAACAACATGTTGAATGGTTTTACGAATCATGTAGTAAGTGGAACATGAAAGTTTCAACAACAGATGCTGATGTAGACCATGTTGGTGGTTCAAATGATCATGAAGTAAAAAAGTTTTCCACTGCGACACTCGTGATTTTATGGATTCTCCTGTTATGATAGTTCAAAGGTAAAATATTACTACACTTTAAACTTTTATAATACATTATAAAGTTTCCTTAATTATAAAATTTAACAATATCATGTTAAAGCTTAGTATTTCCGTTCAAGACTCATCTGGAATTCTTTCCGTTATGCTTTTTGATCGTGAAGTGAAACGTTTGTTTAAAAAACCTACTACTTTATTTGTAGAGAAGTATTTGGAGGTATACTTGAATTAAACATGCATTCATAGTCGGCGCCTTTAATATATTACTAATTGTTGGTTATTAATTGTTATATTTTATTTTAGGGTGGTTATTCAAGGTTGCTTTCCGATGATTTTCATGATTTGGTTGACAAGAAATTTGCTTTCGAGATTGACATTAAGAAATATAATATTGAAAACAATTATTAGGTATATGGTGTTTTAAAGCTATCTAAAGACTCTTATATCATGGAAGAGTTAGAGAAGAAATTTTTTCAAGATGAGGTAAGCAATTTTAATTTCTAAAATGATTACTAAACTACACATTTTATTACCGTCGTTTTTTAAATTTATTCATGTAATTGTTCTTAAAATTTAACTTTAAAACTACTAACAGACAATTGCAAATCATGAAACAAGTTCAATTCAAAACAACAGTCTTCAAAAGAAACGGTAATCATCTCCTTCTACTAATTCCAATCTTTATATACATATTATTAATCGTATTCTAGTTACCTCTATCTTCATCTAATAGAGATTGTTACTATCTTAATTTAGGAACCTATTTCTTATGTGGTTGATAACAACACTCTAGTGTCCGCCGTTGAAAATAAAAAGGAGAAACATCCATTGAATTTAAATCCATTGATCAGAATATGAATGAAAGAATGAAGTTGAAGCGCACCCTAACAGAAGTTTATGATGTGGATGAAGATGACAGTCATTCCGCTAATAAAACCCGTCCTATCATTTCCGGTATGCAACATGATTAAGATGGCAAGCTTCGCCTTTTGACTCCAAAAATAGAAAAATAATCAAATAATTATTCTGCTAGCATAAGTTACCTATCATTAAACTTTTCGGTCTTTATTCATTTTGGTTTTGCTTATGTCTTATAACAATTGGTTTTGCTTTTATGGATGTTTGTTTATGGATTTTCGATATTTAGTTTTTATTAGTTATTTGTGTGGTTTCCTCTTTACGGTTAAATATTACCATTATGTATGTTTTGAACCCTCTAACTTTAAATAAATGGAGGTTATGATATTATCATTATCTAATTATTTTAACAAATTTAGTACTCAATTAACAACAATTTTAGAAAATTATTTATTTATAAAAAACATCCATAATTGTACACTTATTGTTTATACATCCAGTTATTAAAATATAGTAAAAATATTTTTTCGAAGAACTAAAATAAAATCATCCAAATTATTTATTCACAAATATTAAACTAAAATAAGTACACAAATTCTTTTAACTATGAAATTACCTAATGAACCTATCAGATACTATGCTAATCCCTACTTTTAGTGAAACTATTTGCTTAAGTAAATACGTATAAATTTATAATAATATTGCATATATGCAGCAAAAACAACACATACTTCAACCATGTTGCTAAGCTTCAACGTGCTATTAGAAAAAATAACTAAGATTCACAGAAATCGAAGAAAATTTCAACACCGTTGTTGTTTCATCCTTCTTTAGTCATCCAATCATCTGTTCATATACAATTTTCTCAATGTAAGATTCATGTTAAATAATTTATTACAAATCTTACTATATATATAAATTTTTAATAAATATTTAATTAAGTTATCTTATATTGTAAATTCTTCGTCAACAGTTACGCTATCAGACATTACGAATGGTAAAATTTACATAATAATTTCTTTACTTATTTTATTAATAATAATTAAATAATAACACATATGTTTAATCATTTTTGTCCACATAGCCTTAAACGTCAACATGATTTACAATGACGCATAAGAGAGGAGGCTTTTGAGAAAACAACATCTTGATGTTAAGAAATGTAGGAACAATTTGTCCGTAAATAGTTGTAAGTATTAGTTTTAATATAATTATTAATTTTATGTCATATATTAAGGTTCTGCTTTTATATCTACTACATGGTAATGTAATTTATATTTTTGCATTTTGAAATTAACATTTCTTTTATATAATTGCAGGTGTTCTGAACTCTCCTTCACTATCTCAGGATTATTAAAAACATAAACACAGCTTCTCCAACAAAGAAAACATTAAAACACCTAAAAGCTCAATGACTCAAAATAAACATATGTCTGTTATATATTATAATCAAATTCAAAGAACTCCATTGTCCGACATCACATCTAGTGAGTTGTTATTATATTTCAACAAAAATCACTTAAATACCATTTCTGCATTTTAAGCATTACTTTTATCATCTTAAAAATTACCAAATATTTTTTCCTGACAGATTTCTATACCACACCAATGACCAATACAGGAACCCATCATAGTATTCGACAAGAAATACACTGAACATAAACTTTTCATTAAGAGATGTTGCTTTTTCGTCTTGCAATTTGAAAAAAAAATCCATTAGCATTACTCCTTTCCATATTTGGAAATGCCACTGGAAGATCCGGTTATACAATATAACGTTTCTAACATTAACACCGGTGTATCAAAAGGTACCAAAAATTTATGACGATCTTAAATAATTTTAATTACAATTAAAAATAAGCGTGACCTTCTTCAACGTTTAATTATACTTATGCATACTTTTTTAATGGATTTTTTGGATCATGACGATCAGAGTATTATATGTGACACGTGTCATGCAAAATTATGGTGTAATGAAGTTGTAAGGATCATATTTAGAGGCTGATGCAACCAAAGTTACTTCGGAAGATTTGATATAACTCAGTAAATTATACTAAGTATCAAATCTTCCGAAGCCAAAAGACCAAATCTTCCGATGCCAAAGATGAAGTATTTCGAAGCTTCAAAGACAAAGTCTTCCGAATCCAACGACTGATTTCTTTCGAAGACAGAGAAGACATGTTTTTTCTGAATCAACTTTTGACAAAAGCTGAACCACTTTTTGCTGCCATTTCTAAAGGCTCACAAACCTATATGAGTTGGTGAAAAGTCCTTACTTTTGTCAAACTATAGATTAAGGTCTTTTATCTGTAACTTTCTACTCTTGTACTTTAATCCTTAATGTAATATATTAGGATATGAGCTATGGAATGTCATAGTCACTAGTCAAAAGGCAATCTGTTTTTTGACTCTACATTGATCTTGTTGTCTAGATTAGTGTTTCCAGCTGACCCTCAAATTATGGCTGGCTGTAGAATGTAGTATAAAGTATATCAAGTACTTGTAACTTTAGGATAAGCTTTGTAACACCTTGTAAGAACTTGAGAGCAACATACAAAATTCTAGAAAATGACATTATCTTTTTCTTGTTCTTTACTTGTGTTCTTTATTTCATCATAAACTAGTTCCCAATTTGATCCGTTAAGTGTTCTAACACTCTCAAACATTGTGAAACTGTTGCATTGACCTCCCTATGACGGTCCTGCAATTGGTATCAGAGCTTTTCGAGCTCTTGATTGTAAGATCTCACCATCTTAGATCTCTTGAGTTTCACAAAACACTTTCCAGCTCAAATGGCAGCTATCTCTATGGCTAATATGGAAACCGATACCATGACAAAGTCTCCACTGATCACTACTAATGACTTTGATACATGGTGCCAACGTATGGAAGGGTTCATCAAGTCTCAAGAAAGCATGATGTGGAGATCTGTTATTGAAGGACCTCATATCCCAAGCACCTCTTTAGCCACTGCTGGAGGTGGGATAATTCCAAAGGAAATGACTGACTACTCTGAAGAAGACTGGAACAAAATAGATATAGATCAAAAGGCCATGACTGGTCTCCAAACTACTTTTCCAAACTCTATCTACAGAGGCTTCAAGAAGTGCAAAACTGCTAAGCAGTTCTATGGTGCACTTAAGCTTATGTATGAGGAGTCTGAGGAAGCCAAGGAAAACAAGAAAGACCTCATGAAGCAGCAGTTTGGGAATTCACCCATAAGACAGGTGAAACCATAACTCAAGAATAGTTCAGGTATGTTGAGATTGTGGATACTCTAATGGATGTTGGAGTAACACTTGAGAATATGGACATTATGAGGAACTTCATGTTCTCTCTTCCCAAACAATGGACTCACTACTATATGGACATTAAGAGAACTAAAAACCTCTCTACCCTTACCCTCATAGAGCTGTATGGTATCCTTAGTGGCTACCAGATGGAGATGAACATGCAAAATCCATCAAGTAGCTCTTCCAAGAATCAGTAGAGTTCAGCCCTTCATATGGTTGAAAGGGATAGTAAAGAACCAAAGCAATATCTTATCTGCTTCCATGACAACTCATAAAAGGATCCTTTCATCATCTTTCCTGAGACACCAAGGGAGAGCTACATCTAAGGAAGCCCATTCCAAGAGATAAGCTTTGCTCAAGCTTTTGTGTTTGCTAATGAAAGCTGTGGAAACTTTCTCTTCACTCTTAAAGACTTGGATTGCACCATCCAAAGGACCTGGGGTACGTGGAGATAGTCCAGCAGATGGCTCTCCTCACTTGTAGAGCCAATAAGTTCTACAAGAGAACAGGAAGGAAGAACCCAAGCAATCTGGTCAGTGGAAAGTTTGGCTTGGATAAAAGCAAGGTGAAGTGTTACAACTATAAACAAATGGGACACTTTTCTAGAGAGTTCAAGGCCCCAAGGACAAATAGTGGCCAAGCACAATCCAGACCAAAGTACACTAATGCAGCTCCTAGAACTAAAAAGCCAAGCCAACCAAAACAACATGGTGCTGTTGTTGTTTAAGAAGGAGGCCTTGATTGGAGCTTTCAGGTAGAAGATGCTTCTCTAAACCAAGCACCGATGGCTGATCATGAAAAAGCCAAGGATTAGAACATCTTTGTACTCTGGAATGCATTGCTAAAGTTAATATGTACAGGTCCTATAACTTGGAAGTGAGATCTGATCTTGAGTCCTTAAACATTTTAAAAGCTGACTTTAAAAGAGCAAAAAATGATTATAAATTTAAAATTGAAGATTTAGAGAAAATTATTTTCATTCTTAAGCATGAGCATACAAACTACAAGACTCAAATCAAAGTTCTCATAACCAAGTTAACTGAATGCCAGGCTAAGCTTGTGATCAGCAAAGCCAAGGCAGAAAAATGTGTTCTTGAAGAGGAAGCCTTCAAGAACATAATATCCTCATCCTTGCATGCAAAGATTTGTTATAAGAACAGGCAGGGACTACGGTCAAGTGAGATAGCTCTTCCACACACACTATTATCTGTAAGATCTCTAAGGTATGAAACTTGTCAAGATGAGCTGCCTCCTATTGATCCTGTCCAAGAGAAAGATGAAGATGTAGAGGAGATAGTAAAGGATGAACCTGAAGTGAGTGACAAGGGTTATCCTAAGAAGGGTCACTATTCTCCTAGAGAGAAGAAGGATCTAGGGATGACCAAGTCTGCAAGGACAAACTTGATAAGGGCAGCCAAAAGAAAATCAAAGAAAGGCCAATAGATCAAGGCCGCTTTCAATTCCAACCAAAAGCAAGTTTTCATTTATGCTTGATCTAAAGAGGTGAATACAGAAGACTTAACCATGGACTCTAGTACCAAGAGTCCTAGTTCATATCCAAATCATCCTGGTCAAGAAAAGAAGCCTGATCAAATATGTACCGCTGCATCATAGCCTTAACCATCCAATTCCAAGAGCAAGCCTCACCCTAAGAAGCCTGCTGCATCATCTGAGAAGATGAAGAAGAAAGTGGAAAGTGATTAAGCTCAGCCTCCTACTTAAAAGAAGACTCTCAGAAGCATGCCAACTGAACACATCATTTGTGGTAGTACTTCTCACTTGGCTAAGGATTGCATCTACAATCCTAAAGGTACTATCCACATGACTAAGAAGAAAACTTCTGGGAAGAAGAAGAAGATAGCTTTGGAAGGAAAATATCTTCCTTTCGGAAGCTCCCAGTGAAGAAAAAGATAAGAAAAAACTTACCTTCAGAAGAAAATTTGGTCTCGAAAGAAAGGAATGCTTCCGTAGTACTGAAGTCTGTGTAGTGGATGCAAAAGCTTCCGAAGGTCTGGTCTCCAAAACTTCCAAAGTCATCAAAACTTTTGAAGTATTGAAGGCCAAGTCTAGTCTTCCAAGGATGGTATGGAAGATGAAGGAAGGCCATGTGACTGAAAGTTCTTCATCAACAACAGCTAATGATCCTCAGAGCTTGCATATATGATCAATTACTATTGCATTATCTTCAGTTCACTTTGACAAGCCCCAGACCAATAATGCTTGGGTTTCCAATTGTAACTAACCATCTCGTTATATGCAGGAACAACTAAAGAGCAAAGGGAATGTATGGATCATTGACAGTGGCTGTTCTAGGCACATGACAGGAAATGGCTCTTTGCTTTATAATTTTGAAAGAATTAATGGAGGGCCAGTTGCTTTTATAGGAGAATCAGGTGGTTACATTACTAGAAGGGGCAGGGTCATAAATTGTAAGCTTAGGATTGAGAAGGTAATTTTTTTTAGGAGCTTGGGTACAATCTTTTAAGTTTATCCCAATTATGTGATTAGAGACATAACATGCTCTTTACTGAGTACAAGATGGATTTGCAGGAAACATCCCCATCAGGAGCATATCTTGCTTAGAGGCCCCAGGAAAGAGAACATATACAAGATGGATTTGCAAGAAACATCCCTATCAGGAGAAGTTTCTCGCTTTCTATCTAAAGCAAATAGTGATGAGTCTTTCTTCTGGCAAAAAAGAATGTGCCATGTAAACTTTAAAAACATGAATAAATTAATTAAGAATGATTTGGTAACTGTAATGCCAAAGAAAGAGTTTACAAGTGATGACCATTGTGTTGCATGTCTGAAAGGGAAGCAACACAAAGTGTCTCACAATCCAAAGGAAATGAACTCTATCACTACTCCGCTAAACTTATTACATTTGTATCTCTTTGGCCCTACCAGTATAATGAGTCTAGGAAGGACCTCATATTGTTTGATGATCACAGATGACTTCACAAGATACACTTAGGTCTTTTTCCTTAGAACTAAGATGAGACCCTAAGATCTTGAAGAGTTTCATTATGAAAATTGAGAATTAATGTGATCACTAGGTCAAAATGATAAGATGTGATCAAGGAACTGAATTCAAGAACCAAATTCTTGATACATATTATGATGAGAAGGGTATTACAAGACAATATAGTGCTCCCAGGACACTTCAGCAAAACAGTGTTGCAGAGAGGAGAAACAGGACGCTTATTGAAGCTGCAAGAACCATGTTATCTGACTCTAAACTGCCGATCACCTTCTGGGAAGAGGCAGTCAACACTGCCTGCTATGTGCATAATAGAGTTTTAGTAGTCAAGACTTATGGTAAGACTCCTTCTGAACTGTGGCACAAAAGGAGACCTTTTATTGGTTTCCTCAGATCATTTGGATGTCCTTGCACCATCTTGAATACCAAGGATCAGATAGCCAAATTTGCTAAGAAATCAGATGATGGACATTTTATTGGATGCTCTTCCTAAGTTAAGGCTTATAGAGTATACAATCTTAGCACTAGCGAAATTAAGGAGTCAGCCAATATGACCATCAATGACCACACACCCAGTGTGAAAGGTTTTGGTCCTGATTGGCTATTTGATCTTGATTTAGCTACCAACTGTTTTAACAAATCTTGTGAAAATGTTTCAGGATCTACAAGTAGCTTATCAACAGGAGATTCTGATCCAAGAGTTCAGCTGAGAAGACCAAGTGTTCAAACTACTTCAGCTCCAGTGGTAACTAGCCCTACATTTAGAAATCCTTTTAGCACAACCATGACAAATTCTTTAGCTAATACATCTGAGGTACCTAAAAATTCCAGCATAGAGGCACAAAACTGAAATGAAGGAATTTCCAATATAGGAGGAGATGGAGGTGGTGATAGTTATCAAGAATTTCTTAATGCTGATAATCACTCCATAGAAGACAACATCAATGATGTGACACACTCATTGGATCAAGTTTCTCTTGATAAGTGTGTTGATGTGGTGGATGATACTCAATCACCAGATCTGAATTTCACCAATTTAGATCTGTCTAACCAACTTGCTATGATTCCTCAACTAAGAGACCATAAGTCACATCCCACCACAAACATCATTGGAAATGTTAGGACAGGGTTGAGAACAAGAGGACAAACCCATGATAAAAATGTTTGTCTTCGCTCTTGTTTCTTGTCACAGATTGAGCCTAAGAAGATTGATGAGGCTCTAAAGGATGGAAGTTGGGTTGAAGCAATGCATGAGGAGCTGCTTCAATTCAAAAGACAAAAGATTTGGAACCTATGTCCTCTTCCTCAAGGGAAGACTACTATAAGTACCAAGTGGGTATTTATGAATAAGAAAGATGATAGAGGACTTGTCATCAAGAATAAGGCAAGACTAGTTGTTTGAGGGTACTGTCACACCCCAACCTTAACGGCGGAAACGTCGAGATGTGAGGCTTAAGATTGTTCACAGCCACATAACACTACCATAAATTGTAAATATAAAAATTTAATAGTTGAAATAAACCTTACAACCAAATGTCTCAACAAACAAAGATAAACAAAGTTAAACTTTCAAGTCTCAAGTTATTTTATTTATTTTTTCTAGGTCCAAGTCCTAGGTGTAGGCATGCCTCAAAGGTAATCATCAACCTTGTGCATTTCCTGAAACATGTTAAAAATAAAAGGGTCAACTTTAAAAGTTGGTGAGTTTCCATGGGTTAAGCATACATATATATATATATATATATAAAAGTTTACAAGTAGCAATTCATGTCAATGGTTACGAAATAAGCAAGTTTATAGATAACATATAGCTACAATCAAACCTTGACCAAGAATATCATTTACAAGTTTAACGATTAGCTAAGTGTACTTGGTTCCCATAGTGCTCAAGATTACGACACTAGGAGCCGGCAATAACCTCGGCTTTAGCACCAAATAGGCTTGTCAGGCCCATAGATCTATGACGTCGCCAGGCTAGCAATAGTTAATGATTGTCAACATATATTATCCATCATATAAAGCTCGCAGTATTACAAATAACCATGACAAAGTTTATAAATGAATTGCTCGTGCATTTACAAGTATCAAGATATTTATAAGTGCAAGTTCATAAAGTTAACATGTTTCACCCCAAAAGGTGTGAAATAAAATAAAAAGGGGCATGGAAAAACTCACATGATATAAGTTGGTGTTAAAGGTAATAACAAGTATTAAGTAGTGCTCCAACGATTCCTTTTTACAAGATACCTAAACGTATATATTCCAAGATTAAGTCTAAAGATAAGTTTAATGACTCATACGTGAACTAGGGTTTCAATAGAAATTTGGGGTTTTGGTGAACAAAAGAATTAAATAATGGATTCACTTATATTTTGATTCAACGAAAAGAATTACACCATTTAAGTAATTTAATATGAAGAAATGCAATTATATCATTTATAATAATTGGTAAAGTTTAAATATAAAGTTTAAATGATTTTTTTTTTTTTTTTTATATAATCATTTGATGTAAACATGATTTAAACAATAATTAAAAGTAACGTATGAACCAATAATAATTTATTACATTAAAACTATCATTTAAAGTCCATTTTACAAAAAAAATAAACTAAAAATGACATTTATTATATTGTTTTATTAAAAACGTATATAAATATTTAAATTTAAAAAATTACAGAAATAATTTGGTGCTCTTAGAAATTGTTAAAGTTAACAAAAATGTTTTTCTATAATAATTAAAATTTTCTGTAATTAAAATTGCTAAAAAAACGTGTTTAAAAAAATATTGAGGGTGCCCGGGTTCGAACCCGGGACCCCAAGGATGAAACATGGGCTCTTAACCAGTAGGCGAGGGCGCCTAAGCCTGGTAAGAGTTGGTTTTTAATTCTTAAAAGCTACAACTACAGAAACCCCCAATTTCCAGATAAACCCTAGAACGATTTGAATCAAATTGAAGCATAAATCGATATTGATAACGATGATAATCATGGGGCTTTTGTTCCCCATGTAAAAACGAGTAGGTAACTGTGTTTAATTACCCGAGTTGAAGATTATATTGGTAAGAACAGATACAGATGAGCCGCGACCGAGGCTTGGATTCGTTTGATATGGAATTGTTGATGTTAACCAAATTGAACTCGTGTGAAGGTTCAACGGACAGTCACGAATCAAAACCCTCTATCAATTGGAGGTGATAATGTGGAGAGAAAGGGGTTCGATTAGGTATGAGAAGCCGTGAATAATGATAATCGATTGTGTTGATCTCAGGTGTTTAGACTGAAATTGCACTTAGTAATAGATTAGAAACGGTTAAACGATTGCGTAGGTTCAATTAATTAGATTATTAACTGGTTTTTATTGACGAACGATTCATGGTTGAGGTAATCGGTTACTCGAGTTAGAATACTCTTTTAACCGTCGTTAAAACCCAATTAAAGTCCTTCAATGAGTTCGAATCACGCTCACGAAACGGTTAGAAACGATTGGGGTTTGATTTTACGCGTTTTAGTCGCGTTTGGACTTCGCCGGAGGTCGGCCGAGGGTTGCCGGAGTGAGGTCGACGGTGAGGGGGGGTTTTGGGTTGATTTATTAAAAGTTACACGTTTGGTCCCTGCAGTTTGAACTTTTATTAATTTATGCTTAAAACTTTCAGATTTATCACTAAGGCCCCCTCAACTTAATTAAACTTTTAAGTTTTTAAACATTATTCTAACTTATTAATTATTTAACTTTTACAAATTATTATTTCTATTATTATTATCATTTTTATTTTATTTTGACTATTATTATTATGTTTATTATAGTAAAAATAAATTATTAAATCTTAAATTAATGAATTAATGCACAATAAAAGAAACATTCATAAACAACCCATATAGTTTCTTAAATGACATAAATGGTCCTTACAAGAACATAACAAAGTTAACTATCAATTAACGAAAACACGAAAGGTTACAGTCTCCCCAACTTTTAAGAATTTCGTCCCGAAATTAAGAATGAACTAGACGAACAAATACGGGTATTTCATCTTCATATGCTCCTCACGCTCCCAAGTAAACTCAGGTCCACGCTTATTTTCCAACGGACCTTGACGATTGGGGTAGTAGTGGTCCTAGTCTTCTTCATAATACGGTCCATGACTTCAATGGGTTTCTCAACAAAATGTAATGACTCGTCGATCTGGATGTCATCTAAAGGGACATACAGACTTTCATCAGCCAAACATTTTCTCAAATTTGAGACATGGAAAACAGGATGTACCCCGCTAAGATCGGAAGGTAGTTCCAGTTTATAAGCCACTTTCCCAATCCTTTTCAGGATCTTGAAAGGTCCTACAAATCGTGGAGCTAATTTACCCTTCTTCCCAAAGCGAACGACTCCCTTCCATGGTGAGACTTTAAGAAGAACCATATCCCCAACTTGGAATTCCAACGGCTTGCGCCGTTTATCGGCATAACTTTTTTGTCGACTTCTTGCCACTTCAAGGTTCTTGCGAATCATGGAAACTTTATCGGTTGTTTCTTGTATGAGCTCAGGACCAGTGATGAAATTTTCACCAATGTCAGTCCAGCAGATCGGGGAACGACATTTACGACCATAGAGTGCTTCAAAAGGTGCCATTTTGATACTCGAGTGGTAACTATTATTATACGAAAATTCCGCAAGAGGTAAATGCGTATCCCAGTCACCACCAAAGTCAAGGACACAAAGACGTAGCAAATCCTCTAGGGTTTGGATGGTTCGCTCGGTTTGACCATCCGTTTGAGGATGGTAAGCCGTGCTTAAATCCAGTTGAGTACCCAAAAGTTCTTGCATAGACGACCAAAAGTGCGAAGTGAAACGAGCGTCTCGGTCGGATATGATATGCAAAGGTACGCCATGACGACTCACAATCTCATCAATGTATATACGAGCTAACCTTGACGTTTTGTAAGTGTCACGTATGGGTATGAAATGTGCCGACTTGGTCAATCGGTCAACGATCACCCATATGCTATCATGACCACGAGAGGTGCGAGGTAGTTTGGTTATGAAGTCCATGGATATGTGTTCCCATTTCCACATAGGAATCTCGGGTTGTTCAAGCAATCCACTAGGACGTTGATGTTCAGCTTTAACCTTTGTACACGTAAGACACTTAGCTACGTAAGTTGCTATGTCTTTCTTCATCCCAGGCCACCAGTATTGACCACGCAGATCCATATACATCTTATCGGAACCAGGATGAATTGAGTAACGAGTTTGATGAGCTTCATTCATGATAAAGGTACGAAGATTATCACAGTTTGGAACCCAAATTCGATTCAAGAAATACATCAACCCGTTGGGTTTCGTTTCTAGTTGAGCTCGAAGATTGTACTCCAATTCCTCCCATTCTCCCTCCTTCTTGAACCGCTTGTTGAGCCTCCATGATACAAGTCTCGATGTCATTCTCAATCCTCAAATTTTGTAGCAGCACCGTAGTCTCATTAACATCCAGACGAATCTCAGTATCAAATTCTCCCAAGATATCAAACCATTGTCGTCGATCGCGAATTTCTTGAAACGAGACCATCTTATTATGAATCTTACGACTTAGTGCATCGGCTACGACATTTGCCTTTCCAGGGTGGTAACGAATGTCACAATCATAATCACTAATCAACTCAACCCAGCGTCGTTGTCTCATGTGAGATCCTTTTGATTGAAGACGTGTTGTAGGCTTTTGTGATCGGTGTAGACTATACATTGTCCCATAAAGGTAATGCCTCCAAATCTTTAAGGCAAAAACAACAGCACCAAGTTCAAGATCATGTGTCGTATAATTCACCTCATGGACCTTCAATTGTCTCGATGCATATGCTATGACCTTTCTCGTTGCATGAGGACACAACCAAGGCCTTGTTTAGATGCATCACAATATACGGTGAAATCATCGTTCCCATCGGGAAGGGTCAATATAGGGGCATTACACAACTTGTGCTTTAAGGATTCAAAGGCTCCCTCTTGTTCAGACCCCCATTCGAATGGTTTATTCTTTTGGGTCAAGGAAGTAAGCGGTTTCGCGATTCGAGAGAAGTTGGCAATGAAACGTCGATAATAGCCAGCAAGACCAAGGAAAGAACGAACTTCGGTTGGAGTTGTGGGAACACACCAATTTTTCACAGCTTCCACCTTTGCAGGGTCAACGTGAATCCCTTGACTATTCACCACGTGTCCCAGAAATTGGACCTCCTCAAGCCAAAATTCGCACTTTGAGAACTTTGCGTATAGTTGTTCTTTCTTCAATAGCTCAAGAACTTGTCGCAGGTGATGTTCGTGATCGGTTTTGGACTTGGAGTATATAAGTATGTCGTCAATAAAGACAATCACGAACTTGTCTAGATACGGCTTGCATACTCGATTCATGAGATCCATAAAGACAGCAGGAGCATTCGTTAAACCAAAGGGCATCACCATGAACTCATAGTGTCCATATCGGGTACGGAACGCAGTTTTTGGGATATCATCATCATGAACTCGTAATTGATGATAGCCAGAACGTAAATCAATCTTTGAGAAAATAGCAGCTCCTTGAAGTTGGTCAAAAAGATCATCGATGCGAGGAAGAGGATAACGGTTCTTGATGGTAAGTTTGTTAAGCTCACGATAATCGATGCACATACGAAATGATCCATCTTTCTTCTTCACGAACAAAATAGGTGCACCCCAAGGCGATGAGCTAGGTCGGATAAAGCCCTTGTCGGACAGTTCTTGGAGTTGACTAGCTAGCTCTTGCATTTCTGACGGTGCAAGTCGATATGGTGATTTAGCCACAGGGTTCGCTCCCGGAATTAAATCGATCTTAAACTCGACTTCACGCACGGGAGGTAAACCGCTAAGGTCATCGGGAAACACCTCAGGAAAGTCTCGTACAATCGGGACCTCCTTAAGATCATTCCCTTTGACTTTCGTGTTGACCACGTAAGCCAAGAAAGCCATGTAATTCTTGCTTAGACATTTTCGGGCTTGAGTACACGACATGAGTTTGAGTCCTTTGGATGATTTTTCGCCGTATACCTTCAATGTATCCCCGAAGGCAAAGGAATTCGAATGCACTTCTCGAAACAAATAATTTCAGCATGATGTTTGGCTAGCCAATCCATGCCAATGATAACGTCAAAGCTTCCAAGTTTCATAGGAATAAGGTCGATAAAGAAATCATGCTCGTTCAGGCTCAAAATGCAATCACGAATAACGACATCAACGGTGATGGGTTCTCCATCGGCGATTTCGACAGTAAGAGGTCTTTCTAGTTCGTATGTGGCTTAGCAAGTATAGGCTCAAATTCTATCGAGACAAAACTCTTATCGGCTCCAGAGTCAAATAGAACGTAGGCATAAGAATTATTAATAAGAAACATACCTGTTCAGTTTTAAAGACGTTTACGATACAGGTAAAGCAACAAAAGAACTGGATCATAAAGTTGGGGTTGGTTTTGACATACCGTTCACCACATCGTTGTTAGCCTGTGCTTGGTTTGCATTGATGTTGAAGGCACGTCCTCGAGCTTGTGGTACGTTACCCGCAAGACGAGGGCATTGTGGGCGAAAATGACCAGGTTCCCCACAGTTGTAGCAAGCACGATTAGCAACTAACGCGGCATTGTTTGGTGCACGGTGACAAGTAGCCACCAAATGTCCATACTTACCACACAATGTACAGATACGGCACGGGGTATTACCCGCATGATGATACTTACAGACATTGCACAATGGTAGAGGACCAGCATAGGTTCTAGCAGCAGGTGCTTGTGTACCAGGAGCGGGTTGTCTTTGAGGTACTTTGGGTGTAGCCACTGCAAAATTACGCGCCGGTGTGAACTTGCGTTTCTTGTTGTTGTAAGACGGTTCATTCTTATTCTCCTTAGCTGCTTCAGGGACCGCCTTTTCAGTCTTTTTAGCCCCTTTGACAGACAAGGTGCCCGCTCGAATATGGTTTTCAGTAAGTTGAGCGGTGATGGTAATGGCATCTTCCAAAGTTGTGGGTCTACTTCCCACCACGGCATCTTGGATTTGAGGTGGCACCCCCTTGATGAACTTCTCAATGTTCCTAGGAACAGTGTCAACCATGTGAGGTAACAGGATGCTCAACTCGTGATGCCTAGTTGAATAGGCCAAATGATCTCCACCATCTTGCTTGAGATTCCAAAACTCCTCCTCCAGCTTTTGCAACTCACTTCTCGGGCAGAACTTTTGGATGGCAATGTTCTTGAATTCTTCCCAAGTGAGTGCCAACACAGCATCAGCACCACGATTCCTCTTCTCACTATTCCACCACGTAAGTGCTCTTTGTTGAAGAACACTTGTGGCATAACGAACTTTGAGTGCCTCGGGACACTCACAGTTGATGAAGGTGTTCTCCATACTTTCAAACCACTCGAGAAGTCCAGTGGCTCCTTCCTTCCCACTAAAGCTAGTGGGTTTGCACGAGTTGAAGTGCTTAAACGTGCAGAGTTGGTTGTTTCTTCCTTGATTTGCACTATTCTCTCCTTGCCCATTGCCATTAGTGTTGTCACTAGCGTTGGTCATCAAGGTGCTACTCAGTTCGGCAACCATGGTCGGAATAACGGCAGCCATTTGACGGGCAATCATGGCGGCTAATTTGCGGTCGGAGCTACCACGCTTTCCATGATGACGAGACATGCTGGATATAAAATACGTTAGTCACAGAAATTTGGAGATAGAAGATAATAAAACAAAGATTTTTCAAGACTTGTAAAACACATATGGAATGATTCCATTTGGTACGCATTACCATTTGGAAACGTTGACACGTCAAGGTGAGTTAACTCCAATTGCCTTAGAAACTTGTGTATATTGACCATAGTTTATCACTCATCCCAGAAATCCCCAGGTAAGCATAACTAGTCCCACGGGATTTATGCGAAATGCTTACCTTAGCCCGAAGGCTTTTTGCCAGGAAATCCAGAATACAGGTGTCTATGTGTCACACAATATTTCTTTAGGTTCATGGAATTAAAACCTTGATGAGATTTTCATGGATTAGTCATAAAGTCTAAAGATTTGAACCTTTGATATAAAGCTTACGTTCCCCCGTGTCGTCGAGAATAAGTTTAAGATATTTCATCGCCGAGAGAATAAAGGATTAAGAATAAGTTTTAGAGGAGACAAGACAACCAAGTTTCTCAATTATAAGGTAATCCTAACTAAAGGCATCAAGTTGCACATTAAGAAGCCCTCCTTAACAAGTAGCATTATGTAGCATGCAACAAAATATATTACAAGATCATAAAGATTTTTCTTATGAGGTTCATGCATCAACTATAGTCTAGGTCACCATTTCTAATAACCTAAATCCCTATAGTTATGGGCTCTGATACCAATCTGTCACACCCCAACCTTAACGGCGGAAACGTCGAGATGTGAGGGTTAAGATTGTTCACAGCCACATAACACTACCATAAATTGTAAATATAAAAATTTAATAGTTGAAATAAACCTTACAACCAAATGTCTCAACAAACAAAGATAAACAAAGTTAAACTTTCAAGTCTCAAGTTATTTTATTTATTTTTTCTAGGTCCAAGTCCTAGGTGTAGGCATGCCTCAAAGATAATCATCAACCTTGTGCATTTCCTGAAACATGTTAAAAATAAAAGGGTCAACTTTAAAAGTTGGTGAGTTTCCATGGGTTAAGCATACATATATATATATATATATATAAAAGTTTACAAGTAGCAATTCATGTCAATGGTTACGAAATAAGCAAGTTTATAGATAACATATAGCTACAATCAAACCTTGACCAAGAATATCATTTACAAGTTTAACGATTAGCTAAGTGTACTTGGTTCCCATAGTGCTCAAGATTACGACACTAGGAGCCGGCAATAACCTCGGCTTTAGCACCAAATAGGCTTGTCAGGCCCATAGATCTATGACGTCGCCAGGCTAGCAATAGTTAATGATTGTCAACATATATTATCCATCATATAAAGCTCGCAGTATTACAAATAACCATGACAAAGTTTATAAATGAATTGCTCGTGCATTTACAAGTATCAAGATATTTATAAGTGCAAGTTCATAAAGTTAACATGTTTCACCCCAAAAGGTGTGAAATAAAATAAAAAGGGGCATGGAAAAACTCACATGATATAAGTTGGTGTTAAAGGTAATAACAAGTATTAAGTAGTGCTCCAACGATTTTTTTACAAGATACCTAAACGTATATATTCCAAGATTAAGTCTAAAGATAAGTTTAATGACTCATACGTGAACTAGGGTTTCAATAGAAATTTGGGGTTTTGGTGAACAAAAGAATTAAATAATGGATTCACTTATATTTTGATTCAACGAAAAGAATTACACCATTTAAGTAATTTAATATGAAGAAATGCAATTATATCATTATAATAATTGGTAAAGTTTAAATATAAAGTTTAAATGATTTTTTTTTTTTTTATATAATCATTTGATGTAAACATGATTTAAACAATAATTAAAAGTAACGTATGAACCAATAATAATTTATTACATTAAAACTATCATTTAAAGTCCATTTTACAAAAAAAATAAACTAAAAATGACATTTATTATATTGTTTTATTAAAAACGTATATAAATATTTAAATTTAAAAAATTACAGAAATAATTTGGTGCTCTTAGAAATTGTTAAAGTTAACAAAAATGTTTTTCTATAATAATTAAAATTTTCTGTAATTAAAATTGCTAAAAAAACGTGTTTAAAAAAATATTGAGGGTGCCCGGGTTCGAACCCGGGACCCCAAGGATGAAACATGGGCTCTTAACCAGTAGGCGAGGGCGCCTAAGCCTGGTAAGAGTTGGTTTTTAATTCTTAAAAGCTACAACTACAGAAACCCCCAATTTCCAGATAAACCCTAGAACGATTTGAATCAAATTGAAGCATAAATCGATATTGATAACGATGATAATCATGGGGCTTTTGTTCCCCATGTAAAAACGAGTAGGTAACTGTGTTTAATTACCCGAGTTGAAGATTATATTGGTAAGAACAGATACAGATGAGCCGCGACCGAGGCTTGGATTCGTTTGATATGGAATTGTTGATGTTAACCAAATTGAACTCGTGTGAAGGTTCAACGGACAGTCACGAATCAAAACCCTCTATCAATTGGAGGTGATAATGTGGAGAGAAAGGGGTTCGATTAGGTATGAGAAGCCGTGAATAATGATAATCGATTGTGTTGATCTCAGGTGTTTAGACTGAAATTGCACTTAGTAATAGATTAGAAACGGTTAAACGATTGCGTAGGTTCAATTAATTAGATATTAACTGGTTTTTATTGACGAACGATTCATGGTTGAGGTAATCGGTTACTCGAGTTAGAATACTCTTTTAACCGTCGTTAAAACCCAATTAAAGTCCTTCAATGAGTTCGAATCACGCTCACGAAACGGTTAGAAACGATTGGGGTTTGATTTTACGCGTTTTAGTCGCGTTTGGACTTCGCCGGAGGTCGGCCGAGGGTTGCCGGAGTGAGGTCGACGGTGAGGGGGGGTTTTGGGTTGATTTATTAAAAGTTACACGTTTGGTCCCTGCAGTTTGAACTTTTATTAATTTATGCTTAAAACTTTCAGATTTATCACTAAGGCCCCCTCAACTTAATTAAACTTTTAAGTTTTTAAACATTATTCTAACTTATTAATTATTTAACTTTTACAAATTATTATTTCTATTATTATTATCATTTTTATTTATTTTGACTATTATTATTATGTTTATTATAGTAAAAAAAATTATTAAATCTTAAATTAATGAATTAATGCACAATAAAAGAAACATTCATAAACAACCCATATAGTTTCTTAAATGACATAAATGGTCCTTACAAGAACATAACAAAGTTAACTATCAATTAACGAAAACACGAAAGGTTACAGTCTCCCAACTTTTAAGAATTTTCGTCCCGAAATTAAGAAGAACTAACAAATAGGGTATTTCACTTCATATGCTCCTCACGCTCCCAAGTAAACTCAGGTCCACGTTATTTCCCAACGACCTTGACGATTGGGTAGTAGTGGTCTAGTCTTCTTCATAATTTTAAAACGGTCTCAGACTTCAATGGGTTCTTCAACAAATGTAAGACTCGTCGATATGGATGTCCTCTAAAGGGACATACAGACTTTAATCAGCCAAACATTTTCTCAAATTTGAGACATGGAAAACAGGATGTAACCCCGCTACTAAGTCGGAAGGTAGTTCCAGTTATAAGCCACTTTCCCATCCTTTTCAGGATCTTGAAAGGTCCTACAAATCGTGGAGTAATTTACCCTTCTTCCCAAAGCGAACGACTCCCTTCCATGGTGAGACTTTAAGAAGAACCATATCCCCAACTTGGAATTCCAACGGCTTGCGCGTTTATCGGCATAACTTTTTTGTCGACTTCTTGCCACTTCAAGGTTCTTGCGAATCATGGAAACTTTATCGGTGTTTCTTGTATGAGCTCAGGACCAGTGATGAAATTTTCACCAATGTCAGTCCAGCAGATCGGGGAACGACATTTACGACCATAGAGTGCTTCAAAGGTGCCATTTTGATACTCGAGTGGTAACTATTATTATACGAAAATTCCGCAAGAGGTAAATGCGTATCCCAGTCACCACCAAGTCAAGGACACAAGACGTAGCAAATCCTCTAGGTTTGGATGTTCGCTCGGTTGACCATCCGTTTGAGGATGGTAAGCCGTGCTTAAATCCAGTTGAGTACCCAAAAGTTCTTGCATAGACGACCACAAGTGCGAAGTGAAACGAGCGTCTCGGTCGGATATGATATGCAAAGGTACGCCCATGACGACTCACAATCTCATCAATGTATATACGAGCTAACCTTGACGTTTTGTAAGTGTCACGTATGGGTATGAAATGCCGACTTGGTCAATCGGTCAACGATCACCCATATGCTATCATGACCACGAGAGGTGCGAGGTAGTTTGGTTATGAAGTCCATGGATATGTGTTCCCATTTCCACATAGGAATCTCGGTTGTTCAAGCAATCCACTAGGACGTTGATGTTCAGCTTTAACCTTTGTACACGTAAGACACTTAGCTACGTAAGTTGCTATGTCTCTTCATCCCAGGCCACCAGTATTGACCACGCAGATCCATATAATCTTATCGGAACCAGGATGAATTGAGTAACGAGTTTGATGAGCTTCATTCATGATAAAGGTACGAAGATTATCACAGTTTGGAACCCAAATTCGATTCAAGAAATACATCAACCCGTTGGGTTTCGTTTCTAGTTGAGCTCGAAGATTGTACTCCAATCCTCTCCCTTCTCCCTCCTTCTTGAACCGCTTGTTGAGCCTCCATGATACAGTCTCGATGTCTTCAATCCTCAAATTTTGTAGCAGCACCGTAGTCTCGTTAACATCCAGACGAATCTCAGTATCAAATTCTCCCAAGATATCAAACCATTGTCGTCGATCGCGAATTTCTTGAAACGAGACCATCTTATTATGAATCTTACGACTTAGTGCATCGGCTACGACATTTGCCTTTCAGGGTGTAACGAATGTCACAATCATAATCACTAATCAACTCAACCCAACGTCGTTGTCTCATGTGAGATCTTTTGATTGAAGAGTGTTGTAGGCTTTTGTGATCGGTGTAGACTATACATTGCGTCCCATAAAGGTAATGCCTCCAAATCTTTAAGGCAAAAACCACAGCACCAAGTTCAAGATCATGTGTCGTATATTCACCTCATGGACCTTCAATTGTCTCGATGCATATGCTAGACCTCCTCGTTGCATGAGAACACAACCAAGGCCTTGTTTAGATGCATCACAAATACGGTGAAATCATCGTTCCCATCGGGAAGGGTCAATATAGGAGCATTACACAACTTGTGCTTTAAGGATTCAAAGGCTCCCTCTTGTTCAGACCCCCATTCGAATGGTTTATTCTTTTGGGTCAAGGAAGTAAGCGGTTTCGCGATTCGAGAGAAGTTGGCAATGAAAGTCGATAATAGCCAGCAAGACCAAGGAAAGAACGAACTTCGGTTGGAGTTGTGGGAAACACAAATTTTCACAGCTTCCACCTTTGCAGGGTCAACGTGAATTCCTTGACTATTCACCACGTGTCCCAGAAATTGGACCTCCTCAAGCCAAAATTCGCACTTTGAGAACTTTGCGTATAGTTGTTCTTTCTTCAATAGCTCAAGAACTTGTCGCAGGTGATGTTCGTGATCGGTTTTGGACTTGGAGTATATAAGTATGTCGTCAATAAAGACAATCACGAACTTGTCTAGATACGGCTTGCATACTCGATTCATGAGATCCATAAAGACAGCAGGAGCATTCGTTAAACCAAAGGGCATCACCATGAACTCATAGTGTCCATATCGGGTACGGAACGCAGTTTTGGGATATCATCATCATGAACTCGTAATTGATGATAGCCAGAACGTAAATCAATCTTTGAGAAAATAGCAGCTCCTTGAAGTTGGTCAAAAAGATCATCGATGCAGAGGAGAGGGTAACGGTTCTTGATGGTAAGTTTGTTAAGCTCACGATAATCGATGCACATACGAAATGATCCATCTTTCTTCTTCACGAACAGAATAGGTGCACCAAGGCGATGAGCTAGGTCGGATAAAGCCCTTGTCGGACAGTTCTTGAGTTGACTAGCTAGCTCTTGCATTTCTGACGGTGCAAGTCGATATGGTGATTTAGCCACGGGTTCGCTCCCGGAATTAAATCGATCTTAAACTCGACTTCACGCACGGGAGGTAAACCGCTAAGGTCATCGGGAAACACTCCAGGAAAGTCTCGTACAATCGGGAACTCCTTAAGATCATTCCCTTTGACTTTCGTGTTGACCACGTAAGCAAGAAAGCCATGTAATTCTTGCTTAGACATTTTCGGGCTTGAGTACACGACATGAGTTTGAGTCCTTTGGATGATTTTTCGCCGAATACCTTCAATGTATCCCCGAAGGCAAAGGAATTCGAATGCACTTCTCGAAACAAATAATTTCAGCATGATGTTTGGCTAGCCAATCCATGCCAATGATAACGTCAAAGCTTCCAAGTTTCATAGGAATAAGGTCGATAAAGAAATCATGCTCGTTTAGGCTCAAAATGCAATCAAGAATAACGACATCAACGGTGATGGGTTCTCCATCGGCGATTCGACCGTAAGAGGTCTTTCTAGTTTCGTATGTGGCTTAGCAAGTATAGGCTCAAATTCTATCGAGACAAAACTCTTATCGGCTCCAGAGTCAAATAGAAAGTAGGCATAAGAATTATTAATAAGAACATACCTGTTCAGTTTTAACGACGTTTACGATACAGGTAAAGCAACAAAAGAACTGGATCATAAAGTTGGGGTTGGTTTTGACATACCGTTACCACACGTTGTTAGCTGTGCTTGGTTTGCATGATGTTGAAGGCACGTCTCGAGCTTGTGGTACGTACCCGCAAGACGAGCATTGTGGGCGAAAATGACCAGGTTCCCCACAGTTGTAGCAAGCACGATTAGCAACTAACGCGGCTTGTTTGGTGCACGGTGACAAGTAGCCACCAAGCCACTGCAAAATTACGCGCCGGTGTGAACTTGCGTTTCTTGTTGTTGTAAGACGGTTCATTCTTATTCTCCTTAGCTGCTTCAGGGACCGCCTTTTCAGTCTTTTTAGCCCCTTTGACAGACAAGGTGCCCCGCTCGAATATGGTTTTCAGTAAGTGAGCGGTGATGGTAATGGCATCTTCCAAAGTTGTGGGTCTACTTCCCACCACGGCATCTTGGATTTGAGGTGGCACCCCCTGATGAACTTCTCAATGTTCCTAGGAACAGTGTCAACCATGTGAGGTAACAGGATGCTCAACTCGTGATGCCTAGTTGAATAGGCCAAATGATCTCCACCATCTTGCTTGAGATTCCAAAACTCCTCCTCCAGCTTTTGCAACTCACTTCTCGGGCAGAACTTTGGATGGCAATGTCTTGAATTCTTCCCAAGTGAGTGCCAACACAGCATCAGCACCACGATTCCTCTTCTCACTATTCCACCACGTAAGTGCTCTTTGTTGAAGAACACTTGTGGCATAACGAACTTTGAGTGCCTCGGGACACTCACAGTTGATGAAGGTGTTCTCCATACTTTCAAACCACTCGAGAAGTCCATGGCTCCTTCCTTCCCACTAAAGCTAGTGGGTTTGCACGAGTTGAAGTGCTTAAACATGCAGAGTTGGTTGTTTCTTCCTGATTTGCACTATTCTCTCCTTGCCCATTGCCATTAGTGTTGTCACTAGCGTTGGTCATCAGGTGCTACTCAGTTCGGCAACCATGGTCGGAATACGGCAGCCATTTGACGGGCAATCATGGCGGCTAATTTGCGCGTCGGAGCTACCACGCTTTCCATGATGACGAGACATGCGGATATAAAATACGTTAGTCACAGAAATTTGGAGATAGAAGATAATAAAACAAAGATTTTCAAGACTTGTAAAACACATATGGAATGATTCCATTTGGTACGCATTACCATTTGGAAACGTTGACACGTCAAGGTGAGTTAACTCCAATTGCCTTAGAAACTTGTGTATATTGACCATAGTTTATCACTCATCCAGAAATCCCCAGGTAAGCATAACTAGTCCCACGGGATTTATGCGAAATGCTTACCTTAGCCCGAAGGCTTTTTGCCAGGAAATCCAGAATACAGGTGTCTATGTGTCACACAATATTTCTTTAGGTTCATGGAATTAAAACTTGATGAGATTTTCATGGATTAGTCATAATTCTAAAGATTTGAACCTTTTGATATAAAGCTTACGTTCCCCCGTGTCGTCGAGAATAAGTTTAAGATATTTCATCGCCGAGAGAATAAAGGATTAAAATCAGTTTTAGAGGAGACAAGACAACCAAGTTTCTCAATTATAAGGTAATCCTAACTAAAGCATCAAGTTGCACATTAAGAAGCCCTCCTTAACAAGGCATTATGTAGCATGCAACAAATATATTACAAGATCATAAAGATTTTTCTTATGAGGTTCATGCATCAACTATAGTCTAGGTCACCATTTCTAATAACCTAAATCCCATAGTTATGGGCTCTGATACCAAATCTGTCACACCCCAACCTTAACGGCGGAAACGTCGAGATGTGAGGGTTAAGATTGTTCACAGCCACATAACACTACCATAAATGTAAATATAAAATTTAATAGTTGAAATAAACCTTACAACCAAATGTCTCAACAAACAAAGATAAACAAAGTTAAACTTTCAAGTCTCAAGTTATTTTATTTATTTTTTCTAGGTCCAAGTCCTAGTGTAGGCAGTGCCTCAAAGGTAATCATCAACCTTGTGCATTTCTGAAACATGTTAAAAATAAAAGGGTCAACTTTAAAAGTTGGTGAGTTTTCCATGGGTTAAGCATACATATATATATATATATATATATATATATATATTAAAAGTTTACAAGTAGCAATTCATGTCAATGGTTACGAAATAAGCAAGTTTAGATAATATAGCTACAATCAAACCTGACCAAGAATATCATTTACAAGTTTAACGATTAGCTAAGTGTACTTGGTTCCCATAGTGCTCAAGATTACGACACTAGAGCCGCAATAACCTCGGCTTTAGCACCAAATAGGCTTGTCAGGCCCATAGATCTATGACGTCGCCAGGCTAGCAATAGTTAATGATTGTCAACATATATTATCCATCATATAAAGCTCGCAGTTACACAATAACCATGACAAAGTTTATAAATGAATTGCTCGTGCATTTACAAGTATCAAGATATTTATAAGTGCAAGTTCATAAGTTAACATGTTTCACCCCAAAAGGTGTGAAATAAAATAAAAAGGGGCATGGAAAAACTCACATGATATAAGTTGTGTTAAGGTAATAACAAGTATTTAAGTAGTGCTCCAACGATTCCTTTTTACAAGATACCTAAACGTATATATTCAAGAGATTAAGTCTAAAGATAAGTTTAATGACTCATACGTGAACTAGGGTTTCAATAGAAATTTGGGGTTTTGGTGAACAAAAGAATTAAATAATGGATTCACTTATATTTTGATTCAACGAAAAGAATTACACCATTTAAGTAATTTAATATGAAAGAAAATGCAATTATATCTTTATAATTGGTAAAGTTTAAATGATTTTTTTTTTTTTTTATATAATCATTTGATGTAAACATGATTTAAACAATAATTAAAAGTAACGTATGAACCATAATAATTTTATTACATTAAAACTATCATTTAAAGTCCATTTTACAAAAAAATAAACTAAAATGACATTTTATTATATTGTTTTATTAAAAACGTATATAAATATTTAAATTTAAAAAATTACGGAAATAATTTGGTGCTCTTAGAATTGTTAAAGTTAACAAAAATGTTTTTCTATAATAATTAAATTTTCTGTAATTAAAATTGCTAAAAAACGTGTTTAAAAAAATATTGAGGGTGCCCGGTTTCGAACCCGGGACCCAAGGATGAACATGGCTCTCAACCAGTAGGCGAGGGCGCCTAAGCCTGGTAAGAGTTGGTTTTTATTCTTAAAAGCTACAACTACAGAAACCCCCAATTCCAGATAAACCCTAGAACGATTTGAATCAAATTGAAGCATAAATCGATATTGATAACGATGATAATCATGGGGCTTTTGTTCCCATGGTAAAAGAGTAGGTAACTGTGTTAATTACCGAGTTGAAGATTATATTGGTAAGAACAGATACAGATGAGCCGCGACCGAGGCTTGGATTCGTTTGATATGGAATTGTTGATGTATACCAAATTGAACTCGTGTGAAGGTTCAACGGACAGTCACGAATCAACCCTCTATCAATTGGAGGTGATAATGTGGAGAGAAAGGGGTTCGATTAGGTATGAGAAGCCGTGAATAATGATAATCGATTGTGTTGATCTCAGGTGTTTAGACTGAAATTGCACTTAGTAATAGATTAGAAACGGTTAAACGATTGCGTAGGTTCAATTAATTAGATTATTAACTGGTTTTATTGACGAACGATCATGGTGAGGTAATCGGTACTCGAGTTAGAATACTCTTTTAACCGTCGTTAAACCCAATTAAAGTCCTTCAATGAGTTCGAATCACGCTCACGAAACGGTTAGAAACGATTGGGGTTTGATTTTATCGCGTTTTAGTCGCGTTTGACTTCGCCGGAGGTCGCCGAGGGTTGCCGGAGTGAGGTCGACGGTGAGGGGGGGTTTTGGTTGATTATTAAAGTTACACGTTTGGTCCCTGCATTTGAACTTTTATTAATTTATGCTTAAAACTTTCAGATTTATCACTAAGGCCCCTCAACTTAATTAAACTTTTAAGTTTTTAAACATTATTCTAACTTATTAATTATTTAACTTTTACAAATTATTATTTCTATTATTATTATCATTTTTATTTATTTGACTATTATTATTATGTTATTATAGTAAAAATAAATTATTAAATCTAATTAATGAATTAATGGCACAATAAAAGAAACATTCATAAACAACCCATATAGTTTCTTAATGACATAGTTGTTTGAGGGACACACAAGAAGTAGGATTGACTAAACAGATATTTTTGCTCTTGTAGCAAAACTTGAAGCGTTAGGATATTCCTGCTTTTTCTGCATCCAAGGATTTCAAGGTCTACCATCATGATGTCAAGTGTACCTTCTTATATGGGGTGATTGATGAGGAGGTGTATATCAAACAACCATTTGGCTTTGCAGACCCAAATCATCCTAATTATGTCTGTAAGCTTGACCATGCTCTTTATGGGCTGCATCAAGCTGTAAGGAAGTAGTATGAGACATTATGATAGTATCTTTGTCAACATGGATACAAGATGGTTACTATTAATGGAACATTCTTCATTAAAGGAACATGAAATGATTTGATGCTAGTTCAAGTTTATGTAGACGACATCATTTTTGGGTCAACTAATCTAAAGCTCTACAAAGACTTTGAGAAGCTGATGAAGAATAGATTTGAAATAAGTGCCAGGGGGAACTTGATTTCTTTCTAGGAATTCAAGTGAAGTAGGTTGACAATGTCATCTTTATAATTTAGTTAAATTATGTGTAAGACATACTTAGTAGATTTCATCTGACTGAGTGTAAAGTTGCTAAGACTCCCATAGCCAGAAACCACTATCTAGGACCTGATCTTGAGAGGGAGTGTGTTGATGAACATTTCTACTGGGCTATAATTGGATCTCTTATGTACCCCACAACCAGCAGGCCTGATATCATGTTTGCTACATGTATTTGTGCAAGATATCAAGCCAACCCAAGATGTCACATCTGGTTGCTGTCAAAAGGATTCTTAGATATCTCAAAGGTGCTCCCAAACAGGGACTTTGGTATCCAAAGAATTCTAACTTCATTCTGTATGGCAATACAGATAGTGATTATGGTGGCGGTAACATGACTGCAAAGTCTACATTTGGGAAATGTCAATTCCTTGGTGGAAGGATAGTCTCATGGAAATGCAAGAAACAATCCTGTGTGTCTGCATCAACTGCTGAAGCTGAATACATTGCTATTGCAAGTTCCTGTGCTCAAGTGCTTTGGATTCAAAATCAGATGCTGGATTATGGATTCAACTTCAAGGAGACTCCCATCCTTATAGACAACAACAGTGCTATCTCTATTAAATAGAATCATGTTCAACAATCAAAGACAAAGCACATCAACATCAGGTATCATTCGATTAGAGATAATTTGAAAAAGGATTAATAAAACTAATCAAAGTTAACACAAATGAACAATATGCTGATCTGTTCACAAAAGCTTTTGATGAACAGAGATTTAAGTATCTTTTATAAGGTATTGGGATGATTAACTTTGAGTAGATTTTCTAAAACTAAATTCAAGATTATTTAAAAAAAATCTACGTGTCTTAAGTTGTCTATATCATCACCTATATAAGCCTAGTTTACTTTGGAAAAAGCTTTTCAAAATGATATCCCTTAGAATTTTAAGAATTTTAGATATGTTTTCCTTCGGAAGTCATCAAGTTGTCTTCAGATGAAAAATTATTTCTTCAAAACAAATAACTACTTTTGAGAAATTTACCTTCGAAAGAAAATCTTATATATCTTTTGAAGCTTACATTTGTCGCCAACTACTTATATGTTTTGAAGGACTATTTTCTTTCGAAAGTTATTAAGTCTCGGAAGCTTTATTCTCTCTTTGAATAAAATTTCCAATATTTAATATCTTCCGAAGCAAAATTCGTCTAAGAAGCAAAAATACTCTAAGTATTTTTCTTCCGAAGCAAATTCTTGAAAAGCTAAGGAATATCTTCCAAAGCCAAATTGGCTTCGAAAGTTTTTCTCAAACCTTCTGAAGAAAAATTACCTTCGGAAGATTTTAGACTTTTTAAAAAACTACCTTTTTGGGCACTTTTTCAGAGGTAGGACCGACATCCGGATTTCAAAGTTTATCCTTTTGCAATAACTGTGTCTCAAATCCTTACCATATATATATTCGTACAACGATTCCCATCTTTCACCTTCCTCTTCATTAGCAAATGTTCAAACCCTAAATTCACCCACAAACCAACTTTGTTCTTACTTTTCTTCACTTCAAAGCTACTCAAAATGGCCAACCTTGATCCCTGAAACCAACCAGATTTTTCTATGTATCTTCACAGGCAACACAATCAGGTTACTATGTTATCATCTGAGAAAGATCCAGGTTTCTTAGATGTTTGCGCCTTCTATTTATGTCAAACTACCTCACCTCCCTCACTATAGCCCTCCATTATATGAATATCAACTCCTAGAGTTCTAGAGGACATGCCAAGAGGTCATCTTGCACGATGAGAAGGCACTTTCTGCCATAGTGCAGGGAAGGAAAATATTCATCACTCTAGCCACCATCAACTCTCATCTGAGGCTGGATGATGTAGAAGGTGAGTTGTCCTTACAATCAGGTTACTATGTTATCATCTGAGAAAGATCCAGGTTTCTTAGATGTTTGCACTTCTTATTTATGTCAAACTACCTCACCTCCCTCACTATAGCCCTCCATATCTGAATATCAACTCCTAGAGTTCTAGAGGGACATGCCAAGAGGTCATCTTGCACGATGAGAAGGCACTTTCTGCCAAAGTGCAGGAAGGAAAATATTCATCACTCTAGCCACCATCAACTCTCATCTGAGGCTGGATGATGTAGAAGGTGAGTTGTCCTTTCCCAAATCTGTTGTAAACAACATTCTGGCAGATGGACTATGAAGGGGCACTACTCTATCAGAAGCTTCAAAAGGGTAAGGTTACCTCTCAATACAAGTACCTCCTCCATGTGGTAATCCACTCTCTATCCAACAAACATGGAGGTTGGGACGAAATTCCTAAGGACTTATCCTATATAGTTCTTGGGATGGTTCTAGGGGTCAAGTTCAAGTACTCCTGGTTTGTTTATACAAACTTTCTTGCTAACTTGGACTCCTTGGAGTATTATATGTTCCCTGATATGTTTAACACATCTTAACTGTGAACAGGGCTCACAGTTAAAGGGACATGTAATATTATTAAATTGGAAGACAGATGAAAGCCGACATCTTCAAAATAATGAGAAAGTCTACTGTTGGCTTCTGAGGGGTAGAAACAGCCCTGGTCCAAAAAATATTAGAGCTCATTACTCAAGGTGACAACTTGGCAGCACCAACTAATGTTGAACCCACACCTTTTACATTTGCACCCCCCACACAACCACGAATAACCATCATCTACACTAGAAAATCCAAATGAACCCCTGTTCAGTCTACTCAGGTTGAGCAGGCCCCTATATCACCACTCATGTAGGAAGAAGTGGAAACAAGAACTCCCACTTCTATTAAGGAGCAGACTACTCCCATCATGTCTTTGATCAGTGTTGAGGTTCCTCATGCTCAGCATGATTAGCTCATTACCCCAGCCTTAAGCTTTCACTATGAGTCTTAAAACTCTAGTGATCAACCTTCAGGGAAAGCTACCATCCCCAGGCGCTAGATCTCAACTAACCAATCCCCAACCTAGAATTCTATGATGATGAGGATATGGGTATTAGTGAGTATCATGAGTCTCTCTTCTCCACCCCTTCTCAAGGAGAGATGAGTGCTCTTGAATCTCCTATATCTAGCCCACATCATCCATGCACAACTGAGGTGGACCTCCCTGAACATATTCAGGAGGCCCATATGAAAGAGGCTCTCACTTTTGCAAGTGATTACATTATTAATACCTGAACCATAGCAACCTATCCAATTGACACTTCTTTTGAAGTCGTTAGTGTGTAGGGACATACACAGCCAAGAAACCCAAGCTGGTGGTGAGGAAGAACACTTTGGTCATATAATCTCATCCCATAATGATTCTTTTGATGAAGATGAGGGGAGTCTGCAACTAAAGGTGTAAACATTGTCAAAAACATACACCTATTTAGTTTCTAAGGCTCGTCACCTAGAATTTTAGGTGGCTATCTTAAAAAGACAGGTTAGTGACCAGCAACTTTGATCACTGATCTCAAGGGCAAGTTAGCTGAGAGACCTATAAGGCAAACTCAACCAGGTCCATAAGAACCTATGGATGTGGTGGACCTAACCCTTAGCTCCCCTATGCAAGAGGGTGATACTACCAAAATGGGGGAGAAGGTCCTACCTACAATAACAGAACCTAGGAGTTCGGCCCAGAGTATGGACATAGAGGATTCACCACCCTTACTTGTGTTGGTCATACTCAACAACCTTCTCAGGCTCACATTAATATGGATTCACTAATTCAAAGTCTGTTTAAGGAAAATGTACCAAGGGAAATGTTTACCCCATCCTACCCCTTGAAAATAGAATTGTGGGATAGAGGTATGATGTTGATAGGAAAGCCCTGGTAATCTCTAGTTCTCAGGGACTGTAAAAAGTCTTCAACTTCCATAACCTGAGATACTATGAGAGCTTCTCTCTAGTTGACTTGCCTCTTGCTAACCCAAGTCAATCCAGGCAAGCTATAAGGTTAGCTAAGAGAATTCAAGAAAGGGTGCTTGAAGAGTTTAAGAACAGATCCAAACTATATAGACAAAGGCTAGCAGGTAAGACTGTTGGTCAACTGGATGCTGAGGTGGACCCTAAGATTAGCTTTGAAAGGGAAGCCTTGGCTGAAGGCCTAGTAGTTGAGCCTATGAACCTTGAGACAGGAACTGCTTCAACACCTATTACCCTCAGTGAGGCACCAGTTGGTGAAGATGTCTCACAGCCTCTCTCTAGCCAGAGCTCAAGTGCAACACCAAGAAATGAAGGCCAAAGCTCTCTCCACCCTAAGTCACACAGGTTAGTGACTAACAAAGGGAAGAGGAAAATGACATCTGAGGAGATTGAGGAGGAGAAGAGAGAGAGAGGAAGAGGAAGGAAAGGGGAGAGAGTTCAAGTGGGACCTTGGGCTTTATGGAAGCTGCTATCAGGGCTGCACCCAATCCAAGCACTCAAGAAGATAAGTTAAAGGCAGCCAGGCTAAACTAATTGGGGTCTAGAAACTATAATTTTGATGAACTCATCTCTCTCCCCTTGGATGAACTGAATGAACCGGCTGACATGGAAGTGTCAAAGGCGAGGAAGGAAGCTGATGATGCAGAATCGCTCCTCAAAATCAAAGAAGATAGGAGAAGAAAAAAAGACTCTACAAAGCTCTTACCCTTTCCCCAGTTTAGGAAAGCCCTGAGGCAGAGGCTATGGCTACTAAGCAATAAACTCAGGTAGGTAGGGAACAAGACAAATAAAATATGATTACCTACCTGAGTGCCACAGGCCTCTATCAGGCTGCAGACCTACTTCCGTTTTCCTATGAATATATTAATTTGAAACCTCAAGCAGCTCGAGCAAGAAGTGCTAAATGAGCAAAAAGGTGCTAAGAGGAAGATAAGGGAAGAGGCTGTAAAGTCAAGAGCCACCATCAAAGCTAATCAAAAGAAGTCTGCTTACAGACAAAAGATGGTGAGCTTCTTGAAGCTATTTGGATTCTCCAGAAGCAGACTTGATCCAATGTCTCTATCCACCATGGATGAGCATATTAGAGTGATCAACCAAAAGATCAAAAGGGGTGAGCAAGTTGACTTGCATTCTCCAACAAGTCAGGCTTCACCTAAAGTTAAGGTCAAGGTTGAACCCCAAGAGACAACACAAGCTGGACCTATTGCTGCATCACAGCCACTTCATCCTTTGATTGATAGCAGGGTCTTGATTGAGAAGGATAAATAAGAACCATCTGGTACTCAAGGCCAAACTTCTCAGTTATAGTACAGAAAGAGGAATAGGATGGCCTCAGAAGGGACAAGAAGAAGAGGAAGAAGTCCAAGGCATCCACCTATACACCTTAGGATAGGTCAGAACATCCTAAGGGTGATCAAGAAGAGGCTATCATCCAACTCGCATTCAAGTAGAGCCTCTTACTGCTGAGAGACCTATCCTATCTTGAGTGTTTGCAACTAACCTAGACCAAATTGTATGTCACTAGAGATCAAGGGGTCAAGACATGTACTTCTAACAAAACATACTTGACCTCCCTCTGCATAATCTCTATGACATGAGGGGATACTTTGAAAGTCTGAGGAATCTTGATCAACTAATGATGAAGGAAATGGTCTTGATTCTCATGAGGACTATCAACAGATGAAAATCAAGCTTTAAAGGTATCCTTTAGTTTTGGTAGCATCAGCCTAGGGGGAGTTTCTAAGGATCATATTTAGAGGCTGATGCAACCAAAGAGCTCTTAACATGCACATGTGAAGTACAAGGAAGTTACTCCGGAAGATTTGATATAACTCAGTAAATTATACTAAGTATTAGATCTTTCAAAGAAAAAAGACCAAATCTTTCGAAACCAAAGACAAAGTCTTCCGAAGCTTCAAAGACAAAATCTTCAAAGCCAAAGACTGATTTCTTTTGAAGAGAGAAAAGACATGCTTTTCTGAATCACCTTTTGACAAAACATGAACCACTTTCTGCTATCATTTATGAAGACTTGCCAACTTATATGTGTTGGTGAAAAGTCCTTACATTTTTCAAACGTTAGATTAAGGTCTTTGTCTATAACTTCTACTCTTGTAGTTTATCTTTATGTCAGATATTAGGAGAGTGAGCTATGGCATGTCATAGTCATAGTCAAAGGCAATCTGCCTTTTGATTCTACATTGATCTTGTTGTCTAGATTAGTTTTCTAGCTGGCTCTCAAAGTATGGCCGGCTGTACGATGTAGTATAAATTATCTCAAGTACTTGTAACTTTAGGATAAGCTGTGTAACACCTGTAATAACTTGAGAGCAATATATAGCATTCTGAAAACCATATTATCTTGTCTTGTTCTTGTACTTGTTGTCTTTGTTTCATCATAAACTGGTTCCCTATTGATCTGTTAAGTGTTCTAACACTCTCCAAACATGTGAAACTATTACATTGACCTCCCTTCAACGGTCTGCAGAAGTGGTAAAAGGTGCAAAAATATTATAAGGACTCATATTCACTATGTTGTGGTTACGGTAAAGTACAACTTCTGGAATACAAAAAACCACCACAATACTTTATGGAGATGCTTAATATGGGAAACACAAAAAGCAAAATCTTCCTAAAAAATATTAGACGATACAACTCTATGTTTCTTTTACATCAATGGGGGTAAAATGATACATCTATCAACAGAGGAAAAACTCCATCTATTTCAGACTAATGGACAAAATTATCATTCACCCTCCTACCTTCAACCGTGTTAAAGCCAAAATTCTCATAGCTGTATATATATGATACCAAGAATGAAATATCAAATAGGAAGACAACTATTAGGTATGTACTCGACATTAAATATAAACAATTTATCAAAATTATACATATGCAAAATTAGTAATTTGTTTATTTTTTATATATATTTTATAATATCAATCGTCAAAAGATACATGTACATCATTGGAAAGTGATCTTGATTCTGAGATAATTTAAGAAATCAAGCAAATATTAGATGCAGATAACGCATTGGTTAAGAAATTTAGGATGACAAGAGATTGTTTTACGGAAAATCCACAAGTGGATTTGATACTACGTCTTATCGGTAAAAGAAAAAAGGATGGACGGACATATAGCCTTCCAGCTGTTTTAGAGGTTGCAACATTAATCATCGGAGACATTGGTGATTCTATTGAAAGAAGTGACATAATAGTAAAAGGTCATTTTGGTACGATACATCTGAATAAGTGAGCTTCTCATCCTTCATATCTTCCATTTCAATATCCTATTTTATTTCTTATGGTGATGATAGTTATAGGATTGACATCTCTCATAGGGATGTAATTACCTTAACAAATAAGAAAGGATAAACTACATGAATACGTTTGTTCTTTGCATATAGATTTCAAGACAGAGTAAACAATTATTCCTTGATACTAAATTCAAAAAGGATTTTCCAACAAGTTCTGGTTGATGCATCAACATGATTGAAAGCAACGAGACCAAAATTTCATACGTAACCAACAAAAGAATCTTGATGCGAAACTTATGAAATCTCATAAAGCTCAAGAAAAAGGGAAACGGTGACGTCTCCACTGTTGGCAACGGTCATATTTCTTCTCCTTTACTGGTGAGCACGTTATATGATGTAGAACTACTTGGATGCAATGTCATTATGCAAATGGTTGTGGACATCCATTTTCCATACAATCCATGTAATCCAAATTGATCTGAAGTAAAGAGATTTCTTAAGAATTCCACTATTAAAGCTGAGGATAGGCATGATATTCTTTGCAAAATTTTTAAGTTTAAACTAGACACGTTTGTTAAAGATTTGAAAGAAAAGCAAGTGTTTGGAAAAGTATAAGCAGGTGTGTTTTTTCACATTCAATTTATTGGTACTATTTTTTAACTATATATTATGTATATGAATTTATTTATATGCAGTTGTTTCTACAGTCAAGTTTCAGAATTTTGGTTTACTGCATGCTCATATTTGTTGTTCATGCACTCTGACCATAAACTTCACAACGTTGAATACATCGATTCACTTATTTTGGCAGAGATGCCTAATAAGAACAATGATCCTAAATTATATATTCTTGTAAAGGAATTCAAGATTCATAGATAATATGGTAATCATAATTTAAATTGTCCATAAAAGATAGATAACAAGTGCTCGAAGAATTTTCCATAAAGATTTTCTTTTACTACTTCTGTTGATCAAGATGGTTTTCCAGATTATTGTAGAAGAGACGATGGTAATTTTGTGTAGAAGTCTGGTGTGAAATTAGACAACAGATACATTGTTCCTTACAACAAGCAACTCTTGAAAAGGTATCAAGCCCATATAAATGTTGAGTGGTGCAATCAGGCCGGTTTGATTAAATATTTGTTTCAATATATTAATAAAGGTGCTGATAGAACAACTCTTTTGCAGCAAAATAATAGAACGGATGAATCACAAGTACCAATTAGGGACGAAATTCAAGAGTAATATGACTACAGATATGTATCTGCAAGTGAAGCAACATGGCGTATATTTGGAGATGTTCATTATAGATACCCTACCATTATCAGACTCCCTTTGCATCTTCCAGGCCAACAACAAGTCATATTTGGAGCTGATGATGATATTTAAAATGTACTTTCCAAGGAATCCATTGCTTCATCAATGTTTTATCTTGGATGTAATGTAATTCTATGAATGCTAAAGCTCAAAAGCTAACTTATGTTGAGTTTTCTACAAAATTTGTGTGGCAAGCTAAATTAAAAATTTAGCGACCAAGGAAAAAAGGTTTTACTATTGGTAGAATTCATTCAATTTCACCTTCCCTTGGAGAGACATATTATTAAGGATTTTTTTAAACAGGTTAGAGGTCCTCGATCTTTCGAAGATATATGTACGGTCAACGGGAAGAAATGTCAAACTTTTAGAGATGCATGTTATCAACTTGGTTTGTTGGATGATGACTCTGAATACATTGAATCAATTCAAGAAACAAGCCACAGGATCTGATGACATTCTTTAGAAACAAAGATTTCTTTTTAAGTACATCCAGGTATAGTTTCGTAATTTACTTTAATGACGTTCCCTTATATAAGTATCTTCCAAACCCCTTCTAATACGGTTGAGATAATAATTTTAATTGATCCGTTTTGATCGACATTTATACAATCAATTTTATAAACATTAATTATATATTTTATGTGAATTTTTTATAGGACTCTATCTAAAGGTAGAAGAAATAAATAACCTGACTTTATTTGAGATGAGAAAATGTTTTCACCCATGGTTCTACTCTTAGGAGATTTCAAGTATGGACTTTCCTGACGGTGATCCTTATTGTCTTCAAACAATCGTCTGATCACCAAAGAGCTTTCGTATGCACAGTTACTTTACAGGACGAGTATCACAACCTTTTGCTTTTATTAACCAATGAACAACGAGGTGTGTTTGATCAAATAATGAATCAGTGAGCATCCTAAAGGTGGTGTATTTTTCGTATATGGATATGCTGAATTTGAAAGACTTTTCTTTGGTAGACATTATCTGCAGCAATAAGATGTAAGTGTAAACTTATTTTAAATATCGCTTCAAGTGAAATTAAATCTTTGCTTTTGACTGGTGGATGCACGGACCATTCAAGATTTTTGATACCTTTAAATTCGAATGAAGATTCTCTCGTTATATTAAGCCGGGAAGTGATGTGGCGCAACTTTTACAACAGTTAAATTTGATAATTTGGGATGAAGCACCGATGATACATAAACATGCATTTGAGGCATTAAACAGGACTATGAATGACATACTTAACCCTAATTTTACCAAAAAAATAAGGTGCTATTTAGTGGAAAAGTTGTTGTTTTGGAAGAGAATTTTAGGCAAATTCTGCCTGTTAAACCAAATGGAACACGACAAGATATAGTTAATGCATTATTAAGTTCATTGTATATTTGGTCAAAATGCAAGGTATTCAGACTAACAAACAACATGAGGTTAACTATAGGAGGCGATGCGTGCAAGATTTAAAAGACAAGACAATTTTAATTGGCTTTTAGACTTGGATGAAGGAAAAATCGGTGATTGTAATGACTTTGAATCAGTTATAGACTTAAATTATCAGGTATACCAAATCATAAATTAGTTGCATAATACCTGGAGATGAAAAGGAGTATCTTAGCAGTGACACTCTTTGTAGGTCAGATTATGTTCATGATAATTTTGACGAGAACCTATATTCCACTGATGTTTTGAATAGACTTAAATTATCAGGTATACCAAATCATAAATTAGTTTTGAAGGCTGGTGTTCTTGTGATCTTGTTAAGAAATATTGACCAAAAATGGTTTATGTAATGGAACAAGATTACAAATTATCTCTCTAGGCAATCATGTTATAGAAGCAGAAATCATCTCAAGAAGCAACATTGGAAACTGTACTTTTATTCGAAGACTCAGTTAAGTCCTTCGGACAAAAAATTCCAGTTGAAGTTTAAAAGAAGACAATTCCCATTGGCTTTGTGTTTTGCTATTACAATTAATAAAAGCCAAGGTCAATCGCTTTTCAAAGTTGGTTTATACTTGAAAAGTCCAATCTTCACTCACGGTCATTATATGTCGCTTTATCCGGAGTAAAAAGCAGAGATGGATTGAAATTATTAATTCTTGACAAATGGAAACCTTACAAACAAAACAAAGAACGTCATCTATAAAGAGATCTTTGTCAATTTGTAGTTTTTTTAGAAGTTAGTTGTTTTCGTAAGCATTTTATGACAATTATTTTCTTATTTCATTTTTAATAAGAAATAATGACCTCATGTTCTCATTACAATTTGGAAACTCACTTCTGTTTGATAGGAACAGATTTTAGTGACGTCTTCTTTATACCCGTGTATCACACGGGTTTATAAGCTAGTAAAATATATATATATATATATATATATATATATATATATATATATATATATATATTAAATATAACAATGTTGAATACAACTATAAATCTTGGAAAAATGGATAACAACTATTCAATCAATTCCTTGATTTATTCTCTTACAAATATTGTGATTTCTTTCTCTTAACATTTTACTCCATCTACAACTACAATACTCCTTCCCATCATCTTCACCGTTTAAACTTCTTTCCCATTCAAGATATGTCGTCGACCGTTTTGGATCAACTATGAGCAAACCAACTATGAACGGTGAACCCTCCTTCTACATATCTATTTGATGGTTACAACTCGACCAACAAAGATATGGAAAAAATCACGATACCGATCCGACAGCCCAACCGTTTTTCCGGTTCGATCGGGGTGTGGTGGGGTAGCTCTTCAACGGTTAAAATTGACCATATGAAGTGGACATGAAAATTGGAACCACAATCTTTCCCTCACAAATGACACGTTTAACTTATAAACATTAAAATGAATTTATCTTTATATGAACTTATCTAGCAGTGTATCTTAACTTGATAAAAATGATGTCTATAGAAGGTGTCTTTATCATTTTATCGATTTCACTCAGTTGTATATAAAATAATAAGAAACAAAATGTTTAACATTACTAGAAAATATATCTTTAATGGCACACAATGCATGTCATAAAATGGTATAGTTGACATACAAAATCGTATAAAAAAAGCCCCCTGTCATAAATAAAACTGATACGCATTTATGTATTATTTGTTTATGACACATATTCTTGACAGCGTTTCTGACACATAACGAATGTCAAAGATTTTTCTATCATAAATAAAAATGACAGGCATTTGTATGTTATAAATGTTTGTTATTGTTTTAAAAACATTACCCGCGACCATTTTAAATCTACAATTACCCATTTATATGCTTGTTATAGCTGTTTTATCACATAATACAAAATAAACTAAATATATTGTAAAACAACGTTGTTCTATATAATATTTCATAACACATAAGTAACATTTCAAAGTTAACAACATTTCATTTCAAATTCGATACGAAACGTCAATGGAAAATAAAGTTTATGATAAAAGTGTGACCATTCTTCACGAGTTTCATTAATATCAGCTTCTGTTGATACTCATATTTTTCCCACAAGTGGAAATTAGGGTAAAAATAGAACCCATATAAAATTGGAGTTTAACAAATTCAAGTAAACACAATTATGCTTACATTCAAACTAGAATGATATGTTGTTGCAGGGTTCTTCTATAACGATGTGGAAGTGATATGTTGTTGTCTTTTGTTTCTAAAACGTGATGGCTTGGCGTCTTCTCTAGATGTAACTAACCAAACTATATATATATATATATATAATTGATATAAATGTGACCAAATCCTATGCATCCAATGTCCATCCTTAAGTAGTGATTAGGTAACAAATTACTAACCTAAGTGACTAAACAAAAGCAGTAGTTGCCACCTACAAAGTAAAAAGAAAAAAAAATTATGTTAACACCTACGCAGCAAAATCAAATCAACAAATGTAGATAGCAAAACATTTGATGGAAATTACAACGCTAGCTCCCTATCCTGTTCAATATGAGGATGTAAAAAAACACATGCATCGACAAATAGTTAACATAAATAAATTAGACAAAATCTTCATTGCAGAATTAAAATACATACAAATTAGTTGTGTGTCAAAACGAACCGTATGAAGTTTACATTTGAAATAATGAATAGACTTATGATCAAGTCTTTATATCCAAACAAGTGACTCCAAGCAATACTAATTACAAACCAATGAGATACATGTAATAATTCTAACTACATATTTCCTCCTGTATTAAGTATAATTTATTGTTAGGTCTAGATCTTTTGTATGGGTTTAGATGATGACTCATTTCTTGTGATGAACTTCTATAATTATTTATTATTTTGTAATGCATAAAATATATGTTAACCCAAATATTATTTGTGTTGATTTTATGTAATTGCAGGAAAAACATCATACTTGGTCAATTTGGAAAATTGACCAAGTTAAAAAACTCCTGCGGATGAACAAATTGTTCCTCCTTAGATGTTCTGTGAAACAAAGAACAAGGAATACACATCCGTAGATCTCCTGCGGAATCTCAACATCTACTGAAGAACAAGTTCTGAAGTCAAGTTGCTGCTGTTGCGGAAGAAGGAAGTTTGCTGTTGAGGATGAAGTTCAAGATCAAAGGATCACTCCTATGGAAGACCAATTCCTACGGAAGAACAAAACACTTGTATGATCTCAAATCATCAAGTACAACATAAAGTCAACCTGTTACGTCATCAAGTCCACCACCACAGAAGACACTATTTATGTCAAGTAAATATTCCATATCATATCAATAATATTTCTTTGTAAAGTAAATCCCTCTGCCGCTAAAAACAAGGCATGGATCCACACTTTCAAGAGAGTTTGTTAGGTTATTGAGGGAGATCGATACAACTATAAAGAGATATATTCTTAGTATCAAAATCGATCAATTAATCAATCAATCACTCAATAAAAATAGCAAAACAGCAAGAACATCAATGGAGATCACAAGATCACCAGAGCATCATAGCAATTGTAATCGATTGTGTTTTAATGAAAAACAATTGAAACAAATCTTTTGTTACATTATATTATTCTGCTTCAATTTTTTTTTTTATATTTTATCTGTCGATTTCAATTTGACAAACAATTAAATTAAAAAAATCAAATATTGATTATTCCGCGATCTCTGTTTGTTCAATCAAACTGATAATTCCTGATTCGATCTTTGGATTCACTGGTGGTATCAAAGCTTCATGCTCATTGATCTAGATCAATTGATCTATCAGTTTGATTATTTTAATTGGTTGTCTGTTTCATCAAATCATCAAAAACTTGCTTTATCGATCATTATTCACTATTCCATTGCTTGATAAATTTCAATTTGCATTAGAATCGCTTTTGATTCATGGATTTGTGCTATTGTTGATTTCTCAAGGCTGTTTTAAACAAAACCATCGTCACCTAACATCATAATTTCAAATTAACTAAGAATATATTGAGTGATTTGACTGATTTTCACCACAACTTCTTATTAATTAAGAGTGTGTTATGAATTAGTCCATTTACAATAGAAGTCATTAATTCCAAGGAATTTTTATCTTAGTTGATTTGATATTAATACTATCAGTGATTTGATATTACGGTGTTAGTGTGTTTGAATTGTCTTTACTTTGTCATAGGATATTAGATTAATTAATAATTTTGATAATTAACAGCTATAATCAACATGAGCAATTCAGTGGTTGGAAGTTGGATAACAAATCTGATTTCAAAACATGGAAAATCAGATTCAGGAATCATGTTAACTATACAGATTCTGATTTATGGGTGTCTATTACTGAAGGTCCTTACATTCCACCTGCTTTAGGACCTGATTATAAAGACAACAATTAGCCCATAAGTCTGTAAAATCTGTCACTTGATGATGCCAAGAAAGTCAAAGTCGACATTAAGGCCTATAGTATGCTTACGATGGCTTTACCTGAAGACCTACTGATCAGGTGTGAAGCATACAAGATAGGTAACTCATTATGGAAAATTCTTCACACTTTATGTGAGAGAAGTGATGAGATTAGAAGCATCAGGAAGGATACCCTGCATTCACAATATGATACATTCCATCATATTCAGGGTGAATCCGTCCCTCAACAACTCTATAGATTTATGCAACTTGTTACTGAAATGAATATTCTTGAATTGAAGTACAGTAATAAGGAACTGAACAAAAAGATGTTACATACCTTGCCTGAAAGTTGGACACAAACTGTGTCTGTGTTCAAAAATACCATTGATCTAAAGGCAATTGGACTAGATACTTTGGTAGCCAAGCTAGAAGCATTGGAGTTGGATGAGAAAAAAAGGAACAAGAGTGTTAAAGCATCAATAGCACCGTACCAATTCAAAGAAGCAAAGGGTGTTGGATGTTTTATTCCCAATGAGGATGATGGAAGCTCTTATGCTGAAAGTGATGATGAAGAAGAAGCTGGTTTCTATGCAGCAAAGACTTCTAAATCTAGCTTTCAAAGCAGTTCAAGCAAGAAAGAAAATGGGAAAGCTGATGATTCTAAAAGTTAGCAGTAAAGGGATCATCAAACAACAAAAGCAACAGTAAATCTGAGCCAATCACTGTTGTTCTAGAAACAGAAGAACAGAAAGCAGGATTTACAGCATTCAGTTCAAACTTTCAAGCTTACTTGGGTAGTACTGAAGACTCCTGCTCACATCTGTCAACAAGACATAGAAGAACTTTATCTTGATGAAGTGGAAGAGATGGATCTACAATTGAAAATGGCCATGATTGCTTACAGGGCCAAGATGTACATGAGAAGGAACAAAGGACTATCTGTTGGACCCTGAAAGGATCATACATGCCATTTCAAGTGGTGGATTGATAGTTGTTCTGCTGAAATCTCCCTAAGTCCAAGATCTAATGCGGATGAAGAATCTGCATCAACAATAGAAAACGTCTGCTACCCACATTTGTATATGCGGATGACCATAGAACAAATGCGCCTAAGTGTTTGTTCTTCCGCATTAACAAATGCGGATAGCCAAACTAATGCGAAGAAGTATTTTGTACATCCGCATTGACAAAGGGATGTTCAGCAACAAATGGGCATTGTTTGTTCATCCGCATTTGTCAATGCTGATGACCAAAACCATGCTGATGAATATCAAACTCAACATCCGCATTTGTCAATGCGGATCACAAGAAGAAATGCTAACAAGATTATAACATCATCCGCACAGAAGAAATGCCGATGAAGACTTTTGTACTTAGACTAGTTCTGATGTATAGGTCAGGGTTAGTTTAGTCTTTTGTTCAGGCATGTGTCAGCCTATAATAGAATAGAAAACCTCGTAGTGAGACAGAGACTGACTGTTGTTAGACATTAGACAATCAGAATATTTGCTTTGTAATATGTTCAAGGTGTACTGTTACTGTTCATGCTGAAAACCCTAGCATTCATTGTAACTGTTTTTCAGCTTCATTAATACAAAGAGCATTTATGAGTATCATTCAGCATTAAATGTTCTGTGATTGTTTGATTCTGCCTTACAATCATTGACTCAATCATCATATTCGGTCCTTGTTGATTCACATCAACAGAGAATATCATTCTCAAACCCAGTCAATTGGTATCAGAGCTTTGGCTCTCAGTTCTTCTTCAGATCTGCTCAGATCTGAGCTGAACTCGATAGATCTGGTGATTGAGTTGCTGATAGAGTGTTCGACTACCTCTATTCAGTATACAAACTGAATATCTGCTGAACTCATCGACAGTCACTGTTCATAGTATTCTCCATCTAAAAACTAATCTGTGAACAGTTCTCATCCATAAAATCAGACCTGTAACATAAACAGATCTATCTACATAAGACTGTTTTGGACTATTGGACTACTTGGACTTGTTGAACATAATAATCAATTTAATCCATATTTAAACCAGTTAAAAATAGCTTATTAACATGGATTCATATAATTTTTCTGAACTTGGTCACACTCCTAAACCCCCTATGCTTAAACACAAATCTGAGTTTAGGCAATGGAAAATCAGGTTCATGAATTACATTACAGGTGTATCCGGACTATTGGATATCCATATGTAAAGGGCCTCACATCCCAGTGACACTATCTGCTGATCAGGCTGCACTGTACAAGGAAGCAGTGAAGTAGCTGAAATTAACAAGGATAAGCTTGTTAATCAATATGAAACCTTTCATCACTCTTAAGGGGAGTCAATCTCTAAACAACTGCATATAGATTTGTGCAGCTCGTGAATGATTTAGAGATTATGGGGGTTACATATAAAGTCAAAGAACTGAACAAAAAGATGCTTCACAGTCTTCCAGAAAGTTGGAAACAAAATGTAACCATGCTGAAAAACACTCTTGATTTGGAGAGCACCACCCTGGATATTATAATTGCTAAAATTGAAGCTCTTGAACTTGATGAAAAGAGCAGAAATCTAGGTGGACCTAAAGTCATTGAGGCATACAAATTTCCATCAGAAACTCATTCTGTGGAAAATGCATTCATCACTAAAGATGATGACTTCCTCTCATCAAGAGATCAATTAAAAACAACAGGATCATGTTGCCACCCTCAACAACCAAGCCATCTCCTTCAATTCAGTCAACTGGATTTGCTGCCATTCCTACAAGTATATCTGAAGATAAGAGAACTGAAGAGCAAAAGGCTACTTACAATGCCTTTGTTGCAAGTTTTGAAGCTTATCTTGGAGGAAGACTCACTTCTGCTCATTTGATTCAAGAAGATTGGAAGAAATGGATCCAGATGATGTGGAAGAAATGGATCTGCAGTGGCAAATGGCTATGATTGCAATGAGAGCCAAGAAGTTTTTCAGAAAAGGGAGAAAGCTGAGTCTGAATGATGAATAAAATACAAAACTTGGATACGACAAATCAAAGTCAAATGTTTCAATTGTGGTATGACTGGCCACTTCTCAAGGGAAGTAATGCTCAAAAAGGAACAACCATAGTATTCAAAGAAATTACAGGGCCAATCATCCTCACAACCAAGCGCAAGCTACCACTCCAGCAATCATCAACAGCAGCATCACTATCAACAACCCTATCAAAGTCAGTCACAACTGACTAACCAAGCTCATGGAAGCAGCAAAACTACTTCAAATGTACTTGTCATCAGACAAGATGGAGTATGTGATTGGAGCCTATATGCTGAAGAAGTAAAGCCTTAATTTCAGAATCATGCTCTTATGGCTCACATCAATGATGGCCCAAATCCAATGCCATCTGAGGTAAAATCTAATCTCTGTACTGATAAATGCATAGCTGAACTGCAAGGATATCGTGAGCACAATCACAAATTGGCTGATAAAATCAAAGAAGAAAAGGTAAAATCTGAGATGCTTAAAAGAGAAATCAAAAGTTTCGAAATAAATTTCTGATATTGAAAAACTACATGGTGAAAAGTACACTCTTTCAGCTAAGAATGAAGAGTTAACTGAAAAATTAGCGCAATCTAGAGCTGAGCAATCAGTTACTGAAGTGAAATTTGAAAAGTTTCAACTGTCTTTAGCTAAGCTGCAATAGATGCTTGATTCACAGAAGGAGCACAATGATTTGACTGGGATTGGATACAATTCATGTCCTCCACCATATAATGACAATTACACTATCATGCCTGAATCTATCACTTTGTCTGATAAAATTGAACCTAAAACTAGTGAAGCTAGAACAATAATAACACAAATCACTAATCCTCAAAATAAACCAAATGTTAACATTGAAACAAATGAGGAGAAAATTAAGTTAGGTCATCCTATCAAAATCAAAGAGTACTCAGACAAGACAGTGAATGTCATTAAACCAAGAAGCCCTGTCAAAGCCATAGTGCCTTTTGTGAAATTTGTTCCTGCAATTTCGAAAGAAAAGCAGAAAGCTGAGATTTCAGTGAAACCTTCTCCTGAAAGCAGTTCTGATTGTGAGATCAAATCTCAAACAATTCAATCAAATCAGGCACAGTTTCACTTCCAAAGAACATCAAAACTCTAAAAGCGTCAAAAACCAAAATCAAGGCCGACCCTCAGTCGTCAAAACCAAAGCAAGGAGTTGGTTTTGATATTTTTAATAAAGAAGATGTAGATCAATTCGAAAGGGAATTGAAGCAAATGGTAAGAAAGCAGAAACAGTCTAGGAAGAACAAACCTAGTAGAGTTATGAAACAAACTACTAAAAAGGCTGATTTGCTTCCTCACCAAAATCAAAGGTTGAAACTCAGTCAAAAACTGGTAAATCTACTGAGGTTTCAACATCAAGATCAGCTTCAAAGACAAACATGTATTGTGATGTGTGTGAAATGTCTAATCACAGTACAGATAAATGCTTTTTCAATCAATATTGCTCAATCTGTGACATGAACAATCATTCCACCAAAAACTGTTATTTTAATAAATATTGTTCAGTCTGTGATATGACCAACCACAATACATCTGATTGTTTCTTCAAATATAAAGGTTGAGAATTCCTCAACACAAGCCCATCTCACCAATCTCATATGTGAAACCCAAAATCAGAAATCACTTTCATAATACTCAATTCAGGACTACCATTTCTGATCGTGATAGGGGTAAAATAAAAGAGTCAAGGAAAATTCAAAGAAACAAATATCATAACATCAACCAAAACATGATCTTCTAATTCAAAAATGATGTTTGATAATCAAAAACGTGTCAGGTTTCTTAAAAGAAACAGGGATCAAAGGTTTCAATATTCTTCTGACTCCACCTCACTCAAAGTCACTATTTAGGGAAAAGTACCAAGAAGTTACTATCATGGATAGGAACAGGAAACCCAAGACCATCATGGCTTGGGTTCCACATTCTAACTAGTTCTGTTGTGCTTGCAGGGTCATCCATACAGGTCCAATAGTTTATGGTACGTGGACAGTGGATGCCCGACACATGACTAATGGGATGTTGAGCTTTGATCGAGTGAACTACTGTGAACAACTGAATTTCAATCTGCTCAGCGTGTCTCAGATCTGTGACAAGAAATATTCTACTCACTTTACTGACACTCATTGCTATATTCTGAAACCAGGATTTCAAGTTCCTGAAGATGGGTTTGCTTAAAAACCCCAAGGAAATGACACCTATGTCTTAAACCTCAATTCTACTACACCGAAAGAAGAAACATGTCTCTGTCTAAAGCATCCTTTCATGATCACAGCTTGGCACAGACGTTGGACACACAAATTTCAAAAACATGAACAGATTAGTCAAGGAAAACCACGTCATGGTTTACCTCAAAAAGAATTCCATTTATTGATCACTGTTCTCGTGTCTCAAAGGAAACAACATAAGTCTTCCCACAAGCCAAAATATGAACACAACACTCCCATTGAAGCTGCTTCATATGGATCTTTTGGACCAACTCATGTTATGAGTATTAGAAAGAAACAATATTGTTTGGTGATCATTGATGACTTTTCTAGATTTACATGGGTCTTCTTCCACTTCATAAAAAGAAGCGTCCCAATTGATAAAGATTTTTCACAAAAATTGAAACCAACTTGATCATAAGGTCAAACAATTAGAAGTGATAATGGGACTGAATAAGAATGATGAATCTGAGTTCATTTTGTATAACCAAAGGCATTGCTCATCAATTTAGTGCAGCTAGAACTCCTCAACAAAATGGGGTAGTGAAAGAAGAAATAGAACACTGATTGATGCAGCATGAACCATGCTAGCCGATGCTAAACTGTCCATCACCTTTTTGGCAGAAGCAGTTAATACATCGTGCTTGTGCAAAATCGAACTTTGATTGTAAAAGAAACCAACAAGACGCCTTATGAACTTCACTTTCACAGAAAACCATTTATTGGATTTTTAAAGTCATTTGTTGTCCTGTCTCGATATTAAACACCCGAGCTATTTGGGAAAATTTTCATCTAAGTCTGATGAAGATTCTTTGTAGGTTATTCTTCTATTTCAAAGGCTTATAGAGTATTTAATCCTAGATTAAATATTATTAATGAATCAAACAAATGTTCATTCAAGGAAATTCATTTCCCAAATCTACAAATGGTCATGTCTTTGTTTGATATTGACTCTTTTACAAAATCTTTTGATCAATTTCATTTGTCTGATGCAGGAAATCTACATTCAGCAGAACCCTCTTCAGGAGTTGAAAAAAAAGTGATGACTTTCCAATAATTCCTCCAACTTCTACTGATCAACTAACTGAAGATGTTCCCCTACAAGCTGATCCAGTCAGACAACCATCTCAAAATCAATGTGTTTCAACTGAAGCTAGTCCTAGCAACAATACCACTCTTTCAGAAGATCCTTCAACTAAAGTCAGAGATCAAATCAAGCTACTCCTCAGTTGAAAACTGAAAGAACCTCAAATGATGAAGTAAATCAAAGTGATGCTGATGTGAATCAGGAACTGAAACCAGTTTGATTATTTTCATAACTATCCCACAGTTCAAGATGAATTAGCCTCTCACCAAGATGATCTGAATGTCTCCAATCTTGATGTAACCAGTGCTGGTGATCAATTCCAACCACCAGAACACACAAGAATCATCCAGTAAAAGCATCATGGTGATCTCAATGAGAGGGTGTGACAAGAAGCAAGTCAAGATAGCAAAACATTGTTTGTTCCTTGCTTTTCTTTGTCAACAGTACCCAAAAACATAAAGAGGCTCTTCAAGACAATAGTGGATTGAGGCAATGCAGGAAGAGTTGCTACAATTCAAGAAGCAAGAAGTATGGCAACTGGTAGACCTTCCCGAAGGATAATATCCTATAGGTACCAGGTGTTATACAGAAACAAGACTGATGACAGGGGAATCATCATCAGAAATAAAGCAAGATAAGGCTCAGGGGTATACACAAGAAGAGGAATTGATTATGATGAGGTGTTTGCTCCTGTAGCAAGATTATAAGCAATAAGACTCTTTCTAGCATATTCAGCATCCATGAATTTTACTGTTATCAAATGGATGTAAAATGTGCTTTTCTGTATGGCAAAATTGCAGAAGAAGTCTATGTGAGTCAGCCTCCTGGATTTGAAGACCCTGATTACCCGCACAGAGTATACAAGCTCAACAAAGCCTTGTATGGTCTTCATCAAGCACCAAGGAAGTGGTACGAGACTCTATCATATTTTCTCCTTGAAAACGGGTATGAAAGAGGAAAGATTGATCAGACTTTATTCAGAAGAGAAAAGGCAAAGACATGCTGCTGATTCAGATATGTGGATGATATCATTTTTGGCTCAACAAACAAACAACTCTGCAAAGACTTTGAAGACCTTATGCATTCAAAATTCCAAATGAGTGCTATAAGGGAACTCACATTCTTTCTAGGGGTACAAGTCCAACAGACAGCAGATGGTATCTTCATCAATCAATCCAAATATGTGGAATCAATGTTGAAGAAATTCAAGTTTGCTGATGTCAGTCCATCAGAACTCCTGTGACACTAAAGTGAAGATTGGTCCAGATCCAGAAGGCAAATCAGTGGATTAGACTCTCTATCGATCTATGATAGGTTCACTTATGTATCTAACAGCCAGTAGGCCTGACATCATGTTGGTGTTTGTGTTTGTGCCAAGTATCAAGCTGATCCAAAGAGTCACATGTAAATGCTGTCAAGAGGATATTTAGATATCTTAAGGGCAAACCTGCTCTTGGATTGTGGTATCCTAAGGAAGGAAATTTCAATCTCTATGCCAACACTGATAGTGATTATGGGGGATGCAACTTCAATCGGAAGTCCACTTCTGGCGGTTGTCAATTTCTTGGTCCCAGACTGGTCTCCTGGTAGTGCAAGAAGCAAACAAATGTGTCTGTCTCAACAGTAGAAGCTGAGTATATAGCAGCATCAGCTTGTTGCTCTCGAGTCCTCTAGATTCAAACCAGATGCTTGACTATGGTTTTAACTTCCTGCATACCCCAATTCACATTGACAACACAGCTGCAATGTTTTACTATTAATCCAGTTCAACACTCAAAAACAAAACACATTGAAATCATATATCACTTTTGAGAGATTGTGCTGAAAAAGGTTAATCAAATGATTCAAGTTCATACTGACAATCAATTGGCTGATCTATTTACCAAGGCATTTGAACCTAATAGGTTTGAATTCCTAGTTCAATCAATTGGCATGATTAACTAGAGTAAAAATAAAAAAAAATTATAAAAACATCAGAAATTATCAAAAATCACAAAAAGAAGTCTTTTTCTTGAAGTTGTGTCTTATACTTTCGGGAAATGATATAATTACAGTCGTTACATCATTCACTGGCTTAATTCAAAATTTAAAAGACTGTCATGACTTACCTAATATGTAGGTAGGCTCAACTTGGAAAGGAAGATACATGCTGTGATGAACTAACTAATCATATTCAACTGTGAAACACTCATCTCAGAGTACTGGTAAGTATCAGCTTATTCAAGTGTACGTGTGTGTAGCATCTTAAACACACCAGGTAATGATGAACTATGAATCTCATTCACCAACATCAGTTTCTTCTTTGTTTTGCTGAGCAAAGACCTGAAGAAACAAGCACATAGTACTGATGTCATGATCCAAAAGATTCCCAATGTGGAACACATTCACCTTGGATGAATTAACAAAAGAGTATGCAAAAAGAATCCCATTATGGATCACCTTCCAAAGTGAAGTGCAAAAGAATCCCAATGTGGATCAAAATATCAAAAGGACAAAAGTAAAAGAATCCCAATATGGATCAGTGAAATTCAGATTTCATATTTTAAGTAACCTGGTCATGTAAGATGTGAAAGTAGTCTACCATGCATTACATGAGGATGGTTGATCAAACCATGTTTCTGTGTGTGAGGTACATGTTGAATATTCAAATCAATCAAAACATGATAAATGTCACATGTAGTATAATATTTACCAAGTATGAGTTTAAGAGGACAAACATACCTTTAATCAATAAGTTCATAAACATGTCTAGTTTACAATCAAAAGATTGCACTTGTGTAATGTAGGATTGATATGATCCCAACAAAAGTATACTTCCTCTTCATAAAAAAAAAAAAAAAATTTCAAAGAGATTTTATGATCCAAAATTTTTAAATCCTTAAAGTTTCTATCTAAATAAGGATATAAACTTTAGGGGAGTAATTTAAAATTGATCAGTTTGTACAGGTAGTTTATTTCTTAATTTTTATAAAATCAAAACAAAAAGAATCTGACTGTGTTGGTGCAGAAGTTATACTATAGTATCTCAGCTTATACAGACATTTGGATGCACAAAAGTCCAAGATCAGTCAAACTCTGGGAAACTTGTATGTATCACACCTGATATACAAGTCAATCCAAGCAAGAATTGACAATCCTACACCAGTCAAAACTTCATAAGAAACAAGTGAAAAGCAAAGACAGTTCTTCATAACAGCCATCAGTTCATCAGAAAACAGAAAAGAATTCAATCTATAAAAACATTAATTTTTGATTAAGTTCAAATATTAATACGGGTAAGTGCATTGGTTAATGCGGGTGAAGGTATCCCAGGCATGTAACCAATGCGGGTAATTGGTTTCATACCAGATAAAACAAAGTGAAACTAATGCGGACAAGTTAACTCTACCGCATTTGTGTCAAAGAAGTGTACACAAAGTTTGTCAAAAACCTATGCGGACAAAAGTGTTCAACCGCATTTGTCTATGCGGGTAAACTTTTGTTCTACTGCATTTCTTTTTTTTACTCATCCGCATTTCCTGAATGTGGTTGAATTTAACACTAAAAACTATCTTGTGTATCAAAATGATCAATTCATGTGCTTAATTTCTTCTGTCATGATGATGGATGCAAGTCAAGAAATGCGAATAAACTTCTGGTCTACCGCATTTGTTGAACTTGCTACAGTGTTTTTCAAAGGTCATTTGCATTTGTGTTCAACATTGTAATATTTGTAAAAGTCATTAAATCATCTATTTAATCCCGAATTAAAAAATTTAAAAAGTCATTTAGAGCGGTCTTATATTTGTTCATCCATCATCATCCCTATCATCTAAAATTCATCACCTGTGATCTAAGACTCATTCACCACAAAAACTCCTCATCTTCGATTCATTACAACAATATTATCAAGAAAGGTGAATTTCTTCAAAGTTCTTAACCTAAAACATCGAACAGTCAAAAACTAATGTTGAACATAGAACTCTAGGTTAAGAATCAATCTCCAAAAATAACATCAAACCAAGGTTTAAATGACATATTCGAAGCAAATGTTAATCAATAACAAGAATTTAACCTCCTACAATCGGGTTACAAAACCTAGTTCATGTTAAGAACAGGGGACAATCAATTCTGAAAAAGTGAATGTCAAAACTTGATGTTAATGATAAAAGATGTTAAAACCATATGAATAATCTATATAAACTTGCAAAACATATAAGAGTGATTATTCATGACAAAATCAAGCTGTGTATGGTTTCTATGAAACAGTACACATGTTCACTCAATCTTGTCCATTAAAAGTCAAACTGAGAACACACCACTTGATTTATGTATTCCATCTGTCAATTATAGTTGCATCTTCTAATTCATATGCCTCTAATGCAGGTTTCAATGGCTAATCTTACATGGAGCAAGCTCCATAATGTTAGTGGCTATCTTGATCCTGATGTTACTGAGGCAGAGGGTTTGAGAGACATGATCAGATTCATCTTAACTACCAGATTTGCTCATGCTATTATAGTTAGGCCTATCATCTATGAGAGATTCATAAGGTCATTCTGGAGCACTGCTGAGGTGATAGAGATAGATGGTGTAAGGACTCTGTCTGGAAGAATAACTCCTGATCATACTTTGGCCATTACGAACAGACTGTGAGACAGTGTCTGCAGTTTGGTGATGATGCCAATTCTCCTCTGGAATTAGAAGATGATGAAATCACAACTTTCTTTGCAAACATAGGTTATGAAGGAAAGCAGATCATGAAGGGGTTGGTCGACTTGCAATGGAGATTCCTCATTCATCTCTACCAACATTGCCTGTCAAAGAGAAAGACTGGATGGAATGACATATCAGTGACCACCTCTTCTGCTATATGTGTCTGTGCACAAACAGGCCATTCAACATGTCTGCTTATGTGTTTAATGGTCTGGTGTCAAACATTCAGGAGGGTAGAAGATACAAGTTCCTCATGTATCCTAGATTTCTGTAGTGTCTCATCAATGAAGCTTTCCTTGAGATTATACCTGAAGGACCAGTGATGGATATTCCTCACTACAATGCAAAGTCCTATCAGTACATGAAGAAGAGAGACCCTAGGAATTTCTACAGTTGCACATTTTGCTCCTCTATTACCCTGGATGCTGGAACAGATCAACCAAGATGAGCATATTGAGGAACAAGCTCAAGAGGTTCCTGATGCTGAGCCTGTTCATGAAGAAGAGCAAGCTGCTCCTAGTCAACACAATGTTGATGAGAAGCTGATGTAGCTGAAGAAGGACAGAGGCTAGTGTCACCACAGGTTGATGTAGGTGGTGATCCTCATACTGGGCCTTCTGTTCATGCAGCTGAGGTATCCTCTCCATCCACTCCATATCCCATCCCTTCACCACAAAGATCACCAATTCCCTTTCCACAAACACAGCCCATCATCTCTTCACACATATCACCCATACACTCACCCCATATTTCACCAATTCATCATTCTCCTACATCTCCTGTTTATCCATCCCCAGTCTCTACTGAGCCTGTTGAGTTTGGTGATTCTGCCAGCTCTTCAGAGGAATCCAAATCATCATCTGATGAGGAGGATCATTGAATGAAGATGCTTGTGAGGCAAGTTACTTCCGAGGCTGCTCCCTCTGAGAGTTATGCTGAGTCAGAGGCAAACAGGCCTGATGGAAAAGATGAGATGATATCAGAACTGTTGCAAAAAGTAGCCAAGATGGAGAAACTCCTAAATAGAAGATCTGGTATCATTCAAGACAGACTTCTAGAGTTAGATGAAAAGGAAAAGGAGTTAAAAGAGATGAAAGAGAAGTATGAGACTGAAAAGAAAGAGAAAGATAAGGAGATAGAAAGCCTAAAGGCTGTTCTTCAACATTCAAGGGATGAAGTCAATGGTCATGTGGACACTTTGACCATCCAAACCATTGCAATAGAGGAACAAGAAAGCCTGCTGGAAAAGCAAACTGATATAATCATGACTATGCAAAAACAGATAGAAACTTTGAACAAAAGAGTTTCTGAGTTGGAGCTGATAATCATGATAAATCAAGAGGTTGAAAAGAAAAGAAAGAATGATGAAGGTGATAAAGATGAGGGTGACAAGAAGAAAGATGATGACAAAGAAGAAGGAGGTGAAAGTTCCTCAGGAGAGAGTGATGATGACTCTCCTCCTGTTAAGAAAATGAGATCTTCTGAGCTTGAAAAAGAAGCTGAATCAAGTAGAACCAAGCCACAAGAACAAAGTTTGGCTATGGTACTGTACACCAGCAAAGATCATGAAGAAACACACACTGAAGAATCAGAGTTCAGTGATATGATTGAGGCTCTTGATAGCTTCACTACTGAAGATTTCATCATTGATGATGAATTCTGGGAATTTATTGGAGATCAATGTCAAGTTTCTGAGCCCATTGTAGTGATATCTCAATCTCCTGTCCCTCTTGAGAAGGAATTAAGCCTTCAGCTTGTACCTATTGTGTCTCTCACTGAGGAGCCAAAATATTTGATCAAAAAGCTTTGTAAAGACCAACAACAAAAGAAAGAATCAGAACTAGAGTCAATAGAGAAAATTCCATCAGCTGCTGAAGAAAAGGAAGCTAAAAAATTGCCTAAAGAAGCTGAAATAGCTGAAACCTCTTCTGGTCCAATAGTACAAACATATACCAGAAAGAGAAAATACCTGTCTGAAAAGGCAAAGGGTAAAAGGCCTATAGAAGAAGATCCACCAAAGAAAAAGCAACAAGATGATACTCGGAGCCTAGCAGCTATTGCTCAATTATTAGAAGAACATGAAAAGGCTGAGTAACAGCTGAAAATGAGGTCAGTGGGCATAGACCTCGAAGAAGGAGAGATAGAGGGTGGATATGTGATTGATGAACACATAGTCAGAGAAAGCCCTAAAAAGCCTAACCCTCTGTCCAAGAAATGGTGGTTAAAGCCCAAACAGATGATTTGATGACCAAAGCCTTGTTTCTTATCAGGTAGTTGATCATCTTTAGTCTTTCTTCTTCATTAACTACTTGAGGTTGTTCAGTGGCCATAGTCTCTGGCTCAGGACTTTCTTGAACTGGGCAGAGGAAAGGAGCATCTTTATAGAGTCTTTTCAGCCTCCTTTGTTCTTTGACTATGAGGAGCAGTTTTGCATCCTCTGCCTCCCTCCTCTCTTTTGACAACTCAGTGTCAGTCAGTTCATTCAGCTCCTCTAAGGGGAGAGAGATGAGTTCCTTAACATTGTAGTTTTGGGAGAATTTACGTTAAAGATTTGTGAGAGTAGAGAGATGAAGTGGAACCGTTGAGAAGATATTTGTTGTGGATTTGAGTCAAAGTTAAGACAAAATAATAAACTTTAAAATCCGCAAGTGGGTCCTACTTCTAAAAAAGCGCCCAAAGAGTTAGTTTTCTTGGAAGTTGCAAATCTTCCGCAGGTATTTTTGCTTCGGAAGCTTTTCAGCAAAGCTTCCGAAGGCAATTTTGCTTCGGAAGATATTTCAAAGAGTTAATTGCGTTCGGCAAAGAAATATATTTAAAGAAATTTCTTCTGACGTATATTTTGCTTCGGAAGAACTAAGTCTGAGAAAATTGTTATACTTGGATAATAAATCTTCCGAGACTTAATTGCGTTCGGAAGAAATTTGTTCTTTGAATGCATTTAAGTGCTTATAAGCATATTTAAGCTTCGGAAGATATTCCAATAATTTCTTCTAAAGGTAAACTCTGATAAGTAGTTAAATGATTTAAAGACATAAATTTCTTCCAAAGGCAATTTGAGTTCTGCCGAGACAAAATAATAAATTTTCACAAATCTAAGGAATATCATTTGAAATTTTAATTTACTTCCAAAGAGAGATGGGCTTATGAGGGTGATCAAATAGACAACTTAGGACATATAATTTTAAGAAATAAGGTTGATTAAGTGTTTAAAGAAAATCTATTCAAAGTTAATCATCCTAATAGCTGATATAAGATATTTAAATCTCTGTTCATCAAAGGCTTTGGTGAACATATCAGCATATTGTTCATTTGTGTTTACTTTGATTAGTTTGATTAATCCTTTTTCAAAATTATCTCTAATCAGATGATACCTGATGTTGATGTACTTGGTCCTTGAGTGCTGCACAGGATTCTCTGTAATAGAAATGGCACTGTTGTTATCTATATGGATAGGAGTCTCCTTGAAATTAAACCCATAGTCTAGAATCTGATTCTGAATCCACAACACTTGAGCACAGCAGCTTGCAGTAGCAATGTATTCAGCTTCAGCAGTCTATGCAGACACACATGATTGCTTCTTACATTGCCAAGAGACTATCCTTCTACTAAGGAATTAACATCCCCCAGATGTAGACTTTGCAGTCATGTTACAGCCACCATAGTCACTATCTGTATAAGCATACCAATTAAAGTCTGAATTCTTTGGATACCAAAGGCCAAGTTTAGGGGCACCTTTGAGGTATCTGAAAATTCTTTTGATAGTAACTAGGTGTGACATCTTGGGGTTGGCTTGATATGTGGCACATATACATGTGGCAAAACATGATATCAGGCCAGCTAGTAGTAAGGTACATAAGAGACCCAATCATAGCCCTGTAGAGATGTTCATCAGCACACTCCCCCTCAAGATTAGGACCAAGGGAGTGGTTTCTGGCTTTGGGTGTCTTTGCAACCTTACAATCAGTCATCTTTAATCTTGTAAGTATGTCTTGTACATATTTTGACTGACTAATAAAGATGCCATTTTCAACCTGCCTCACTTGAATTCCTAGAAAGAAGTTGAGTTCCCCCATGGCACTCATTTCAAATCTATTCCTCATCAGCATTTCAAAGTCTTTGCAGAGCTTTGAATTAGTTAAACCAAAGATAATGTCATCTATATATATCTAAACTAGCATTATGTCATTTCCTGTTTCTTTGATGAAGAGAGTCCCATCAATAGTACCTCTTTTGTATCCATGTTGACAAAGATTCTTTGATAGTGTCTCATACCAATTTATTAGAGCTTCATGCAGAGGGCTTTATCAAGCTTTCAGACATAATCAGGATGATCTGCGTCTGCAAAGCCAGGTGTTTGTTTGACATAAAGTTCTTCATCTATCACCCCATAAAGAAAGGCACACTTTACATCAAGATGGTATACCTTGAAATCCTTGGATGCAACATAAGCCAAGAATATTCTTACAGCTTCAAGTCTTGCTACAGGAGCAAAGACATCTATGTAACCAATTCCTTCTTCTTGTGTGTATCCCTGAACAACTAGTCTAGCCTTATTCTTGATGAAAATTCCTCCATCATCCTTCTTGTTCCTAAAAACCCATTTGGTTCCTATGACAGTCATCCCTTGAGGAAGAGGACATAGGTTCCAAACCTTCTGTCTTCTGATTTGAAGTAGCTCTTCTTGCATAGCTTTAACCCAGCTTCCATCCTTCAGAGCCTCATCAACTTTCTTTGGCTTAATCTGGGACAAGAAACAAGAGTGCAGTCAAACATTTTGATCATGGGTTTGTCCTCTTGTTCTCACCCCAGTATCAACATTTCTAATGATGTTTGTGGTGGGGTGTGACTTGTGGATCCTTAGTTGAGGGATCACAGCAAGTTGGTTAGACAGATCTAGATTGGAGAAATTTAGATCTGGCAATGGAGTGTCACCCACCACATCAGCACATTTATCAAGTGAGACTTGATCCAACGAATGTATGACATCATTTATGTTGTCCTCTATGGAGTGGTTATTAGTATCAAGAAATTATTGATCACTATCACCTCCTCCATTTCCTCCTATATTTGAAGCTCTTTCTCCTGAGTTTTGAACCTCTGAGCTAGAATTTGAAGGTACCTCAGATGTATCAACTGAATTTGTCATGTTTGTGCTGATAGGATCTTCATTTGCAAGGTTAGTCACCAAAGGAGTTGAAGTCATAATCTTGCTTGGTCTTCTCAGCTCATATCTTGGGTCATGATCTTCTGTTGATATATTATTTGTAGATCCTGAAACATTCTCACAATACTTGTTAAAACAGTTGATAACTAAGTCAAGATCAAATAGCCAATCTGGACTAGAACCTTTCACACTTGGGGTGTGCTCATTGAAGGTCACATTGGCTGAATCCTTAACTACTCTAGTTCTGAGATTGTATACTCTATAAGCCTTAGCTTGGGAAGAGTATCCAATAAAGTGTCCATCATCATACTTCACCTCAAATTTGGTTACTTGATATTTGGTATTCAAGATGGTGCAAGGACATCCAAATGACTTGAGGAAACCAATTAATGGTCTCCTTTTGTGCCACAGCTCATAAGGAGTCTTACCATGAGTCTTAACCACTAAAACTCTATTTTGCACATAGCAGGCTGTGTTAATAGCCTCTACCCAGAAGGTGATGGGCAGTTTAGAGTTAGACAGCATGGTTCTTACAGCTTCAATAAGTGTCCTGTTTCTCCTCTCAGCAACACCGTTTTGCTGAGGAGTCCTAGGAGCACTATATTGTATTGTAATACCCTTTTCATCACAAAATGTATCAAGAATTTGCTTTTATATTCTGTTCCTTGATCATTTCCTATGGTTTTGACCTTGTGATCAAATTGATTCTCAATTTTTAGAATGAAATTCTTCAATATCTCAGGGGTCTCATCCTTAGTTCTTAGGAAAATGACCTAAGTGAATCTTGTGAAATCATCTGTTATCACTAAGCAGTAATAGGTCCTTCCTAAACTCATTATACTAGTGGGGGTAAACAAATCCATATGTAATAGGTGCAGGAGAGTAGTGATGGAGTTCATTTCCTTTGGTTTGTGAGACACTTTGTGTTGCTTCCCTTTCAGGCATGCAACACAGTGATCATCATTTGTAAACTGTTTCTTTGGCATTCAAGTTACCAAATCATTCTTAATCAATTTATTCATTTTTTTAAAGTTTACATGGCGCATTCTTTTGTTTCAAAGGAATGACTCATCACTATTTGCTTTAGACAGAAAGCAAGAAACTTCTCCTGAGGGAAATGTTTCATGTAAATCCATCTTGTACATGTTCCCTCTCCTGGGGGCTCTGAGCAGGATATGCTCTTGAGGAATGGCCACCCCGAGCTTGAGAACGATGCACTCATGCTCAGTGAAGAGCATATGGTGTTTCTGATCATAAAATTAGGATACATTCAAAAGATTATATCCAAGCTTTTTGACAAAGTTTACCTTTTCAATACTGAGCTTACCATTTGTGACTCTGCCCCTTCTAGAAATGTAACCACCAGAATCCCCTCCAAAAGAAACTGGTCCTCCATCAATTTTCTCAAAATTTTGAAGCAGAGAACCATTGCCAGTCATGTGCCTGGAACAACCACTATCAATAATCCAAACGTTCTTCTTGGTCTTTAGTTGTTCTTGTACAAACATAGGTGATTAGTTACACTTAGAAACCCAATCCTTATTAGTCTTGGGCGTATTAAAATGAGTTAAAGACAATGTAACAGTAACTGATCCTATATTCAAGCTTTGAGGATCATTTGCTGTTGTTGATGAAGAAATTTTAGTCACATGGTCTTCCTTCATCTTCGACACCACATTTGGAAGATTGGGCCTGACCTTCAAAGCTTCAGATGTTTTGACAACTTCAGAAGTCTTGGGACTAGACCTTCGGAAGATCTTGCTTTCACTGCTGCAAGCTTTAGTACTTCGGAAGCATTCCTTTCTTTCGAGACACCTTTCTTTCGAAGGCAAATTTTCACTTGTCTTCTTCTTCATTTTGGAGCTTCCAAAGGAAATAGATTTTCCTCCTAAAACTATTTGTTCCTTCTTCTTCTCAGAAATATTCTTCTTGGTCATGTGGATGGTACTTTTGGGATTGTACTTGCAATCCTTAGCCATATGAGAAGTACTACCACACATGACATAGTTGAGCTCCTAGTTTCTGAGAGTCTTGTTTTGAGAGCAAGACTGAATTTGATCACTTTCCTTCTCCACCTTCATCTTTGCAGATGATGCAACAAGTTTCTTAGGGAGAGACTTGCTCTTGGAGCTGGATGGTTCATGCTGTGTAGCAGTGGTACATAGCTGGTCAGTATTCTTCTTCTTGATGGAATGATTTGGAATTAAACTAGAACTCCTGGTACTAGAGTTCATAGTTGAGTTTTTAGTCTTTACCACTTCAAAACCTATAGAAATAAACACTTGTTTCTGCTTTGAGTCAAAAGTGGCCTTCATTTCTTGAGCCTTCTTAGATCTTCTCTTCGCTCTTCTAATCAAGTTCTTTCTCTTTGACTTGGTCATTCTAGACTCTTTCCTCTCCTCAGGAGAATAGTGACCCTTCTTAGGATGACCTTCTTCACTCTTCTCTGAGTCATCCTCCACTTTCTCCTCTTCATCCTCTTTAATAATAGGGTCTATGAGGGGAAGCTCATCTTCACATGTTCCACACCTTAGAGATCTTACAGATAATAGAGTGTGTGGAGGATCTATCTCAGTAGATCCCAGTCCCTGCTTATTCTAATAACAAACTTTTGCATGTAGGGATAAGGATATTATGTTCTTAAAGGTCTCTTCTTAAAGAACAAATTTTGCTGCCAAGGCTTTGTTGATCACAAGCTCAGCCTGGCATTCAGTTAACTTTGAGATGAGATCTTTGATTTGAGTCCTGTAGTTTGTATGCTCATGCTTAAGAGTTGAAATGGTTTTCTCTAGATCTTCTATCTTAAGTTTATAATCAATGTTAGCTCTTTTTAAGTCAGCTTTTAAGATATTAAAGGACTCAAGATCAGATCTCATCTCTAAGTTATAGGACCCGTATCTATTAACTTTAGCAATGCATTCAGGAGTACAAAGATGTTTCAATACCTTGGCTTCATCATGATCTGCCATTAGTGCTTGGTTTGGAGAAGCATCCTCAACCTGAAAACTCCAGTCAAAGCCTCCTTCTTCAACAGCAACTGCAGCTTGCTATCTTGGCTTCTTATTCTGGTGAGCTCCCTTAGTGTAGTTTGGCCTGGATTGTGTTTGGCACCATTTGAGTTTGGTGCCTAGCACTCCCTGGAAAAGTGTCCCATTTGGTTACAGTTATAACACTTTACTTTGATTTTGTCCAGCCCAAACTTTCCACTGGGTGCATTGCTGGGAAACCTTCTCCCAGTCCTCTTGTAGAACTTCTGGGCTCTATGAGTGAGTAGAGCCATCTGCTGGACTGTTTCCATATATTCCAGATCATCTGGATGGATACAATCCAGGTCTTCAAAGTGAAGAGAAAGTTGCCTAAACTTTCATCAGAAAACATAAAAGCTTGTGAAGAACTTGTCTCTTGGAATGGGTTTCCAGGGATGTAGCCTTCCCTTGGTGTCTCTGGAAAGGTGATGAAAGGAACCTTTTATGATTTGTCAGTGTAGCAGATGAGATGGTGATGTGGTTCTCTGCAATCCCTTTCAACCACATGGATGGTTGAACTTTGATGAGTGTTGGAGTTACCTAATGAGTTTTGCATGTTCATCTCCATCTGGTATCCACTGAGTATTCCATATAACTCAGTGAGAGTAAGAGTCTTGAGGTTTTTAGTCCTCTTAATGACCACACAGTAGTGTGTCTATTGTCTGGGAAGAGAGGACATGAACTTCCTAACAATATCTCTATTCTCAATGGTTACACCAACATCAGCTAGAGTATCCACAATCTCAACATACCTGAAGTATTGTTGAGTCATGGTTTCACCTGTCTTGAAGGTGAAATTTTCAAACTGCTTCTTCAAGAGGTCCTTCTTGTTTTCTTTGGCTTCATTCAACCCCTCATACATCAGCTTCAGTGCATCCCATAGCTGTTTGGCGGTCTTGCACTTATTGAAACCTCTGTAGATGGAGTTAGGAAGAGCAGTTTGAAGGACTGTCATTGCTTTTTGATCAATATCAGTTTTCTTCCAATCTTCTTCAGAAAAATCATACCTTTCTTTTGGTATCATACCACCACCAGCAGCTGAAGTGGTGCATGGTACATAAAGTCCATTGGCAATAGACTCCCACATCCTAGAATCTTGAGACTTGATGAAGCCTTCCATTCTTTAGCACCAAGTATCAAAATCCTCAGGAGTGATTAGTAGGGACTTTGTCATAGTTCCAGTTTCCATATCAGCCTTTGAGATAGCTGCCATTTGAAAAGTTAAGTGAAGTGTGAAACTAAGAGGATTTAAGATGGTGAGATTTTACAATCAAGAGCCTGGAATGCTCTGATACCAATTGCAGGACCGGTAAGGGTACTTAAGACTGCAATTAGCTTCACAAGAGGAGTGATCTTAAATCACTTAACCACTCAAATAGGGAACTGGTAACTTCACTGATGATACAAAGCAACACAAGTAATATTAAAGAGACAGAACTATAAGAACAAGAACAAAGTCACAAGAACACAAGATTAAGTTTTCAAGGAAGTTGTATATTGATTTTCTAGTTTTATTACAAGTGTTTGCAAGTATGTCAAATTACAAGAATCAGGGACTATTTATACTATAACCTACAACAGTCAATATGCAAAAAGACAGTTGGAGTTTTGACTAATCTAGACCACAAGATCAATCTAAAGTCAAAAGGCAGATTGCCTTTTGACTAGTGACTATGACATGCTATAGCTCACTGACTTAATCTAATACAGACAAGTCTACGGGAACAAAAGTGGGAAGTTACAGTCAAAGACTTTTTCTACTGTTTCATAAAGTATGAAAGTTTCACCAACTAATGTTAGCTGGTGAGTCTTCAGAGCAGCAGCAGAAAGTACATCAGCTTTATCAAAAAGTAACTCAGAGAAAGCATCTTTTCTCTGTCTTCGGAAGAAATCTGTCTTCATAGCAAAGTGGCTTCGGGAGACTTTGTCTTTTGAAGTTTCGGAAGACTTCATCTTTGGCTTTGGAACAAATGAGTCTTTTGCTTCTGAAGATTTCACACTTGGAATAATTTTATGTTAAGTGTGAAACTTTCAAAGTAACTTCTTCTGAACTGTTAGCTTTGGAAGATTTTACACTTAGACTTATTTGTGAGTGTAAAACTTCTGAAGCTAGTTCATCTTTGTTCCTTAGTGCATGCAGGAAGACTTGGTTGTTCTGGTATCCTTTGGTTGCATCAGCTTTAATCTTCAGATGTTCCTTACATATATATATATATATATATATATATATATATATATATATATATATATATAATATATATACATATATATATATATATATATATGTATATATATACATACATATATATATATATATATATATATACACATATATATATATATATATGTATGTATATATATTTATATATTAAAAGATGAAACGTTATGAAAGACAAAAAAAAAAGAAAAGTAATCAAAAATATCAAAAAGATGTTATAAGGCCATATAGGAATAAAAGATGCCAATACGCACAACAATAAAAGATATGTCACAGACATACATGCTAGATGCCAATGCGCACAATAATAAAAGATATGTTCTGACATGGGAGGCAAAATCAAAAGATGAGGCACGTAAGTCTGAATTGGCATGTAAGTCCTAAACGTCATGCGAGGGCAAAACATAAGTCCGACTCGCTGTTAATAAGCCTTAAAAGTGTTAATATTCTGTGTTCACAAACATTTCTTAGGCTAGTTATGCTCTAAATAGATATTATAATAGAGAAAATAATCCTGAAAATGCTGATCAAAGGTAAAAGGTTTAAGTCAAATTGGGGTGATTTGAATCTCAAAAGTGTCTTAAAGCTGGATAAGGGTTCTACAAGATTTTGATTGTGGGATCCACTGACTTCATACAAATTAATCAAAACATGATAAATATCACAGAATATTTGTCCAAGTAAAAATTGAAGTCTTAGATTAAAGTGGATAAAACAAATTGACAATCAGAGCAACCAGTCTTCAAAATAAAGTTGGATGATGTTAATAATCGATCTCAAAGAAATAAGATCCTATACTTGAAATTTTATCAAAAATATTTTAAGCTATAATGTAAAAATTGTTTTTGTTTTTGGTTTATGATTTGTTAAATGTTTGTTTACACTTTGCTTTTGTTCAAACAAAATTTTACAAAAATTGAGGGTTTTGGTTAAAATTGTTTTTGGTTTATGATTTGTTAAATGTTTGTTTACACTTTTGCTTAAATCAAGTCAAAGGTTTCAACAAAATCAATAAAATGGATTTAAAATTTCTAAATTTACAAGGAAGTTGAACTTCTCGCACGCGAGAAGTTTAACAGACGCTAAATGTTGGCTGATGCGACTAGTTGAGCTAGTCGCATGCGAGAAGGCCAAGGGATGCAAAAGGTCTAAGTGTGCGAAGTTCTGACTTGTCGCGCGAGAAGTTAGAAAGCTATAAAAGCAACAGTTGTAAAAATAGTGAACTATTCGCATCGCATAACTGACATTCATTCTCTCAGAATTTCTAAGTGTTCAAACGTATTTATCTTTGTTATACATGTTCATTTTTGTCGCATACTCATTTTCGTACTTTAACCGAACTAATAAGGACATAAAAACATAAAATTGAACAAAATTAACCATATGAAACCTTAAAATTGAACTAATCGACATCCAATGAACATGATTTATTAGTTAAAATACACTGTAAATGCTCAATTTGAAAATCTAATATTTTAGACTTGTCACATGTGAAAAGCCTTTGGAATATGAACAGATGCGATAAGTTTTCAAATTGTTCAGGACCTTTCACTTGATTTTTGACTTGTCATGCGAACATTTGACTTATGGTCAAACTTGTTTCATACGAACAGTTGAACCTGTCACACGAAAAGTTGCATGCGAATTCTTTAGTTCATGCAAAAAGTTCAAAATTTTCAATTCAAAATTTTTCTAAATGTTGAATTATTGTGTATGAGTAACTAATTAATCTTTGTCTTTAATCATCTTTCAGATGGATTGACAAATGGTTTTTAACAAAAACCACAATGCTGTTGCTTTCCTTGGAGATGTACCTGATGAGAAGGCGTTGTTGAGATCTATGATTCATCGCCTAAAGATTTCCCGTATATACCATGCTATTAATGCTAATCCCACTATCTACTCTGATGTGGTCGATCAGTTCTGAATTAAAGCAGCCAATAAGAGAGATGATCAGGGAGAACCTTGTATTTCAGCTATGATCAAAGGGAAAAGATTAGTTATTACTGCAGAGGTTATAAACAATGTCTCACTGTTGGAGGATCAGCCAAATGTGCCAAGTTAAGATATATGATGACATGGTAAGAGACTGTCTTAAGAGGATGGGTTATGATCACCGGTATCCATCACTGGAGAAGAAATATTTACCTCCATTCTGGAAGTATCTATTTCATATGGTGATTGACTGCTTAAGTAACCTAAAGGTTAGGATCGATAGCTTAACTATTGTGTTCGGATCCCTTGTGTTATTACTCGTTGATGATTTACCATATAACATATCCAAGACTATGTTTGTGGAGAAGTAGAAGAACATGATTGCCGCTGTGGGGAAAAAGTTTATCATGTATCCTAGATTCATATAGATGAGAGTGAATGTTGCTCACCCTGAGTTAGTAATGTCTGATTCATCTACCTATGTTGTCATGGTTATGAAGGAAGACATATTCTCATAATTGATGGATATCGAGAAGAAGCTTAACAACAAGAGATTGTAGCTCCTCAAGCTGATACAACTGGTCCATCTAGTAGTACTGCTCAAGATGCTCAAGAAAGTTCTCCAGGAGCTAGGATGTCTAATTTAGATGAAGTGAACACCTGGTTCACAGATAGTGAGAGTGAGACGGATAGTGACCAGATCAGGAATGTTCCTTATGTATTGCAAGAACAACCCAGAGTGCAAGAAACTCCAACCAAACACACTGCTGATGAAAGAGACATTGATTTTGTTCTTGAGGATTCCCCATCTACTCAGAGGAGAAAGAAGAAGATGGCCAGGAAAAGTGTTGATTCTGATAGTAAGCGTCAAACCCTATTGACCATTCCGTCAACAAGTTTTGATATTCCTGTGTTAGACACTCCGGTCACAGCAAGTGAGGCTACACCATTAGAGACATCAGTGATTGTTACAGAATGAACAACTGTAACATCATCTTCTATGCCTGATGCTGATGATGTGTTGAGTACTACTCCAAAGGATCAGGAGTACTACTCCTGCATAAAGACATGGTGCTAGTACTTCATCTGGTTCACCTACACCTGTCACTCTTGAATAGCGTGTACATACATTGGAGAGAGAGATGATGTAAAAGACTCAACAGATCTATAATCTAAATGTTTTAAATCAAGATAAGGATGAGTGGATTAAGAGTTTGGAGCATCAGTAATAGTTAATGGTTAGTTACAGATCATGGACCAGAACAGTCGACAGCAAATCGCTGGTCCTGAAGTTGCTGATGATCACACTACTACTACAGAGCATATCATTGATCCTTCTATGACGGAAAGGACAACAAACATTGTTGATGTTGATCAAGAGCCATCTTCTACTATTCCTACTTTGGCTACTGAGGATCAAGCTGTAGTATTCACTGGAGAGGCGTTTGTGGAGCCTTGGCATGATATTCCTATTCCTAAGCCAGTTCACGATGATGATGACTTGGAGATGGTGGATTTTAATTATGATAAAGAAGAAGACAGAGATGATGATGATGATGATGATGATGGTGATGATGATGAGGAGGATGGAAATGATGACAAGAAGGATGGTGATGATCAAGGTGGTGATATGGGCTCAGATGTTGGTCCTTCTATGTCATCGGGTTCTGCTAATGTCTCCGGACCAAGTCTTGATGATACAGTTGACTATACTCTACTAGATCCAGCTACTGAAGAATCATATAAGAAGGAATTTTATACATTTCAGCAACAGATAATTGCTGAGGAATCTGAAAAAGATTTTGATACTTTTGATGATTTAGAGGAGATTATAGATTACACTGACATATTTGGAAATAGTCTAAAAGACTTATTTACCGATATTTTGATTGAAAAAGGAGAGATAGTGGGTCAGTCAAGTGTCAAAGAGACAATTGACAAGACAGCAGATCTAAGTGGTCAAAGTGTTGTATGTCAGGTCGGAAATATTACGTTTGATGCTCCTCCTCCACCAACTTATATTCACATGCGGAGACATTCTAAACCTTTCAAAAGGTACGAAAACTCAGAACCTATTCTTAGTTGGGCATACGATGCTGAGAAGATGATATATGTGAAAAAGAAAAAGGCTGGTGATATAGATTATTATCAAGACAAGCACGACATTCATACACTCAGAGCTTCAAATTTATATATTATGGGTCCTTTTTTGTTCATTATTCCAAGCAAGTATGGAAAAGGGGAATTGGAATATAAATATGATATGGAGATAGAGTAAGACCAACTTCAAGGACTTGAAAACTACCAAATCCAAAGGCATTGAAGATGAGACGTGTCTAGACCCAAACACTAATAAGACAATAAAGATAAGGGCTATAAACATCCTAGATATGCTAGAAAGATCCCAATACATGCTCATGTGCCAGTTAATAGCTTGTTAAAAGCTCATGTTGTGGAGTTGTGAGAAGGAGACTGGACACTCGTTAATATACTACGTTGACAAAGATTACCATATCACCGACCCTATGGATCTGCTTATGTTTGGAAGAGATGATTTGATGAGGTTTTAGGCTTGTCCAATTGAAACTGATGAATCTGTTCATGTTTTGACAGCACAGTTTGGTTGGTTGATTACGTAAGCCCAGAACAACAAGATGTATGCTTATGGGGGCAGTTACAAGGTTGCTGACGTTGACTTCTAAAGCATTGATTCTTGAAGCCTAGGGGGAGATTGTATGGGTTGAACCTAGAGGATCAGCAAATCGAATATAGATTATGAAGATCAAGTCACGCGAGAACCTAAAGTTGCCGCACGAGAAGTACATCTCGCGCGAGAACTATGCGAAAAGTTTATAGTTTAGTAAAAATAGTAGTTGGTTGATGTAATTAATAGAGCTTTTGTTATTTCTAGATTTCGCATGCAACTGTAATCATTCAAATCAGAGAGCAATACACATCAAAGTTTATTTACATTCGTGTTCATCTATATCTCTTTCAATCTTATTACCATGATGATTATATTCAGTGTTCTTGTCATGAGATCGATCTAGTTTGTTAAGTGTTGATCATTACACTTTAATTTAGATATGTTAAATCAACTTGCTGTGATTCCTTAACTAAGAATCCCAAAGTCACATCCTATTACAAACATCACTAGAGATGTTGAAACTAAGATGAGAATAAGAGGACAAACCTATGATATAAATGTTTGTCTGCACTTTAGGTTTTTATCCCAGATTCAGCCAAAGAAATTTGACGAGGCTTTGAGACATGGAAGCTAGATTGAAGCAATGTAGAAGGAACTATTTCAATTCAAGAGACAAGGTGTTTGGAACTTATGTCCTCTTCCTCTTGGGAAGATGCCAATAGGTACCAAGTGTGTTTTTACGAAAAAGAAAGATGATAGAGGGCTTGTCATCAAGAACAAGGCAAGACTGGTAGTCCAAGGGTACACTCAAGAGGAAGGGATTGACTACACAGATGTTTTTGCTCCTATAGTAAGACTTAAAACTGTTAGAATATTCCTTGCTTTTGCTGCATCAAAGGATTTCAATGTCTACCAACTCTACATCAAGTGTGCTTTTCTATATGGGGTGATAGATGATGAAGTGTATGTCAAGCAAACATCTGGCTCTGCAAATCCAGATCAACTTGATTATGTCTGCAAGTTTGACCAAGCTCTTAATGGGCTGCATCAAGCTCCAAGGAAGTGGTATGAGACACTGTCACAGTATCTAGTTCAACATGTTTACAAACAAGGCACTATTGACAGCACACTCTTCATCAAAAGAATAGGGAATGACTTGATGTTGGTTCAAGTTTATGTTAATGACATTATCATTGGGTCAACTAAGGAAAAACTCTACAAGAGTTTAAGAAGCTGATGAAGAATTGGCTTGAAATGAGTGATATAGGGGAACCTAATTTCCTTTAAGGAATTCAAGTGAAGCAGGTTGACAATGACATCTTTATAAATCAATCAACGTACTTACAAGACATACTAACCAGATTTCATTTGTTGATTGTAAGGTTGCTAAGACTCCCATAGGTAGAAATCACTCCCTAGGACTTGATCTTGAGGGGGAGTATGTTAATGAACATCTTTATAGGGCTATGATTAGGTATCTTATGTACCTAACAGCCAACAAGCCTGATATCATGTGCAAGATATCAAGCCAACCCCAAGATGTCGTACCAAGTTGCTATCAAGAGGATTCTTAGATACCTTAAAGGAGCTCCCATACTAGGCATATACAAATAGTGATTGTGGTGGTTCGAATATGACTCCTAAGTCTACATCTGGGGGATGTTAGTTCCTTGGTGGAAGAATAGTCTCATAGCAATGCAAGAAGCAATCCTATGTATCTTTATCAACTTCTAAGCTGAATACATTGCTGCTGGAAGATGCTATGCTCAAGTGCTTTGGATTTAGAATCAAATGCTAGATTATGAATTCAACTTCAAGAAGACTCCTATCAACATAAACAACAATAGTGCTATCTCCATCATAGAGAATCCACTGCAGCACTCAAAGACAAAGCACATCAGTATCATGTAGAATTTGATCAGAGTTAATTTTGAAAAGGGATTGATAAAACTAGTCAAAGTTAACACAAATGAACAATATACTGATCTGTTCACAATTACATTTAATAAACAAAGATTTAAATATTTTGCATCAGTTGTTGGGATGATTAACTTTGAGTAGATTGTCTTAAATTAATTTCAAAATTATTTTCCAAAATTGTGTGTCTTTAATGTTGTCTAATTTATCACTCATATAAGCCCAGTTAATCTTGGAAGAAATTTTTCAATGTATATATTTCTTAGAATTATAAGAAGTATAGACAGATTTTCTCTTAGAAGACATTAGATTTGACTTTGGAAGAAAATTATCTCTTCAAAACTAATAATTGCTTACTAAGGGACTTACCTTTGGAAGAAATTCTAATATATCATCCGAAGCTTAAATCTACTTCTAAGTACTTACATGTTTTGAAGGAAAATTTTCTTTAGAAAGCAATTTAGTCTCGGAAGTTTTATTTACTCTTTGAGTAAATCTTCTGAAGCTTAATCTCTTCCAAAACCAAATTTGTCTAGGAAGCAAAATTACTCTAAGTACATTTTCTTCCGAAGCACTTCTCTAACTAAGGAATATATTCCAAAGTCAATTTAGATTCGAAAGTTTTTCTTAAACTTCCGAAGGCAGATTACCTTCGGAAGATTTTCGACCTCCCGGATAACTAACTTTTAGGGCACTTTTTCAGAGGGGGGACCGACATCCAAACTTCAAAGTTTATCTTTTGTAATAACTTTGTCTCAAATCCAAACATATAAATAGCCCTTACAATGGATCTCCCTCTCTCTTCTTCTTTATCAACAAATCTCAAGCCCTAAATCACCCACAAAACCTTGTTTTTCTTTCAATCTCTCTCATAAAACCTTCATAAAATTGCCAACCCTTAACCCTAAAACCAACTAGCTTTTGTTATGCATCTTCACAAGCAACACATCCAGGTTGCTCTATTATTAGCTGAGAAAGACCCTTCTTTTCTAGGGATCAGCAACTTTCTTTCCCCCTCTTCCTACCTTACCACTTTTACCATAGACCCTCCTCTCTATGAAGATCAACTGCTAGAATTCTAAAGGACCTACCAAGAGGTCATTATGGATAGTGAGAAGGCACTATCTACCATGATGTAGGTGAGGAAAGTGTTCATCACTCCAGCCACCATTAACTAATATTTGAGGCTGGATGATGAAGAATGTGAACTGTGTTTCCCAAAGAGTCAGTCAACGGCTCATTCCAGCTGATAAGCTATGAAGGTGACTTCTTAGTCAAGACCTTCAGGAAAGGAAAGGTATTCTCTTAATGGAAATACCTCCTCCATGTTGTCATCCACTCACTATCCAACAAGCATGGAGGATGGGACCAAGTTCTAGAGGATCTTTCCTACAAAGTCCATAGAATGGTCTAGGGGATGAAGTTCAGGTATGCACAATTTGTCCGGGGTAGAAAGAGCCCTTGTCCCAAAAATGTTAGAGCTCCCTGCTCAAGGTGACAACTTGGCAATCCCAGCCAATGTTGTACCCACACCTTCTTCATCTTCAACACCCACAAAACCACAAATCACCATCACCTACCAAAGAGAAACAAACAAACTCCTGCTTAGTCTATTCAGATTGAGCAAGCCACCATATACTCACCCATATAGGAGCAAGTAGAACACAGAGCTCTATTTCTCTGAGGAGCAGGCCACTCCTATTAATTCTATGATTAGTGCTGAGGTTCCTCATGCTCAGCCTGATGAGCTCATAATCCCAGCAACAAGCCTTCATCTTGAGTCTCAAAACTCAGATGAACAACCTTCAAGGGAAAGATACCATCCCAAGCCGTTAGATCTTAACCAAGTAATCCCCAACCTAGAATTCTATGATGATGAACAGATAGGATTTAGTGGTATTTCTTCTCCTCCCCTAATTAAGGAGAGATAAATACTCATACTACTCGTATATCTAGCCTATATCATTCATCCACTACTGAGGTGGACCTCTCTGATCAAGTTCAAGAGGTCCATGTGGAAGAGGCTCATATTTCTGAAAGTGATTATGATGATCAAGTATAGGGTGGTATTCACCTTGCCATTAGTTATAGCTTAGTTATTATTGTAATAGGATCTAGTTTAGTTTTGTTTGTATTGTGTATTCTGTGGCATGTGAAACTACATGCGAAACTATTGTTTCGCTTGGTAGTTTCACATGGTCACAGAGCCTGACAGTTTTGCACCATTCGAAACTGTATGCAAAACTAGGTCCTATATAAGTATGTTTGTTTGTTGATCATTTTGGAACTCGAGGAACATTAATGAAATACTACTGATTTGAGTTCATTGTGTATTGGTAGGAGATTATTATTGTTATCTTTCAGCAATGTTCTTTATCATGTTATCAAAAACATATTTCAAATGGGTTTTGCTTGATTGTGTTTATTCTTGTATCATTACTTGGTTGCCAAGTTATTGGAAATAGTGATTACATGAGGATTCTGGTGTTAAAACTTCATCAAAAGTGCGTTTATATGATCATTTGGACCAACAATATGGTATCAGAGCCTTTGTACTCTTGATTGTTTATGTTATTGGTTAAGTTTTTGACATATTGTAAGGCCCCGTTCCGGGAAACCCCACAGTTAGATTTGGAAATCAGAAACACAAGTTCTCGAACATCAAATTTCATTAATATACGCAGCGGAACGTACAAAAATTTCTACCGTTAAGCAATTACATCAAAAGATCACTTTAGCTATCTATCTAAAGCTCTAGGCTGGGATGCCAGTGTCGATCATGTGTCAGGTAGCTCTCTCCCATCCATGCCAAGCTCACCCCTAAAAATGTATAGCATACCTGTCAATCTAATATGCATTCAAAAGTCAGCAATGCTGAGTGAACTCCAGGTTTACAAGAACAAAGCTCCGACATAAATGCATGCCTTATCATTTTCAACATTCATAAAAACATTAACTGTATACATCATCTTACCGAACTCGTTGGATAATTATACTTTAACTTTCACTTTACCATCCACTTTACCCTTACATTACCCATACATTACTTTACTTTACTTGTACCGTTACGTTACCCATACGTCACTTTACTATTCGCTTTACATTACATTACCCATACTTTACGTTACTTTACTTTACTTTTCCATACACTTTACGTCATCATTTGAACATAGCACGAAGCATAGTTCCCATCGGGTGAGAATGCGCAAAGCACGTCTCCTATCAGGTGAGCACACCTAAGTGTAACTCCTATAGGGTGAGAATGCACGAAGCATATCTCCTATCAGTTGAGCACACCGAAGTGTAACTCCTATCAGGTGAGAATGCACGAAGCATATCTCCTATCAGTTCAGCACACCAAAGTGTTACTCCTATCGGGTGAGAATGCATGAAACATATCTCCTATCAGTTGAGCAAACCGAAGTGTAACTCCTATCGGGTGTGAATGCACGAGGCATATCTCCTATCAGTTGAGCACACCGAAGTGTAACTCCTATCGGGTGAGAATGTAGGAAGCATATCTCCTATCAGTTGAGCACAATGAAGTGTAACTCCTATTCGGTGACAAATGCATGAAGCATATCTCCTATCAGTAAGTGTAACTCCTATCGGGTGAGAATGCACAAAGCATATCTCCTATGCAGGGTACTAGGGTAACTTATTCTTTCATGTTTCACAGGTGAATTAACATCGTTCTTTAACCTTTAACTATCATGATATATATACATATATATATATATATATATATATATATATATATATATATATATATATAATATACATACATACTTTCATTCTTTAGCATTAAGTTCATCACTAAGTCATTATTAATGCACGTTTACGAGGTAAATTAACAGGTAACAGTCTAAAGTTTTCGCGCAAGAACCCGCATTCGAGCGGAAACTTCTCTTTCGTGCAAGAACTTTCAAAAGCTAACTGTCAGCAGACAAAATCACAGTTCGTGCGAGAACTTACCTCTCGCGTGATAACTTCTCTGGTGTACACAACTTGCTCCCCAAGTTATCACTCCCTTAGCCCTTTTTCTCCCAAAACATGCTATAACAGTTATAAACATCATTCTTTCACAAAAAATTCATTCAGGTGTGCATATTAGCCCCAAAACATGATAAAACACGTAAAAGAGGGGTCTAGAACTTACCTAATGATATCCTCGCACACGAACACCACAAAACCAAGAATGTTTAGAGCCAAACGCTACATAATCATTCTGCAATATCATTACATACGATTCATATATGCATAACTACATCAAATATCGACGAATACATACGTTAGACACCACCTAGCACCAACTTCTCTTTTCACAAGCACAACAGCAGGACTTTTCGCATGCAGTAGAGAAGATTGGGTGCATGGGCCTATCTATAGTGTCTCTCTTTCCTCGCAGCTATTCTCACGCAAGAACTTCTGTTGGTGCGAAAACTGCCTCCATGCGAGAACTTGCTGACTAGCGCGAGAACTCCACTTCTCACACGAGAACTTCTCTTTTCAACAAATAGAATTTGGGGCGTTACACATATTCATTTTTTCAATCTTTTTGGATCTGTTTTACGTTTTTTTATCTATGAAACTGATTGAAAAAGGTGTGGTGTGTGTCTGGGAAAATTATGAAATCATTAGATTCTAAATTGGTTGTGTTTTGTGTGAGGATTGGTGATTGTTTGGTCATTTTTGGCAAAAAGGGGGTTAACAGATTCATTGTGCGAAACTAGTGTTCATCATGCGAAACAACTGTGTGAAACTACCCCAATCAGAAGATTTTTGGTGCTTGTGATTTCTCTGTGAATCTAGAACGAAAGTACATCAATTTGATTAGTTTCTTTAGCGAAACTGCTGCCCATTTATCACTGAACGAAAGTTCAATAGTTTCTGGCGAAACTGTGGTCAACACTAGTGCCAAAACTACAATGAAACTAGTGCCGAAACTACTGCCAGAACGATCTGCAAAAGTACTGATTTGTGCGAAACTACTTGTTTTTTATTTTCTCAAAGTAGTAGTATTTCATTAATGTTCCCCGAGTTCCAAAATGATAAAGAAACAAACATATTTATACAAGACCTAGTTTCGCATGGTATGAAACTGTCATGCTCTATGACCATGTGAAACTACCGAGCGAAACTATAGTTTCGCATCAAGTTTCGCATGCCACAGAATACACAATACAAACAAAACTAAACAAGATCCTATTATAATAATAACTAAGATATAACTAATAGCAAGGTGAATACCACCCTTTACTTGATCACTAATACTCCCCCTTGGGGGGTATTCACCTGCCGAGTCTTCTGGGTTAGCTCCTACCGATGCTTTCTCCAACATCCTTTCCAAGTCCCTCACTTCTGCATCCCGATCATCATGTTCCTACACACTCTATTCGAGCTGCTTGATCTCCGATCTGACTCCCCTAGCTTTGTTGGCCACTCTCTCAAACAAACTAGCCTCTGCCTTGGTCTCTTCTCCCGCACCAAACTTAATCTAATTTTCATATAATACCTTGAGATCATTAGCACTAAATGAGAATACCTCCAATGGATCAAACAATCATATTCCATTTCTGTCCTTCAACCGCACTTCTACAGTCTTGACAGTTATTGATCTGGTACCCTCACCCGATTGACGGTCTATGCAGGCTTCAGCTTTAGCACTATCTTCCCCTTTCTTGTTTCCTAATCTGTAACTTTCTTTGACCTCCTCCTCTCTGTCTTCATGTATCCAAAAGTAGCAAAATTGTCCTGAATGCCCTAGCGAATCTCATGTTCTAGCAATGTGGCGTGCTCGCTTAAACTAGAATCCAGCAGTAGGATCTCTGCGAGCCTTCTCAAATCCCACCTAGGAAGAGTCTTAAATGCCTTCCTCTTATACAGATATGAGATCCCCCCACACCTCTTTATCATAAACATCTTTAGTTCAGGATTGTACTTCCAACTTACGATCTTCTTATCAGATTCTTTTCTATCCGGTTCTCTGATGTTTTGAAAGAGTGGGGAAAGCTTTTGTGGCTCTTCCACCTTTATGAACAAATCCTCTTTATCCATCTCTATGATATCTCCTTCAGCTGAATTCCTCTGAGCCACATATGTCATTGGTCTCTCTTCCACTTCATAGAATTCTAGCTCAGAATCATAGTCCACAAGTTGTTCTTCAACCTCCTCCTTTCTTCTATTAACTTGAGCTCTATATTTCTATTTTCACCACCTGCTCTTTCCTCCCTAATCACTTCATTTCCAGTAAGATTAATATCTATATCCAGCCCCGAATCCATAAATCCAGCCTCTATTACCTCATCAACATTTCCTCCAACGTCTCCTTCATCGCATCCATCACCATCTCCACTATTTTTCTTAGCTTTAATAGTTTCAACACCAACATCACCTCCACTAGCTCCAGATCCACAAACACCACTACCACTAACTTCAGATGACTTTTGAATGAATGTATACTAAGATGTGTTAGTCATATCCCAAATTTCTAGATCAGTTGGTACATTAGCAACACCTGCTATTCTTCTCAACTTGCTTACTTCTTCCAGCAATCTTCTAATCAAATCTTGTTGGTTTAGCATCATCTTCTTCATTTCATCCATCTCACTTTCCCTCTACCTCTCTCTCTTTTTGTAGTTTATTAGTTTAGTCTTGATCATGCTTTGCTCATTTAATAAAGATGTGTTAACATTCCTGATTACATCCTCATCAAGTTCTAATCTAATGTCCCTTCTTTGTGGCCCAGCATCTCCTGTAGGCCCAGTCTCTGGAATTACTGGCTTCTTGCTTTTACTTCTCCTTTCCCGTGTAGGAGAATCAACTCTAACTTGAGAAGATGATTTCTCTCCACTCTTTTATTCCTTTTCTTCCTCATGTCTTCTCCATTTCATCCAGTTGCTCCTCAAATGTCATCTTAGTCTCTCTTGTATATTTCTTTCTTTTCTTCCTCTCCTTTGCAATTCCTCCACTTGCTGTTGCTCTATGTTCCTCCATAGTGATCAGGGTCTTGATATAGTTCCATCTATCCTTAGTGTACATATTCTCCAGCAAGTATGAAATTTTTCAAGAAAAATCGTGCGTGGAGGCAGCACAATCAGCAAATATTCTCAAGTTCATAGGGGGACTTCAGCTCATCTCCAAGTTTCGGTATGTTTGGCTTCAAATAATTGAGAATGATCTGAATGAATCTTGGGTATAAAAGCCACAAATCCTTCTTTAGAGCCATGATGTTCTCCAGCAAATACTCATGAATAGTCTGAGCAATGTTTGCCTTTTCTCCTCTACAGGATATGATCATGCCTGTGGACCACTTCAGATTCAGACCATCAGATCCACCCTTTCTATGATCCAAGCAACTAATGAAAACATGCGCAGTGAACCTTGATTCCTCCGATAGATACGTCTTCCTGATCTCGTTTCCTTTCTCAAAATCATTTCCCTCGTATCCAATTGCTTTGAATGCTATAATAACTTCAGAATTACTCATCTCTACATCCTCGCCCATATCACCTTCCAGCCTCAAAGCCCTAGCCACCATCTCAAGTGAGATCTCAATCAACTCCACTTGAACAGATGCTCTGATGATCTTCTCTGTTATACAAGAGTATAGATCTGAACTAGTGTTCATAGTAGGAAACTACTATGCGAAACTACCCCAATCAGAAGATTTTTGGTGCTTGTGATTTCATTGCGAATCTAGAACGAAAGTTCATCACTTTGATTAGTTTCTCTAGCGAAACAGCTGCCCATTTATCTATTAACAAAAGTTCAATAGTTTCAGGTGAAACTGTTGTCGACACTAGTGCCGAAACTACATCGAAACTAGGGCCAAAACTGCCACCGAAACTATCTGCGAAACTACTGATTTGTGCGAAACTATTGGTTTTTAACTAGTGCTAAGTTAAGTAGGTCATTTATCTTCACAAAGAAAACCAAAAGGGACTCCTCCTGTCGATGGATTATAAATATCATATTACTTAGAAGCAATACCGATCAATATGATCTTGGATCATGGAATAGTCATCTTGAGAATATTCATCTTGACAAGAAATTATCTACGTAATAAATATGTATTACAAGCACTAAGGGCCGGAGCTCAGTTGGTAGAGCACCTGGTTTACACGCGCGTCGATGTTTTTTTGGGGAGTGCATCACGCAATCAAAAAAATTGATCTTATTGAGAAATCGATGTCTTACTCCACAAATTTGAGGGAAGAAGAGAACAATAGCCTGACAAGGGTTCGTAGGTGCTAGTTAAGTGCCAAACGGATCCCATCATTGATTTGATATATTGATAAGGTGAATACCCAGTCTATTCAATGCTAGGCAGAGTATGCGGGCCTCAAAAAAATCTCTTTTCATCTATGAACTTTAAGGTGTATGAAGTTTCATATATGATTTTTAAGTAGAGAGATAGAGACTTCAATTCACTTAGGTTAATCTAGGCCATAGGCAGACCTACATCAAGATAACCCCACTTGAAAAACTTTGGTAGTGTTCCTAAATCTAAATAAACATAATGACTCAGAGCACATGGAGCCATCTTCTTCTTTTTCTGTCAAAAATAAAAATGGCGGACTAGCTGATATTTCTCTCAGTTAATGAAAGAGCCCAACGCATAAAAAATGCATGTTGGGTTGAAACAGTTCAGATCATTTTGATAATAATAAGTTTGATCTGTTTTACCGAGAAGGTCTATGGTTTGAGTCCGTATAGCCCTAGAGCCCTAAAAAAATGAAAATCAAATCAAAAAATGAATATTCAAATACAAAAAATCGTATTTTTTTATTTGAATTTCCTTGTTATCTTTTGGTGTATTAACTCTATGTCTGTCAGTAGAAATTTACAACAGATTTGGTGAATACAAAAGTACAAAGGCCTTGTACGATGCTCTATGTGAATTCTATGATGGTAATGAAGAATTGGTCAAAGATAAATTTGCTCATGCTAAAAAAGAAATAAATTCATTTGTTGGACACAAGAATGAGAGTCTCATTGATCTCACCAACCATTTTCTATCTGTCATAGGCACTTTGAAGAAGTATGATAAGAAGCTGTCAAATAATGAACAATTGAAAAAGCTTTTAGACTATTACCACCTTAATGGAGCTGGCAAGTGAAAATGCTGAAGCAAGAAAGGGGATTTCTAAACTACAAGCTCATGGATATAATCAACAAGTTGATGTCTTTTAAGTTAGATCTGAAATGTAAAGAGTAAAACCAAGCAATGCTTCCATCTCAAGCCTACTCACAGAATGCTACTCTTATTTCATCTGGTTTCGAGTCACCAATGAACATGTCACCTTATAGGGGGATGACTGATACTTCTGACAAGTCCACCGAAAATGGATCTACATCAAAAACTTCAAATCTCCCACAGATTCCATCGGAGAGTATGGCTTTATTTGGTCTTTTTATGTACAGTTTTTAGGCTTTGGTAGCTGGTGAGTTCACGACTAGAGGAATGACTACCAAAGACATGTATTAGGTGGATCTTGATGATTTGGAAGAAGCTGACCTTCAGTGGAAGATGGCTATAATCACTCTTCGAGCAAGAAGATTCATGGAGAGAACATGAAGAAAGAACTTTGGAAACCAGAACACAAAAGTTGGATTTGACAAATCAAAGCTAAGATGTTTCAGCTGCAAACAGCTCGGGCACTTCGAAAGAGAATGTCCGTCTCCCATCGCACCTAACCAGGAACTGGGGTTACTAGGGTCATTCCAATCGGTGATAAAGAAGAGAACAAGCATAAGAAAGAAATAGCTCTCGTAACTAACTTTGACCAGAGTGCAGAGTTAGCCGAGACTGAAGAAGAAATCAATCATGCCTTGGTAGCTGAAATTGTAGAAGTGGTGAACGGTAAAGCTGATAAGAAGTAGGAGAGTGAGGTGAAAGACAACATAAGGAATGATTATGAGAAAGAGGAGAAGGATGAAGCCACAAAAAGAATAAAGAAAAAGGAGGTGAAGGGTAACACAAGGGTCTGCATTTGTGAAAAGGCCTTAGCTGCTGAGAAGAAGGTCATGGATATTCCATACGAGGTAATTCAAGATATGTGTTCATCTGCTTGCAAAATTAGCTTATTTGGTATTTATAAGGTGAACAAAATATTAATGGAAAATGAAGATGAACTAAAAATAATAAACGAGGAACTCCAAAAAATGAAGCAAAATATTTTATGAAATTAAATGAAGCTTTAAAAGAGAATGATCACTTAAAAAGAACCCTTTTTGAGAGAAATGTGGAAGTTAATACTTTAACTGAAAGAGTAACTTTTGCTAAATTTGAGACTATTAAACTTAAAACAAAGCTTGATAAATGGATGATTTCTAGAATGAATCAAGAGGAACTCTATAGCAAACAAAGGGGAGCTAGAATTAAAACAGGGTTGGCTGTGGTGAAACCACCTATGTTTATCCGCCTCCTAGCACCTTTTGCTATTCTCCAATGCCTACACCTCACCCTACAGATAGTTTAATTGAAAAAGATACTAAAAGTTTGTTTGCAGGTTTAGAAGGGATGAATCTTAAAGTGGTTCGAGAAGATTATGATTATGGAGGAAGTTGAGGTCTTGGAATTTATAGTTCTAGTTCTTCTAATTTCAAGAAGTCTTTTGTAGATAATAGTTTCAGTATTATAGATTGAAGATTGAGTAGTTTAAATTCAAGTTGTTCTTATTCCAGAATGTCTGAATCAAATAGAGTTGATGTTTCAAATGTCAATAAACAAGATTGTGTTATCAGTAAAGGCCATCAAAATTTTTCAAAATCAAATTGTTTTGAAAAATTCATCTCTCCCCCTTCCCCACTTTCGCTCCAATTCGAATTACTAATCCGAAAGAAACAACGCCCTCACATGATTGTAAAATTCAAGAGATAAGAGAATCCATAAATCCTGACAGACCAATGGACTCAGAAAACAAATCATAAGAAGTGCACGTCACTTACAATGATTGTGATTATCTTATGTCCGAATGTGAAGAAGAGATTATCATGGATCATGTTTTTATCCAAAAGGATAAAATAAATTTTTTTAAATCTCGTTGTTTCAAATGTGGTAAGGATGATCACGTCATTAAGCACTGCCCGGAGGTTGTAAATAGGAATGTAGATAACAGATCTTTAGGAAATAGAATAAATCATTTTGTTGATAGTTTCTTATGTAAAAATTCATCTCCACAAAGAACCAAGCTGGTTAAGGTTTCGGTCCAAGTGTCTAAATAATTTTCTTAAATCAATATGCCAAGATCATTCGAGAAGGACTATCAACAGCTTTTGGCACGTTGATAGTGGATGCTCCAGGCATATGACCAGATTGAAAGTCCTTCTTACCAGGTATCGAATAATAAAAGGAGGATATGTGGCTCTTGCGGGTGATAAGAAAGGAGGTAAAATGATAGGTCAAGGTGAGGTATCAAATGGTTCTTTAACCTTAGATGCATGATCGGTGTTTATCTCACAAAACAAGATATTCTAACAAACTCACTTTAATATCACTCGGTTAGATAAAGCAGAATCTCAACTATGTTCGCAAGTAATATAACAAGTTAATAAAAACAAGAACACAAGAATGGTTTTTCAAGATTCTTGTATATATTACTTCTCAACTCAATATTACAAGACTCTTACAAGCATGGTTCCTTAAGTTATAATGAGAAACTATATATACTACTATCTACAGCTGGTTATACTTGAAAAACTAGCTAGAATCTACAACTAGACAAATACTACATTGCTAGAAGTAAAGTATCTAAGATAAAATACTATCCTAGATTAGGTACTCATGATAGGTCCATGACTTACCTTTTGTCAGCAACTAAGAATGGCAATTGTACTAACTGATAATGGGTGAACAGTGGATTAAAGTATGGTCAACTACATGGGTGTGGGAAATCACCATGCAGTATATTAGAGTTTGCAGTGGACTATCAGACAGACCATACTTATGTTCGCTGGTTCATAGTTGGTTCTTCCGAAGCTTAATGGCTTTTGAAGAATAAGTTCTTTCGAGGCCATTTAGACTTCTAAAGAATCAACTTCTTTCGAGTCTTTTGCAAGTCTTCAGGACTTTATTCATCGGGAGACTTCGTCTTTAGAATCTTCTAAGTTGTATACTTCAGAAGGAGAACTACTTAATCTTGGAAGACTGAGTTCTCTCTTTGAAAGTTCTTCATACTTGGAGCTTCAAAAGATCTTTGACTTGTCTTCGAAAGAGCAGCTTTGTCTTTGGAAGACCACTATAGTTGTACATCAAAATCTTCTAAGTTTGTTTTGGTTGCACCAGCCTCATATGATCCAACAAACTCCCTAGGCTGATGCTACCAAAACTTCACTTCTTCCTACTCCTCAAGGTCTTCAACACAACAGAAAGCAGATATTTGTTTGTCTCTTTGTTCTTCCCTGATATGGTGGTGAGGAGTTTGTACAAGTCATCCGTTGAAAGTAGATCTAATCTGCTCTGGATGACATGTACCCTTTGTTCTATCCCTCTGAAGACAGTTAGTTGATGGGAACTGTAGTCTTATTCCCATCTAACTATAGGATCAGAAGATGGTCATTCAACCATCTTCAAGAATATTTTTCCTTTTCTGTTTGCTCCGTCTTCTTCTTCCTTTGCTCTCCTTTTCAACTCTTCTTTAGTTTGGGCCTTTTTGTAAACTAATCAACATAAAGAGTGCTCAAATGATTCCTTATATGAGCAGCAATTTAAAAGTTGGAGGGATTGGAGAATGGTCTCTCTTCTAACTCAGCAATGTCAAATATGCTAGAGTGTAGTAGAGCAGATGTATCAAGTCTGTTTACTTAACCATTCTCCCTTTGCACAACAAAGCTATGTGTTGGTTCATCAGACCTGCATCGAACAATCTGGCTTCTAGGATTAAGGGGATTAGTTGGTAGCTTGTCCCTTTTTCTTATATCCAGCAAAGTCACCAGTCTCCTTCTTACCTTCTTCTCTTCTTTTTTTTAAGTGTATCAGAATTGATTGCAAGAAATTGGAGAGCTTGGTCAAGTGTTCCCCTTAGCACATCAAGGAATGCATCTCTTGTGAGGGAACATGAAGAGCCATCAATGTATTTGAGATTTGTAGACTCTCCCTCATAAGAGATGTCACTCAAGGTTATGTAGTTGGTGAGCTTCCTTTTGATCTTCTTGAATTCTTCTAAGAACAGGGGCTTAGATGGTTCAGAAGATGGTTTGGGCAGTGATTGGGTTCAGGATTGTGTTTTGTGTTTTAGGATATTTGGTGGTGGTAGTTGTGGAGAAGCAGGGGTTGAAGGTGTAGAAATTATGGGTTCATGGTTGTAAGGTTTAGTTGTTGGCATAGTTTTGACAGGGAAGGGAAAAGGTGTGGGCATAGGTTGTGGTTTAGGTGCTGGTTTGGGTTTAGGAGTTGGTTTTAGTGTCATCTTCTAAGTACTTTGCATTAGAGGTGCCTCCTACCTTCTCCCTAGGCGAATGTCAGCCTTGATATCGCTGCATGTTGCTGTAGGGTCTTTAGAGACATAGGAGCCACCTGCCTGCCAGTGAATCCATGGGCTTTAAGGTAGGCTTTTATCCATTCCTTATCACCCTTAGTCTTGGCAGCTGCAAGTTTTGCCTCTTCCTCCTTCTTCTTCTTCTCCTTCAGCTTCTCCCTGGCTGTCGTCTTTCTTTCTTTATTGATCTGATCTTGTTCTTTGTGAAAGGCTATCCTATCCTATCCTTCTTCTCATCTGCCCTTGCCTCTTCTAACTTTCTCTTCTTCTCTTCCTCTATGGCCAATCTTGCTGCCTCTTCTTTTTCTTTTAACAGCAAGGTTGCCTTCTCAAGCTTCACAACCTCATCAAGTGGAAGTAGAAGTATTTCATTATTGTCTACTCACAGGCTGATTAGCCTGTCTGTGACCTCCACTCTCCCCTTATTATTGATACTTTCTTGGGCGGCTGCTGCTGCTTTGCTGCTTGCAGCCAGGAGCTTTCTAGTATCAAGTCTTCCTTTCTTCTTTAGCTTTTCCAAACTTTGCTCCTCTAGAAGTTCTTCAGCAATGAGCTTCCTCTTGCCTTTAGGATCAGAGGAAGATTCAGCCTTTATAGACTCAGGTTTAGAGGATTCAGGTTGGGGAGAGGGGGTTTGAACTTGTGGTGCATGAAAGATTGGAGTTGTAAGGAAATCCTCACTGTTGACCTCAGAAGCCAGGTCAAGAGTGGCCTCTATGATAAGCAAGCCATCAGACAAGGAAGAAAATTCAATTATTCCTTCCACAGCTTGGACATCAGCTTCAGAAGAGATTTCTAAAGCTTTGGAAGTAAATAGAATTGCTTCCAAAGCTTGAGCTTCCACTCCGGAAGTTGTTCTCGTAGCTTTGGAAGTAACAAGGATTGCATCATCTATCCCTCTTGATTCAGTTACCAGGCCATCAGTCTTTGTATCCCCTTCAAAGTAAATCTTGGGTTCAACAAAGACCTTAGGTTGACCAACTTCCTCCTCAGAAGTAGATGATGCAGTCAACCTTTGAAGCTTTTCAGCTCCAAAGTAAGCAATGGCTAACTCAGGTGAGGGTTGTTCAAGTGAGGAGCTTAACAGAAACTGAGTTAAAAATCTGTTATGATTGATAAGCATACTTGGGTCCACTTGAATTGTGATAGAAGGTGGTATGTCTCTACAAGATCCCTTTACCATGAGGAGATACTCTATGAGTCTGAAGAATCCGGGCCAACTGATAAAGAAAGGAATGCTCTTGATTCTAAAGAGGATTGTAAAAAATGAAGATCAAGACATAAAGTCATCTTTATGTTTTGGTAGCATCAGCCTAGTAGGAGTTATCTTAGAGGCTGATGCAAACCAAAGTTCTTTTAGTAAGCATTTTGAAGTATAACGAAGTTACTTTGGAAAATTTGACAATTACGCAAACAAATTCACAAAGTGTCAATTCTTCCAAAGCCAAAGACCATTTCTTTCGAAGCCAAAGATGATGTTTTCTATAACTTCAAGATAAAGTCTTCGAAAGCCAAGAGAGTGATTTCTTTAGAAGAGAGAGAAGACATGCTTTCGGTATTGACAAAAGCTGAACCACTTTTCACTGTCGTCTCTGAAGACTCACCATCTTATATAAGTTGGTGATATCTCCATACTTTTGACAACTGTAGATTATGGTCTTTGACTCTGTAACTTTCCACTCTTGTACTTTTATCCTATTTTTAATAGATTAGGATGTGAGCTATGGCATGTCATAGTCACTAGTCAAAAAGCAATCTACCTTTGGACTTTATATTTATCTTGTTGTCTAGATTAGTGTTCTAGCTGGCCTTCAAAGTATGGCTGGCTTTAGGATGTAGTATAAAGTTTCTCATGTAACTAGTCCTTAGGACTAAGCCTTGAAACAATTGTAAAACACTTTAAAGCAATATGCATCATTCTTGAAAATCAAATACTTGTTTTCTGTTTGTGTTCATCCTTTTGTACTTAGTTTCTTGTGCCTGGTTCCCTATTTGATTTGTTAAGTGTTTACTCTCCAACTTGTGTAACAATTGCATTACCCTTAACCGGTCCTGCATAGTTTAACAGTCATCGATCCTGTATGCAAGCTTAGGGGATCCTTGGCTATTGTTGATGAAGAAACTTCAGTCATATGGCCTTCCTTTATCTTCCACACCATCTTTGGAAGATTTAAATTGGCATTCAAAACTTTGGATATTTTTATGACTTTAGAAGTTTTGGAGACTGAACCTTCATAAGGTTTTGTATCCACCGCAGTAGACTTCAGTGATTCGAAAGCATTCCTTTTTCTTCCGTGACAAAACTTTCTTTCGAAGATAGTTTTCCACCTATCTTCTTTTGGGTCACCTGATGCCTCCAATGGAAAATTATTTTACTTCCAAAGTTATTTTCTTTTTCTTCTTAGTGGTCTTCTTCTTGTTCATGTGGATGGTACTCTTAGGATTATAAATGCAATCCTTAGCATAATGAGTTGTACCACCACATACGAAAAATTCCATAGGCTTTCTTCTAAGAGTCTTGTCCTGAGGAGAAGGTATGTCCTGAGCCTTTTGCCATCTCCGTTATCATCTTCTTAGATGATGCAGCATGCTTCTAAGGGTGAATCTTGTCTTTGGAGTTGGTTGTTCCAGCCTGTGAAGCAGTGGTGCACATTGGTTCAACCTTCTTCTCCTTACCAGGATGGCTTAGACTTGAACTAGGACTCTTGGTACTAGAGTCCTTGGTTAAGTGTTCAGTCTTCCACACCTCAAACACAGTAGAGATGAAAACTTGTTTTTGCCTGGGGTTGAAGGTGTGCTTAATCCCCTGCACTTTTTTTTGATCTTTTTTTTTCATCCCTGATCAAGTTCTTTCTTGCACACTTGGCCATCCCTGGCCGCTTCTTCTCTTTAGGGGTATAGTGACCCCTCATAGAGTTAACCTCTTCACTCATTTCTGGTTCACCCTTCACTCTATCATCTTCCTTATTTTCATCTTCATCTTCCTATAAGCTAGGATCAATAAAAGGCAGCTCATCTTCAAAAGTTCCATACCTTGGTTCTCTGACCGGTTGTAGTGTGTGTGGAGGAGCTATTTGAATTGTCCAAGTCGCTACCTATTTTAGTAACAAACATTTGCATGCAAGAATAAATATATAATGTTCTTGAAGTTTTCATCTTCAAGAACACATTTTTCTACCTTGGCTTTGCTGATCACAACCTCAGCCTGGCATTCTGTCAAATTAGAAATAAGATCTTTAATCTGAGTTCTTTAATTTGTATGCTCATGTTTTAGAGTAGAAATGGTTTTCTCTCAATCTTCTATATTAAGCATATAATCATTTTCTATTGTTTTAAAATCAGCTTTTAAAATTTTTAAGGACTCAAGATCAGATCTTACATCCAATTTCTAGGACCTATACATATTAACTTTAACAATACATTTAGGGGAGCAAAGATGTTCAATACCTTTGATTCATCATGATTTGCCATCAGGGCTTGGTTTGGGGAGACACCTTCCACCTGAAAGCTCCAATCAAAGCCTCCTTCTTCAACAACTATAGCATGCTGCTTTGGTTGGTTGGGCTTCTTAGCTCTTAGAGCTGCCTTAGTGTAGTTTGGCCTGGACTGTGTATGGAAACCATTTGTTCTTTGTACCTTATACTCCCCGAGCAAGGTGGCTTATTTGATATAGTTGTAACACTTTACTGTGCTCTTGTCCAACCCAAACTTTCATTCGACACATTGCTTGGAAACTTCCTCTGTGCCCTCTTGTATAACTTCTTAGCTCTGTGAGTAAGAAGAGCCATCTACTAGATTATTTCCATATACTCTAGATCATTTGGATAGATGTAGTCTAGGTCTTCAAGGGTGAAAATAAGGTTGCTAGAACTTTCATCTAAAGACACAAAGACCTGAGAAGAGCTTGGCTCTTGGAATAGACATCCTTGAGTAAAGCTCTCCATAGGTGTCTCTAGCCAGGTGATGAAAGGACCCTTTGGTGAGTTGTTAAGGTAGCAGATAAGATGATGTTATGGTTCTCTGTTGTCCTTTTTAATCACATGAAGGGCTTAATTCTTTTGGGTGCTGGATGAACTGGGAGAAGGATTTGGCATGTTCATCACCATTTGGTAACTGCTCAGGATACCATATAGCTCATTTAGAGTGACGGTAAAGTGGTTCTCAATTCTTTTGATGGCTACATAGTAGTGTGTCCAATCTCTAGGAAGAGAGTATATGAACTTCCTCACTATATCCATGTTCAATAGTCTAACTCCAACATCCATTAGAGTATTTACAATCTTAACATACCTTAGGTATTGTTGGTCATAGTTTCACCTGTCTTGTAGGTGAAGTTTTCAAATTGCTGGTTCATTATGTCTTTCTCGTTCTACTTAGCTTCCTTAGATTTGTCATACATCACCTTCAGTGCATCCCCAGTTCTTTTGCACTCTTTCACTTCTTGAAAACTCTGTAGATGGAGTTAGGAAGAGCAGTTTGAAGTGCAGTCATCGCTTTCTGATCAATGTCTATTTTCTTCTAGTCATCCTTAGAATAATCAGCCACTTCCTAGGGTATCATCCCACCTCCAGCAGTTGCTGAAGTAGTATTTGGGATATGAGGTCCATAGAATACAAATCTCAACATTCTGCTGTCTTGAGACCTAATAAAGCCTTCCATTCTTATGTACCAAGTGTCAAAATCATCAGGAGTCATCAGTGGAGACTTAGTCATTATGCAGGTTTTCATATCAGCTATAAAAAAAGCTTCCATTTGAGCAAGTAAGTGAATGTGAAACTAAAGAGTGATTCAAGATGGTGAGATCTTGCATTCAAGAGCCTGTGTTGCTTTTATACCAATTGTAGGACCAGTTGTAGCTCAACCAACAGTTTCATAGTTCGAGATTATCAACTAAAAACACTTACTAGATCAAATAGGGAACCAGGTAGTGAAACAATAAACAACAAGTAAGAACACTGAAGAACAAAAAGATAGGTTTTCAAGGATGATGTATATTGCTAAGCTTCTTCATCCTTTGACTGATACATTAGATATTATATACTGCAACCTACAGCCGGCCATACATTGAAGGCTAGCTGGACACTAATCTAGAAAACAAGATCAATGTAGAGTCAAAAGGCAGATTGCCTTTCGACTTGTCACTATGATAGCCCATAGCTCATATCGTATAGTAATACAATAAGGATAAAAGTACTAAAGTTGGAAGTTACAAAAAAAGCGACCTTATTATACACTTGAGAAAAGTAAAAAGCTAATCACCAACTTTTATAAGTTGGTGAGTCTTCAGAGCTGACAGCGGAAAGGTCTTTTGCTTTTGTCAAAAGTATGTCAGAGTGTGTTTTTGCCAAGATTTTAGACTTTGGAAGAAACACATGTGTTAGTCTTTGGAAGAGTTCAGTCTTCAATCTTCGGAAGACTTTGTCCTGAAGCTTCGGAAGACTTCACTTTGGCTTCAAAAGATTTCTGTCTTTGGCTTCGGAAGATTTGACACATAGTTATTTTCTTTGTACATAGACAAGTTTTCCGAAGTACTTCCTTCCTTGTACATCATTGCATGCTAAGAATCTTTGGTTAGCATCAGCCTTTAAGATAATCATCTTGATCTTACATACTCGTAACTTTCAGTATTAGGTTTATTGGATTTAGATAATCCCAACTTCTATTTATTGGCCGGAATTAATACCAACTTAAGAAATAGTTGCAGACACTCCCAACTTTGAGCTTATTTTCCTCCAACGATCCCTTACTAATTGAGAGTTAATGCATGTTAGTTTTTTTTTGATAAAATGTGGCCAACTTTGAGCCATTTCTCTACTCCACCACCGCCCAGCCTCCATCACGTCTATTTTTTGTTGTTTAACCTTTGTTGGACCTGAAATCTACCTCCAACCAGTCACGTGATTTAGATCAAGAGGTGAAGATTGACGGGTTTAGAGTGCAAAAATTTTAGATTGATGAATTTGATGATACATTTAACTTTCTACTTAGTGTTTTGGACACAAGTCGGCATCATCAGAAATATAACATGGTTAACTCTAAGATAGTAAGAGATTATTGGACGAATACAAGCTCCATGTTGGTAGTGGCTGTAAATATTTCTAGAGTTTGTATTAATCTCAACCAATAATGATTGTTGGGATTATTAAAATCCAATAACAGTTACTTTTATTACTAAAAATAGTCACGGTAACATAACTTTCAAATTTTCATGCTCAATTTATAGTTAAGTTGTGCTCAATTTGACTTGTATGTTTTTTCATTTCGTACATAATCATTTTTGCGACCGGAATCGAGTCTAAATCAAACGTAAAAAATTAAAAATTATTTAGTTGAGACTGTTATTGGTAATAAAAATGAAAATTGAAAATGTTATCGGCCAAATTAATAGTATTGATTATTATCGGCAATAAATAGTAGTTTGTATTATTAAAATCTAATTTCGCTTATAATTTTACCGAGACCACTCCACACCCTAATAATTCTATCGCTACATCTATGTACTCAAAATTTCAAATCTCCAGAACATTAGATTACAAGTTCAAATCTCTTAACGAAGATTAATCACCATGATTGTGTTATTTAATCGCCTTTTGGAAGTATAAAGAAAATTCTTTATCTAAATTCGTAAGTCGCATTGTGATACCTGCATGTTTTATTATTAATCAACCTAGCATATACCTTCTGACTATTTTGATGCTAATTCATGTTATTGGATTTGGACCGTCCATTTCATTTGAGAACAGATGCGTGTCAATTGTTTTGTGCAACCATTTAAGATTCCAACCAACGTAGGAAAAGTATAGGAGAAAAACTAATCAATAGTTGACATGTGGCCCTAAGTTCATAATATATTATATTGACCGTAGGTAGACAAGCTATAGACATACTTGATGTTGTACCGGCATCTTTTTCTGTCTTGCAAATTCTTTTACAAATATGTGGAAAAGGAATATCGAGTTTTCAATCTTTTGTAGCTTCCAATTTAATGAAACTAGGTTATCTATAGATGCTTTCTTATAAAATGATAAAAGGAATTTGTTAATATTTATGTATAGATTGGGTAGGTTACTTGACTTTGGACTTGGAACTTTTGAGCATCACACAAGCTAGGTTATTTATTTCTTTTATTCTCAAACGGCAAACTATGTGAATGTGACAAGGATAAGAAATGTCGTGCAAGTTGCTCTACTTTTTTGTTGTTAGTTGTGGGCCTTCTTAATTAAGATTTATAGTCGTTTTAAGCATCAATATAACAAGAATTTTAGCTTACTTGAAGGAAATAATCCTATTAAAGGTGGTTGATAACTTGAATGGTCGACTTTGTACATCTATGGGAAAGAGAAGAATGAGTAAAGAAAAGGTTTCACATGTGCAAAAAATAAAACACAAACTGTGTATGTACATACATACATACATACAAACATAGATACATACAAGTATATATATATATATATATATATATATATATATATATATATATATATATGTATATGTATATATATATATGTATATATATATATGTATATGTATATATATATGTATATATATATATATATATATATATATGTATATATATATATATATATATATATATGTATTATATATATATATATATATGTATTATATATATGTATATGTATATATATATATGTATGTATATATATATATATATGTATATATATAGAGGAAGGGAGTAGTTGTTAACCTAATTTTATTACGATAACATGTTAACACTAATGAACGAATAGTTACAATATAATTATACATTGTAACTAAATTTTATAACTTGTTACATCATTGATGTAACAATTTATCCATATTTTCAAAATTCACCTCCCTTTTAAGAACAAATCTTTTTTTTAAACCTTCTTAAATTCGAGTATACTCATACTGTATTTTTTAAAAAAAAATTACCGTTCATTATTAACCAATAGTTTTAGCACTACAAATATAAAATTCACACACACACAAACATATATATAGATACATTCAAATAAAAAACATTTTTTGTGAAGAATTAAAATAATCAATCTACACCACATATTAAATGATTCAAAGGCTAGAGATAAGATGGGTATAAAAGTAATTTTCTCCACTTTAGTTAATCACAAGAACCATTTAAAAGGACATAACCGTAAATTTCATTATCCCACTTTCTTCTTTTTAAACTTCTCACCACTTTCTTATTTTCTTCGAAATCAACGTACACACAAAATTTCTAACATTTATTATGTATAAAAAAATCTTTTTAACAAGTCAGAAAATAAGATTAAAAATATTATATTTTAAAATTATTTTATGCTACCAAACATTAATTAATATATATAAAATCTATATCTTTTCGCAATAATTTAAAAAAAATTAATTTACACGCTAAAAAAAATTTGACAGATAGTTAGATTGGATTTTATGTGGAAGCTCATGAATGTAAATATTAAAGTAATTTCTAGTTTTTTAATTAAACTTTTTTTACCTGCTTTGATATTTACACCTTCACTTATTAATATCACTAAAAAACAACCGCATTTCCATTCACTTTAAAGTTTTCTAAATTTAATACATGTAAAGTATATATGCACCTATGCATATAGATCTCGAAAACTATTCGTACTTACTATTCCTCATTTCATTAAACAAGAAACACAATACATAATTAAACATGGGGTTGTCAGAAAACAAACTATTTAACCTGAAAAGTTCTTTAGAATTGATGACAAACAATGTGTTTGATCTCTTCTACTAATCATCCTTGTTCTCTATCTCTGATGCTTGCCACCGGAATCTACCATCGAAAGTCACTATTTAGTCTTTGTTTCTCATTACTTTACCTCTTTCGTTTGTCATCCTTAGACATCACCATCTTAAATTGCTGAGCACCACTGACTAACCACTTAAGTTGATAGCCAAGACTATCATCAACCATCATTTACCAACCAATATTACCCTAACAAGTTTGCTGGCAAATCATTCTTTTTATTTCATATAAATATCTACATTCAATAACTTAAATGTCTAAAGCATTGGATTAATAAATATAACTTTTAGAAGTCATTTTAAAAAAAATATGTGTATGTTTTACGAAATAAGTTAAGTGAAAAAATAACTAAGATATAAATAAAATTATAGAATGTTTTATTAAACTAAAAAGTTAAATCTTTAAGGTAAATAATAACATGCGATTTAGTTTTTGATTTTTAAAAAGCATCGAGATTAGGTTGTATTGAGGTCGTCACTTTGAGTGACAATATGTACAACCAGATCCAAAATCATGCATATATGCATACGAAAAATATGCACATATGCATATGAATAAAATATGCATATATGCATATAAATGTTTCCTCTTCATTGAAGGGGCAAGCTTTTATCAAAAATCCAAATTTATACAAGTTTCAACACCTTGAAGTCATTTTTACTATGCCATGACAAGAAACGCACCTTGATCGATATGATTTAAATTAACCACACTTGTAACTTGATGTTAACTTGAGGTGTAAGGATCCACGATAACAAATTAGATCGATCTCATGATAAGAACGCAAAATATAATCATCATGGTAATAAGATTGAATAGTAGAAGATAAGCACAAGTTTAAATAAACTTAAAGTATATTGCTCTCTGATTTTGAATGATTACAAGTAGGTATGAAATCAGGAAAATAAGAAAGCTTACCTAAATTACATCAAAAGCTAACTATATATACTAAACAAAATACATCTCGTGCCATATGCAACTTCTCGCGCAGAAACATCATGTTCTGCCGCAACTTGATCTTGATCATCTTGATTTTCATTTCTCGAGCCTCTAGGTTCAATCCTTATAATCTTCTTCTAGGCTCGCTGAATCAGCTTTAGAAGTTCACGTTTGCAACCTTGTAACTGCCCCCATATGCATACATCTTGTTCTCCAGGGTCAATGATATGGTAGTCTTTTTCAACATAATGAATTAACGCATGCCCCGTCTACAGGACCGTTAAAGGCTGATCAATTCAATAGTTTCACAAGGAGGAGAGATTTATAACATTTAGGAGATCAAATAGGGAATCGGTTAAGTTGAAACATTGAACACAAGTAAAAGAACAATAACAAGAACACACAAATATGGTTTTCAAGAATGATGTATATTGCTCTCAAGTTCTTACAAGTGTTACAAAGCTTACTTAGAATACAAGTAATTAAGACACTTTATACTACAACCTACTGCCGACATACTTTGAAGGCCAGCTGGAAACACTATTCTAGACAACAAGATCAATGTAGAGTCAAAAAGTGGATTGCCTTTTGACTAGTGACTATGACATGCCATAGCTCACATCCTAATATATTAGAAAATGGATAAAAGTACATAGTTTGAATGTTACAGAAAAAAGACCTTAATCTACAGTTGACAAAAGTATGGACTTTTCACCAACTCATATAAGTTTGTGACTCTCCGAAGTGGCAGCGAAAAATGGGTCAACTTTAGTCAAAAGGTGATTCGGAGAATGCTTGTTCTCTGTCCTCAGAAGAAATCAGTCTTTGGCTTTGGAAGACTTTGCCCTTGATGCTTCAGAAGACTTCATCTTTGGTTTTGGAAGATATGATCTTTTGGCTTCGGAAGATTTTATACTACGCATAATTTACTGAGTTATATAAAATCATCTACAGTAACTTGTATTTCACATGTGCATGCTAAGAGCTCTATGGTTGGTCTTTGATTGAATCAGCCTCTAAATGTATTCCTTACAAACTCCCCCTAGGCTGATGCTACCAAATCTAAAGAGACCTTTGAGTCTTGATCTACCTCTGTTGACAGTCCACATCAGAATCAAGACCATTCCCTTTATCATCAATTGGTTAGGATTCCTCAGACTCTCAAAGTATCTCCTCATGTCATAGAGATCATGAAGAGGGAGGTCAAGTATGTTTTGCCAGAATTACATGTCTTGACCCCCTTGATATCTAGTGACATACCATCTATCTGGATTGGTGGCAAACATCCATGAAACGATAGGTCTCTTAGCACCAAGAGGCTTTACTTGAATAGCAGTTTGATGAGCAGCCTCTTCTTGATCACCTTCAGGATGTTCTAATCCATCTTGAGGTGTAGAGGTGAATGCCTTGAACTTCTTCTCTTCTTCTTGTCCCTTCTTATCGGTATCCTTTTCCTCTTTTTGTATTTTAACTGAGAAGACTGGCCTGCAGTACCAGATTGTTCTTGTTTGTATTCCTTAGTTGGGTCCTTGTCCTTCACAGGTTCAGAACAAGAGGGATCAAGACCCTGTTGTGGATCACAAGATGAAGTTGGCTGTGATGCAGCACTAGGTCCAGGTTGTGTTATCTCCTGGGGTTCAACCTTGACCTCAGCTTCAGGTGCAGCCTGGCATTATAAAAAATACAAGTCAACCAGCTCACCCATTTTGATCTTCTGCTTGATCACTCTAATGTGCTCATCCATGATGGATAGAGACATTGGACCAATCTCCTTCCGGAGAATCCATACAACTTCAAGAAGCTCACCATCTTCTGTCTATTAGTAGATTTCTTCAAATTTGCTCTGATGGTGGCTCTTGAGCTTGCAGCCTCTTCCCTTATCTTCCTTTTTACATCCTTTTGCTCTTTTTGCACTTGTTGCTCAAGATGCATAAGGTATTCGATGTTAATTTAGTCATATGTCAAAGGAAGAAGGTCTGCTACCTGATAGAGACCTATGGCACTCAGGTAGGTTATCATGTTTTGTCTGTCTTGTTCCCTACCTACCTGAGTTTGTTGCTTAGTAGCCATATTCTATTCATCAAGGCTTTGTTGAACTGGGGAGAGGATAGGAGCTTTATAGAGTCTTTTTCTCCTTCTTTCTTCTTTGATCTTGAAAAGCTATTCTGCAGTTTCAGCTTCCTTCCTCTCCTTTGACACTTGCATGTCAGCCAGTTCATTTAATTCCTCCAAGGGGAGAGAGATGAGTTCATTAATGTTCTAGTTCCTAGACTGCAAATAGTTCAATCTGGCTATCCTTAACTCATCATCTTAAGTGCTTGGCCTGGGGGCAGTTCTAATTACAGCTTCCATGAAGCCAGGGGTCCTACTTGAACTCTCTCCCCTTATCTTCCTCTTCCTCTCTCTTCTCATCCTCAATCTCCTCAGATGTCATCTTCCTCTTCCATATGTCACTCACAAGCCTATGTGACTTAGGGTGGAGAGAGCTTTGGCCTTTATTGCTTGGTGCTGCACTTGAGCTCTGGCTAGAGAGAGACTGGGGGACACGTTCTCAAGCTCAACTACTAGGCCTTCAGCCAAGGTTTCCCCTTGGAAGCTAATATTACCTCAGCATCTAGTTGGCCAACAGTCTTGCTTGCTAGCCTCTGCCTATATAATCTGGTTCTCAGCTTGAACTCTTTAAGCACCCTTTGTTGAATCCTATCAGCTAAGCTTACAGCTTGGCTATTTTAACTTGGGTTGGCAAGTGGGAGGTCAACTAGATAGGTGGTCATATAGTGTTAGGTCTAGATCCTTTGTATAGGTTTAGATGATAAATCAACTCTTCTAATAACTCATTGTAATTATCTTTTGATAACATCATATACTGCATCAATTATATGTTAACCCATATTATTGTGTGTTGGTTTATGTGTCATTGTAGAAAACATCAGACTTGGTAAATTTGGAAAATTGAACAAGTGTTTGAATAATCTCTGAATGAGTAAGTGTTCTTCCGTAGATGTTCTCTGGAGCATAACTAAAGTCTGTGCTTCCGTAGATCTCCTATGGAAAAACAACAACTACTGAACAAGTCCAAAGATCAAGTGGAGCTACTGAAGGAGAGCTTGCTGCTGAAGAAGTACTAGAACTCCTGCGGAAGCACAACCACTGAAGAACAAATGTTGAAGACTAAGTGTTGCTGCAGAAGACCAATTGCTGCGGAAGAAGAACTTCCTATGGAAGACAAATTCCTACGGAAGATCAAAAAGTCAACAACTCAACATGCCAAAGCAACAACATCAAATCAATGACGGCAGAAAATATTGAAATCAAGCGAATATTCCACGTCGCATCAATAACATTCTTTTTGTAATTTACAATTTCCAATGTAAGTTGTGAACTCCTATGCTGATAAACAAGGCAAGGATGCACACATATAGAAACAGAATAGCGTAACAAAATAGCGAGATATTAGCAAGAAAATAAGAACATAATAGAGAGAGATTGAGAGATATCGATACAAAAATAGGTGTATATATTGATAGAAACGATATCAATCAATAGAACACAACAGAGAAGAACAGGACAACAGAACAACAAGAACAGAGAATAACAACAATATAGCAATCATAAGAACATCAAGAGCATCAACATCAATTGTAATGGGTTCGTTGTGAATGAAAAGCAATTGAAAATCATCTTTGTGTTACATTATTACATTGTGTTTTTAAGTTGTTTTATTTTGTTCAATGATTTCAATTTATAAACAATCCATTAAATAGCAAGTATTGATAGTTCCACGATCATTACTTGTTAAAATCAAATTGATAATTCCTGTGTCGATCCTTGGATTCACAGGTGGTATCAGAGCTAAGTGCTCATTGATCTAGATCAATTGATCTATCAGTTTGATTTGTTTAATTAGTGTTTATTTTAAACAGGTTTGTTAATTTTTGATAATTAGCATAATTAATTAACATGAGCAATTCAGTGGTTGGCGCTTATCAATCTCCGAAGTTGGAGAACATATCTGATTTCAAAACATGGAAAATCAGATTCAGGAATCATGTTAATTATACAGATTCTGACTTATGGGTGTCTATCACTAAAGATCCTTATATTCCACATGATTTAGGTCCTAATTACAAAGATAATAATCAGCCCATATGTCTGAAAAATCTATCACCTGATGATGCCAAGAAAGTCAAAGTCAACATTAAGGCCTAACGTATGCTTACTATGGCTTTACCTGAAGACCTATTGATCAGATGTGAAGCATACAAAACTGCCAACTCATTATGGAAAATTATTCACACTTTGTGTAAGGTAAGTGATGAGATTAGAAGTATCAGGAAGGATACCCTGCATTCACAATATGAAACATTCCATCACATTTAGGGTGAATCCGTCCCTCAACAACTCCACGGGTTTATGCAACTTGTTACCGAGATGAATATCTTTGAACTGAAGTACAACAATAAGGACTTAAATAAAAAGATGCTTCATTCATTACCAGAAAGCTGGACCCATACTATGTCTATGTTCAAGAATACACTTGATCTGAAGTCAATTGGGTTAGACACTCTGGTTGCAAAAGTAGAAGCTTTGGAGTTGGACGAGAAACCTAGAAACAAGAGTATTAAAGCACCTATAGCACCATACTAATTCAAAGAATCTAAGGGTGTTGGAAGTGCCTTTATCTCTAATGATAATGAAGGTAACTCTTATGTTGAGAGTGACAATGAAGAGGAAACTGGCTTCTATGCTGCCAAGCCCTCTAAATTGAACTCTCAAAACAATTAAAACGGAAAGCAAAAGGAAAGGCTGATGACTTCAAAACCAATAAAATCTGCAATCACCAGCCGATGCAAGACAAGCAAGTCAGAGGATCTTCAAGCAACCTCAACTAACAAATTCATCCCTACCAGCCACAGGCTCTTCAATAGGCACTAGTAATTCTAAAGAAACTATTTTGATTATTTTGCAGGATGGTACCTGTGGCTGGAGCATATATGAGAAGGAAGTACTAGAAGAAAATCAGGCTTTAATGGCTAATATAGAAAACAAAGTTCCTCCAATGGCCAGAGAGGTAAAAGAAAGGTTATGTTCTTCCTTATGTGTTGATGAGGTTGAAAGATATAGGGTTCATGCTCAACAATTGGCTGATAAAGTCAAAGAATCTATGCTTTTAAATGAATCTCATGTAAGAGAACATAAACTTTATCAGGTCAAAATCAATTCACTACAAAAGGATTTAGACAAAATTGTGTCTGAAAATTATAATCTGAAAGCACAAGTTGAGTATTTGACCACCTTCTTAACAAAGTCCATGTAAGATCATGCATCTACTGAAGTGAAACTTCAGAAATTTCAACTATCATCACAGTAGTATGAGAAACAGTTAAACTCTCATATTGAATCAAAGAACAGGTCTGGGTTGGGTTTTCATGCTGTTGCACCACCAGTTAATGATAACTACACCACCCTACCTAATTCAATGACAAACAGTTTATTAAATCATTTTCTATCTAGTACCAAAAGTGAATTAAAAGATGAAAATAATAAAGAGGTAAGTGATGAAGATACAGAAATTAGTGAACTTGTTTCATCTGAATCAGAATTTTCAAAACAAAATGAATTAGAATTTGACTTTGATGACTGTGATGATTTGGATGAGGTTTATGAGCCTAATGAACAAGAAAGTACTGGTTTGGGAAAGGGTAAAAATGTAATATTTGAACTAATAATTCCTAAAGTACTTGATGAAATCAAGCTACCTTATCCCCCAAAACAAAGAATTTGTTAAAGACCATCTACACAAGAATTGATCAGCTAAATGAAGGGATTCAGGAGCTCAACAAAAAGCATAACAGTCAACCAGCAACAAGAACTACGAAGGAATAAAAGAAAAACACTTCCGTAGGACGTCTATGGAAGAAGAAGATAGGTACTCACACATCCGTAGAAAAGCAAAAGAAAAATGTTCCAAAGTCAACATCCGTAGAAGATCTATAGAAGAAAAAAATAGTCTTCCGTAGCAAATCTACGGAAGAAATCATCAGAACCAAAACAGTCATCCTTAGAAGATCTACGGAAAAAAAAAACACCTGCTGATTCAACTGCTAACCAAAAAGGTAAACAACAAAAAGAAGATCTTTCAGCTGCTAAGTTTGAAAAAGAATTGAAGCAGCAAAAGAAGACACTAATGAAGAAACATACAAAGATAGAAGCTGACTCTAACAATGAAGCTGAAGAGATGTATTGCAAATGGTGTGATATGCACAACCACAGCACAGAAGAATGCTCCTTCAGCAGCTATAGCTCCATATGCAACATGAACAATAATATGACTTCTGATTGTTACATCAACAACTATTGTGCCATATGCAACAAGAACAATCAAACTACTCAAGAATGCTTCTTCAACAAAAAGAACAAAACAAAGATTCTCAAGAAGTAAAAAGTTAAGATTGCTAAATTAGATTCACAATCTTCTGAGAATGATGAATCAAAAGTTGAAAAGAAAAATAAGAAGCAACCAAAATAGAAGATCTTAAAGACAAAGCCAACATCTGCTGATGATCAAGCAAAGAAAAAGAAGGAGAAGCAACAATATCAAAGCAAGACTCCTCACAAGAAGGTAGTGTTGTAGGAAGATGAAGCCTTCTTTGATCACTTTAAAAGGGGTAATCATGTACCTCAATCAAAAACAAAAGATGCTAAAACTCTTTCTAACAAAGCATCATCTTCAAGTTTGAAGAAAAAGGTACTCAAAAAATAAGTGATAGAAGAAGTAACTGTGAATCAAGATCAAAGTGCATCAAGTTCATCTTTAACAGAATCATCCTCAACCCAAACAGAACATAATGAATCAATTGGGGCTAAAAACAATCTTGAGACATCTAGGCTCATTCATGATAAATTAACTATTCTAGATAACAATGGCAAGCCCAAGACCATTAAGGCTTGGGCTCCACTTTCTAATTGATTTCATTATTTTTGCAGGAACTTCCATGGAGGATTGACAACAAGTGGTAAGTTGATAGTGGTTATTCCAGGCATATGACAGGAAACTGTTCTCTCCTCCATGACTTCAAACATAAAAATGCCTCATATGCAGCATTTGGTGGAGATAAGAAGGGAGGTAAAATTGATGGTGAAGGAATGGTAACAAATGGAGTACCCAAATTTGAGAAAGTTAATTTTTGTGAAAATTGTTTATCCAAAGATCATTGCAGGAATTATCAATTTGATTTTAACAAGTATTGATCACGAAATTATCAACACCTGCTGTTTAATGGATTGTTTATCAAAAGTTGAAAGCAATGAACAAAGAAGAACAACTATAAAAACTAAGCGTAATAATGCAATACAAACATTGTTTTCAATTGCTCTTCATTCCAAATTAATCGATTACAATTGATTATAATGCTATATGTTCTTGATGCTTGATATTGCGATCTTGTTAATGTTCTTGTTGATCAATGTTCATCGATCCATATATACACTTAATTGTGTATAGATATCTTCCTATTCTGTTCCTATTTTCTTGCTAATATATCGCTATTCTGTTTTGATATTCTGTTTCTATATGTGCGAATCCTTGCCTTGTTTATCGGCATAGGAGTTCACAATTTACATAGGAAATTGTAAATTAAATAAAGAATGTTGTTGATGTTTCGTGGAATATTCTGTTGACTTAATTATCCTTCACCATCATTGATTTGATTATATTGCTCTGACATGTTGACTTGTTGATTTTTTGTTACGTACTTGATGATTTGAAACAATACAAGTTTGTTAATCTTCCATAGGAATTGGTCTTCCGTAGGAAGTTCTTCATCCACAGCAATTAGTCTTCCGCAGTAACACTTTGTCTTCAGCATTTGTTTTATAGTGGTTGTGCTTCCACAGGAGTTCTTGTACTTGTTCTTCAGCAGCAAGCTCTCCTTCAGCAGCTCCACTTGATCTTTGGTCTTGTTCAGCAGTTGTTCTTCTTCCGTAGGAGATCTACCGAAGCACAAACTTCAGTTATGCTCCGGAGAACATCTACGGAAGAACACTTATTCATCCATAGGTTGTTCTAACACTTAGTCAATTTTTCCAAATTGACCAAGTTTGATGTTTCCTGTAATAACATAAACTAACACATACAATAATATGGGATACCATATAATTCATGCATTATAGTATCTTTGCTTTCTCTTCCCTTATACATATCTTTGCTTTGAACTATAGTTGGTTCAGCAAGAGTTTGTTTTGCTTATTTGTAGGTAGGATGGGAGCTCCAGTCCTGAATTTCACTCCTGTTTCTAGCTCCACCTTCATCACATGCTCCATCATAGCTCTGAGCTCACCAATTGTTCTCCCTTTAAGCTCATGTTACTTATAGTTGTGACTTTGTAACCAGCAAGTCATGTTGTACCTTGTCTACTTCTTTGTGTCACAATGGCCTAAGTCTTTTCTTATTTGCTCTATGGCCTTGAACATTGAAAAAGTTTCATAATTGCAAATTAGGAGCATCAGTCTTGTAGCATCAAATTCTTTCAAAACTTGGATCATTTTCAGCATATTCATTTTCTCTACCAAGTCTTAGCGAAAGCCATTGTTGATTAAGTCCATGAACATGGCAGATTGAGCTCTTTCTTCAAGTATGTCTTTGGTGGATAACAAGTCATCAGCCTTTGCTTCTTTAGCAGCTTTAGCTGTCTCATCTTTTGTTAATTCTTCCCACTCATCATCACTGTTTACTTCAATGCTTTTAACTGGTTGAAAAGCTGGAGGATTAGCTGATTGAATGTGAGGTGGGCAATTACTTTTGGTTCTCTTTTGTTCATCTTCAGGTTCAACAACTTCATCTTGTAACACCCAAAAAATTCAAAGAAAAGAAAAGTAAAAAAGAAAAGATAAATATCCAAAATGTTAAGGGTTGAAGGTGTACAAACGGTAAACTTACCCATAATGGGTTTCAAAAAGGTGGCAAGGCCACCCATGACCTTCTCTTTCATGCAAAATTTAGCTAAAGGCTTGAAAAAGAAAACCCCATCTGGGTTTTGAGAGAGAAAGCTCAAGTTCTTTGAAAAGGTGAGATTTCGAGAAGATTTCTTCTTGATTTTCTACTGGCTTCGAGCTTATGAACCTATTCTTAAGTGTTTCTATGTGTTTGGTTGTGTGTTTTCGTGTGTTTAGGTGTTAGAACTCCAGGTTGCTCTCGGGTTTGGAGGAGTTTCATTCGAAAGCAGTAGAGGTGAGTTCTAGATCCGCTCTTTTAAATGTTTTCTACTTATTTGGGGCCGATATGCATATTTAACTGGTGTTTTCGAAACAAGTTAAGATTTTTCATGTATGGTACAGATGATTATGATGATATAGTTATGTTATGTGATTCTCATGATGTTCTAAGTGTTAGACCGATAGATCTAAGCTGTGTTCATGTTAGAATGATGATATGGAACTGGTAATGGCATAAGTTGCATTGCGGGATAGTTTTTGTGTTGATCCGCATTTGTTCATCCTTTTGTTCATACGCATTTGCTAAGTCTTCATATGCCTTTGCTAAGTCTTAATGCGCATTTGCTAAGTCTTCATGCGCATTTGCTAAGTCTTCATGCGCATTTGCTAAGTCTTCATACGCATTTGCTAAGTCTTCATACGCATTTGCTAAGTCTTCATGCGCATTTGCTGTGTTCATCCACATTTGCCTATAGAACAGCCAAAGTGTTCATCCGCATTTGTTTTGCCCTTGCGCATTTGCTATAGTGTCCATGCGTATTGCTTTAGTCAGCCGCATTCGGTTCATGCGCACTTCCTGACACTTAGAATATTTCCTGATAATGTTCATCCGCATTTGTTGTGTTCATCCGCATTTGTCTAATGACTTGGGATTTTTTGAAATTTTGAGGAATAGAATTTAAGTATGGAGAACTCCTGAATAAGGGAAGATTATGCTTGTTTATGGGTTATTATGCTTGGTTCTTTCTTATGTGCTGCTTTTACTATGTCAATCATATTTTCATGTTATGTGATTAAGTGATGTACATATTAATAAGTATTATCCATAACAAGTGGATACGAGAGAATAAAAGATGAATGGTGAAACATAATGAATGTTACCCTGGGCCTTATGATGAATGAAAAGCCTTGCAAGCACAATGAATGGAGGTGCACGACCTCGTTGTCATTAGCTCAACTGATATGCGGCTGTATAGCCCATCAGGATGTACATCTAGGGTCTAATCCTGGGGATTGACCAATGAATGAATGGGATCCTAGTTCATGAGTACGCTTCGTGCCTAGCAGTGTGGATCAACTGTCGATGGGTTAGCTACCATTATAAACGTTTGCCAACAGGGGTTCGGCATCTGTTGCCAACCAATAATGTAGGTTCTTGCTTTGTGCAATCCTAGTTAATGAAATTAAAAGATAATGAAAGAAAGAAGGATAATGAATCACTTAATGATTAATTATGTATATTGATGAATGATCACCAAATGAAGTTTACAAAGATTATTTTTCTATATTATTAAACTAGAACTCACTCAACAATGCTGACTTTTTATATGCATATCAGTTGGTAGTTAAAGATGTTACTGAGGTTGGCACGGGGGCTGAAGCTACTTGGTAGATTGAGACTGGCATCCATTTATGCACTTATAATATTTTTGTCTTTTTATGCAACTAAATATTCCTTTGTAACTCTTAACAACCATGTATTATTTGGCAAAAGTATTGATTAATGCAAGAAATGATTTTTGATTAAGTTATTCTGCTGTGATTGTTTCCTATAATAATGTGACTTGTGGTGTTTTTAATAATGAATGATGCTATGAATGACCAACTGTGGGGTCTCCGGGGACGGGGCCTTGCAAGTTGGTATCAGAGCCAAAGTTTAAGAGAATTGGGTTAATCATTTTCAAAACCTAAACTTAAACTGAGAATGAGACCGAATGGAAGGATGCCAGCCCAAGTAGCTATGTGCCATCAGGTAATTCTTCATAAGTAATCGGAATTATGTGCGTGTGCTATTTGATTTATGTGCTTAGTAGATTTGGACACTGATGTAGTCTGGATAGGGAATGCTTGGTGGATGAAGAGTAACGTAAGTGGCTAATCATAACTGGCCACTGTAATTAGGGACTTACTATACTTCACATAATCTAAGCTATTACCTTAAATGACCTTGTTAGTGTTTGAATCTTATAGGACGTAGATCATATGGCGGGTAGGAAATCTGGGAAGACGAACTGAGGAGGTGCTCGTGGCGGGCGTACTACTAGGCCACGTGTCACCCGAAGAAAAGCTAAGGCTCTCGAGATAGTTCATGAGGACACGGATATTCATAGCCACCAAGAGGGTGAAGGATCAACCACCATCAAGTCTACGGTAAAGGAAGCTATTACTGACGAAGTCTACAACGTCATGGAAAATGTGTTACCTTCAGTGGTGACTGAGGTGTTGAGGGCTGTAAAGGATGGTAAAAAGACCAAGGATGCAAGGAAGAAGGAGAAAGCTGATGAAGAGCCATCTAGTCCTAAGGTGGTAATTCATGATGATGATAGCGAGGGGGAGAAGGAGACCGCTAAGGGGTGCACCTATGGGGCGTTTCAGAGGTGCAAACCCCCAACCTTTGATTGTAATGGCAATGCTACTGCTGCTCATCGTTGGGTTCGAAAGATGGAGGCAGTCCTAGACATCAGTGAGTGCCAGAAGGATCAAAAGGTAAAGTTTGCCTCCCATTCTTTTGTTGACTCAACATTATGCTGGTGGGACAACATTGTCCAAGCCGAGGGGAAACGGTCTGTTGGAAGAATAAGGTGGTTGGATTTGAAGGAACTGGTACTGGAGGAGTATTGTCCATATCGAGTGTTGACAAAATTGAGAAAGAGTTCTTGCATTTGGAGGCTAGAAACATGACTCATCAAGAGTATACCTCCAAGTTCAATGAGCTTGCAAGACTCGTGCCGGATCTAGTAACCCCAGAGTCCAAGAAGATTAAGAGATATGTGCAGGGTCTGCCCGTGGATATCAGGAGGAACATGATAGCCGCGAGATTGAGCACTTTTAGGTCTGCAGTAGATTTGGCCGGAAGGTTGTATGATGAGAGGGATCCGGTGCCAATTCAGAGGAAGGTTGGGAAAAGTTGGAACAAGAATGGTAATGGGAAGAGATTCAGGGGTGACCACTATAGGATCGGGGAAAAGAAGATGAGGATGGACGACCGCTGCCCAGGATCGAGTAAAGGGAGTAACAGAGAGGAATGTAAGAAGTGTGGGAAGGTTCACATGGTTGAATGTATAGTGGGGACGAACTGATGTTTTAAGTGTAGAGGCGAAGACCACTATGCTAAAGAGTGCAGGGTACCGCGATGTTATCAATGTGGGGAGGTAGTCCACTTAGGCTGAGATTGCAAGAAGGGTGGATTAGGGAGCTCAGGGACGCAGACTATAGGCGAGAAAGGGAGGAGTGAAAGCAACAAAGCCAAGGCAAGGGCATTCAACATGACCCTGGAAGAAGCCAGAATGGACCCTGAAGTAGTTTCAGGTAGTTTTTGGTAAACCAATTATATGCTTCTTTGCTCTTCGATTCAGGTGCTAGTAGAAGTTTTATATATGCTACCTTTTGTCATGAGATGCATGGTAAGAATAAGAAGATAGACGTGCCCTTCTATGTAGAGACAGTGATAGGAAAGTCTACCAAAGTGACTGATGTGATAGACGATTGCCTCGTAGAGTTGGACGGTCGTAAGTTTCCTGTTAGATTGTACGTGATGGCCCTAGGAGGTTTTGATGTGGTGTTAGGGATGGATTGGTTGGCGGCCTACGAAGTGAATATCGTGTGCCGAAAGAAGACGATTTGTCTGACTGCGCCGATGGCAGTTTAGTTACGATACATGGAGACAAGGAGTGCATAACACCGCGAATAATCTCGATGACCATGGAAGAGAAGTATATGAGACGCGGGTGTGGTGCTTACTTGGCCTATGTGAAGGATATGGATGCTACCGTGCCTCAACTGTCAGGCGTGCCGGTAGTATGCGATTTCTCTGATGTGTTTCCCTAAGACCTACCATGGGTACCACCTGACCATGAGATCGAGTTCCAGATTGATCTGATACCTGTTGCCAACCTGTTGCAAAGGCATCGTATTGTCTCCAAGGCATTAACTGGTTATCAAGGATAGATATCCGATCTAGTTATCATCAGCTAAAGGTCAAAGAACAGGATATCCTGAAGATCGCATTTCGAACTCGATATGGGCATTACGAATTCCTCGTTATGTCTTTCGGTCTAACCAATGCGCCATCTGCTTTTATGGATTTGATGAATCGGGTGTGTCGGCTGATGTTGGATAAGTTAGTGATTGTGTTTATCGATGATATCCTGATTTATTCAAAGAGTGAAGAAGAGCATGCCGGTCACATTTGCGAGGTATTGGAGATGCTTGGAAGGGAGTAGATGTATGCTAAGTTCTCTAAATGCATGTTCTGGTTGCTGGAAGTTCAGTGTTTGGGTCATGTGGTTAATTCTAAAGGGATTATGGTGGACCCGGTAAAGGTGGAGGCGGTTATACAATGGAAGACTCCAAAGACGCCATCCGAGGTCCATAGTTTCTTGGGTTTGGCGGGCTACTATAGACGGTTCATCCAAGACTTCTCCAAGATAGCTTCACTTTTGACCAAATTGGCCCGTAAGGATGTGAAGTTCGTATGGGGTCAAGTGCAGGAGAATGCTATTGAAGAGTTGAAGACAAGGTTGACTTAAGCTCTTGTCTTGATGTTACCTGAAGGGAATGAAGACTTGGTGGTCTATTCCGATGCTTCTTATTCAGGATTGGGTCGTGTGCTGATGCAATGGGGAAGGGTTATAGCCTATACATCCCGACAGTTGAAAATCCATGAGACTAACTATCCTACTCATGACCTGGAGTTGGCGGCTGTGGCTTTTGCATTGAAGATTTGGAGGCACTACTTGTACGGGATGAGGTGCACCATCTTCACTGATTACAAAGAAGATTGTTAGAGTTGATCAAGGTTTACGACTGTGAAATCCACTATCATCCAGGTAAGGTGAATGTGGTAGCCGATGCCCTCAGTCAAAAGGAGAGGCTGGAATCGATTCGGGTGAAGGCTTGCCAGCTGGTTGTGACGCCTGATGTTATGGGTCAAATCAATGAATTCCAAGATGAGGCATTAAATGATGATAGGATCAACTCTGAACGAATGAAGGGGCAGGCGACGGATTTAGGGGAAAACACCCTTGAAGTTAAAACCCGTTTCGGGCGCATGTGGATTCCTCGTTATGGGGAGCTGAGGGGAAGGATCATGGATGAGGCTCACAAAACACGATATTCCATCCATCCTTGTGCTACAAAAATGTATCATGATCTGAAGAAGGATTATTGGTGGCCAGGGATGAAGCGTGACGTGGTAGAGTATGTGAGTAAGTGCTTGACCTGTTTACAAGTGAAGGCGAAACATCAGAAACCATATGGGAAGATCCAACCCTTGGATATACCCGAATGGAAGTGGGAACACATCACCATGGATTTCATCACAAAGTTGCCTCGCACTACGAGAGGATGTGATACCATTTGGGTGATCGTAGACCGCCTGACGAAGAGTGCATACTTTTTGCCAATCCAAGAGACTTACTCGTTTGAAAGGTTGGAGGAGCTGTTCATCAAGGAGATCGTAACTCGTCATGGCATGCCGGTGTCTATTGCTTCTGATATGGACACCCGGTTCACATCCAAGTTTTGGAAGAAATTTCATGATGCAATAGGGACGAGCTTAAACATTAGCACAGCTTACCACCCTTAGACAGACAGTTAATCAGAACGGACCGTTCAGACCTTAGAGGATATGCTCCGGGCATGCATTATTGATTTTGGTGGAAGTTGGGATGAACACCTATCGTTGGTAGAGTTCTCCTACAACAATAGTTATCATGCCAGTATAGGCATGCCACCATTCAAAATGTTGTATGGGAGAAGATGTAGAACCCTGGTGTGTTGGGGTGACATCAGGCAGAAAGAGTTGGGAAGCATCGAGATCATTGAAGCCATGTCAGAGAAGTTAGAAAAGATCAAGGCCTTCAGGAAGGCAGCAAAAGACCGGCAAAAGTCCTACGCTGATAAAAGAAGGAGGCCAATTGAATTCCAAGTGGGAGATAAGGTGATGTTGAAGGTATCTCATTGGAAAGGGATTATCAGGTTCCGCAAGCGAGGAAAGTTGATCCCTAGGTATATTGGGCCATTCAAAATCATTGCCAGAGTTGGTGAAGTAGCATACAGGCAAGAACTTCCCGATGAGCTGCATGGAATCCATCTTACGTTCCATGTATCTCACGTATGAAAGTGCTTGGCGGAAGGTGACGATGTTATTCCTCTTACGGACATTGAGGTTGATGAAAGGTTGAATTATGTGGAACAACCAGTGGCTATATTGGATCGGAAGGAGAAACGGTTAAGAAATAAAGTGATTGGCCAAGTAAAACTACAATGGAAACATCATAAGGGATCAGAAGCCACTTGGGAGTCGGAGGAAGAAATGAGACGGCATTACCTAGGCCTCTATAAGGAATGACAGGTTTCGGGGATGAAACCTATATAAGGGGGGTAGACATGTAACACCCAAAAAATTCAAAGAAAAGATAAATATCCAAAAGGTTAAGGGGTGAAGGTGTACAAAAGGTAAACTTACCCATAATGGGTTTCAAAAAGGTGGTAAGGCCGCCCATGTCCTTCTCTTTCATGCATAATTCAGCTAAAGGCTTGGAAAAGAAAACCCCATCCGGTTTTAGAGAGAGAAAGCTCAAGTTCTTTGACAAGGTGAGATTTCTAGAATATTTCTTCTCAATTTTCTACTGGGTTCGAGCTTATGAACCTATTCTTAAGTGTTTGGTTGTGTGTTTTTGTTTGTTTAGGTGTTAGAACTCCAGGTTGCTCTCGAGTTTGGAGGAGTTTTACTCGAAAGCAGTAGAGGTGAGTTCTAGATCCCCACTTTTAAATGTTTTCAGCTTATTTGGGGCTGATATGCATATTTAACTGGTGTTTTCAAAACAAGTTTTGATTTTTCATGTATGGTACGGACGATTATGATGATATACTTATGTTATGTGATTCTCATGATGTTATAAGTGTTAGACCAATAGATCTAAGCTCTATTCATGTTAGAATGATGATTGGGAACTGGTAATGGCATAAGTTGCATTGCAGGATATTTTCTGTGTTCATTCGCATTTGTTCATCCTTTTGTTCAGACGCATTTGCTAAGTCTTCATTTGCTTAGTCTTCATATGCATTTGCTAATTCTTCATGCGCATTTGCTAAGTCTTCATATGAATTTGCTAAGTCTTCATGCGTATTTGCTAAGTCTTCATACGCATTTGCTAAGTCTTCATGCACATTTGCTAAGTCTTCATACGCATTTGCTAAGTCTTCATACACATTTGCTAAGTCTTCATACGCATTTGCTAAGTCTTCCTGCGTATTTGCTATGTTCATCTGCATTTTCCTATAGTACAGCCAAACTGTTCATCCGCATTTGTTTTGCCCATGTGCATTTGCTATAGTGTCCATGCGTATTGCTTTAGTTAGCCGTATTCGGTTCATGCGCACTTCCTGACACTTAGAATATTTCCTGAGAATGTTCATCTGCATTTGTTCATCCGCATTTGTCGTGTTCATCCGCATTTGTCTAAAGACATGAGATTTTCTGAAATTTTGGGGAATAGAATTTATGTATGGAGAACTCCTCAATAAGGGAAGATTATGCTTGTTTAAGGATTATTATGCTTGGTTCTTTCTTATGTGCTGCTTTTACTATGTCAATCATATTTTCATGTTATGTGATTAAGTAATGTGCATCTTAATAAGTATGATCCAAAAGAAGTGGACACGAAGGAATAAAACATGAATAGTGAAAGTTAATGAATGTTACCCCGGGCCCTTATGATGAATGAAAAGCCTTGCAAGCACAATGAATGGAGGTGCACAACCTTGTTGTCGTTAGCTCAACTGATGTGCGGCTGTATAGCCCATGAGGATGCACATCTGGGGTCTAATCATGGGGATTGACCAATGAATGAATGGGATCCTAGTTCATGAGTAGGCTTCATGCCTAGCAGTGTGGATCAACTTTCAATCGGTTAGCTACCATGATAAACATTTGCCGACAGGGGTTCGACATCTGTTGCCAACCAACAATGTAGGCTCTTTCTTTGTGTAATCCCAGTTAATGAAAATGAAAGAAAATGAAAGAAAGAATGATAATGAATCACTTAATGATTGATTATGTATATTGATGAATGATCACCAAATGAAGTTTACAAAGATTATTTTTCTATATTATTAAACTAGAACTCACTCAACAACGTTGACTTTTTATATGCATATCAGTTGGTAGTTAAAGATGTTACTGAGGTTGGCACGGGGGCTGAAGCTACTTGGTGGATTGAGACTGGCATCCATTTATGCACTTATAATATTTTTGTCTTATAATACAACTAAATATTCTTTTGTAACTCTTAACAACCATGTATTATTTGGCAAAAGTAATCATTAATGTAAGAAATGGTTTTTGGTTAAGTTATTCTGCTGTGATTGTTTTCCTATAATAATATGACTTATGGTGTTTTTAATAATGAATGATGCTATGAATGAACAACTGTGGGGTCTCTAGGGACGAGGCCTTACATATCTTGAGTTTTACCCAGATATTTTCTTTTTCTGCTGTACATGATTGTGGGTTCCTTTGCATTCATTTTTGAGCTCACATTAGCTTCTTTCTTTTGCTCACTTCTTGTTCAGACAACTTTTTCCTTAACTTCTCATTCTCATCATCTTTTGCTTTCAATTGTTCTGATTGTTCAGAGATTAGCTCATTCATTGAATCAATCACCTCGTTATTAGTCTTAATATCTTCTCTCAGCCTTTCGATTCGTCCTTCCAGTTGAGTGATTGTAGCATCTTTCTCAGCTATCAGTCTGTCTTTCCCTATCAGCTCCTCTTCATTTTCCTCAACTTTTCTAACTTCCTGTTGCTTTTAATGATCAAATTATTGTATTTTGCTACCAGGTAGCTCTTACTCACATCAATCTCTTCTTTATTCAAGTCATCCTCATTATAAGTAATGATGTCAACATAACTACCATCCTCTTGTTCAACTTCTTCACCTTTCTCCCTTTCAACCTCCAGACATATCTCCTTAGTATCACCATTATTAACAGCTTTGTATTCATCCTCATCAAAGTTGAGTTTCTCAGTAGATGATAGGCTATCAATGGGTTCAGTAGGTATGGGTGAGGTGGTTGGTTCAGTTTGAAGTGGAGGTGTAGGTGTTTGAGTGAGAAGTGGTGAGATGGGTTCTGTTGCACAAGAGTGCAGTGATGATTGAGATTGGATGGGTGAGACAGGTTGGGTATGCTCACTGGAAGATGATTCTGATAATTCTATCATAGTAGCTGGTGATGAAAATTATGGTTCATGTTAATATAATGGTTGTGGTGGTGATTGTTCTGGTGATGGTTGAGGGAGTTGATCAAGTGACACTACTTCAGTTGAAGCAGAGTTTATTGATGTTTGAGAAAGTGTAGGTGATAAGGGTTGGGTGTGTTCACTTGGTGGTGAGATGGTATGTACAGGTGGTGATAAGGGTATGTTGGTAAAGGATGGTGGTGAAGGAGGATTGGGTTCATGATGTGGTGGTTCAGGTGATTCTGTTGAAGGTGTTTGTTGTTGTGGTTGTTTAAGAAATATGAGTTCCTAAGGCATGTCAGCAGTTTCATCCATCATATGTGGGAACATCTCCACCTCTTCTCCTTGATACTGCCCAGTCAATTTGTTGAGTAAAGATCTTCCTAGGTGAGTTTGCATAAACACATCACCTTCTCTTTCAATATTAGGCATACATTCCTTTATGATTAGCTGGAGGAACCTTAGGAACATGTACATCTTGTTGTCTTTCTGCATTCTTATATGGTCACACAGGCAACCAAGAATGTACTTGGAGTAGTTGTACTTTCTTCCTTCAAAAATGCCGATGATTCCCGATGAGATGTGCCTCGAGAATCTATCCAAACCGGAATTCTTGTTGGAGATGCACTTGAGCTAGGTGTGGCATAGGAATCTATAAGGCTTTCACAACCTCCCCTTTTTGATCTCACTGTGTTGATAGTCTCCATCATACCCCATTAACTGAAAAACTTTCTGAAAGTATTTGTGATCAGTTACATCAGGGTGACTTTCTTCACCTTCTCCGAACTCCAGCGCCCTCCTTATTGTTCATCCATCAATTCTCAGTTGTTGATTTTTGATTGAAGCATAAATTACTTGTTCTTCATTTTCTTCCTCGACCCTCGCAGAGTCCCAGAAATCTATCATGTGTGATTGATAGATAATAGGATCCGCTGTTAGAGCATAAAACAATCTACTTCTTCTTAGATAGCGAATGATGTCTCTGCATCCATCTTCCAATTCTGGATTCAGAAATGCTCATATGTTATGATCTTTGACAAATCGATTAGTCATACTGGCTTCGATGTTTGACTGATGTGTGGATTATTTGTGTGGAATGAACGATTTCTGCGATTGTTGATGAAAGGGGTTTGAGAGATTTTCTAGGGCTGAGAAGGTTTTTTAGAGTGAGTAGAAAGGCCAACGGCCGAGATATTTTTTTATACCTTTTCAGACAATTCAAAAAATATTTAATATTGTGGGACTCATTTTCCTTTATACCCTTTCGAGGTTATCCACAAGTTTATGCTTCCGCAGAACATCTACGGAAGGCAAAAACTTTGTTGTTTTAACCTTAACAAATTAAATCTTTCGCAGGAACATCTACGGAAGACAAAATTTGTTATGAATTTTGTGTTTTATCCATAGGTTACCAATTTGCGGAAAGGCAATTTTTGTTCTTTTTGATGTATGATCTTAAACACAATGTTAGATCATTTGTTGTTTGCTATTGGACCTTGTTGACTCTACTTCATGGCAATTGTGCAAAATTGATTTGGTTAAAACCTTCAGATATCCTGCAGCCAAGTTAGTGCTCAGGTTCTAACATTCTTCATTTAAAGATGTAACACATTCGATACTCAGTTTTTCATGCTGATTTACTACTCCCCCTAAATTTGTGATTAATCATAAAATTATGCATTTATCAAAAATTTATAAAGAATAACATGAAAAACATTATTTGTCCAACTAATTAGCAAAGAAAAGAACAAAACCAGAAACTATTTACAAGCATTGACATCATATAATGGGATCATACTATAATACTAAGAAACTTTATGATGAGCTCAAAATGGATCTATCTGTGATCATATATGAACACAATTCAGTCTAAAACAGACAAGTATTCAATTCAACACAAGCAAATCAACAAAAATTCATAGAGTTTTTATTGATTAGCATATAGAAGAATACAAAGTGTAGTAAGCAGTTACAAAGCATCTCAATCACTCTCAAACTTAAAACTTCGACTCTACTTACACAATACATATCTATGCTATTTATACTAATCAAGAAAACTAAGGAACATATTTACATAAAAAGTCCCTATACTATGACAAAAATGTAAAAGACACACAAAGACAAATGTTAATCTTTAAAGAAGCATCTACAATACTCCCCCTAAGATTTACATGTCTTCAGCCTTCAAAATCTTCAGTCTTCAAATCTCTTTCTTCAATCTTTAATCTTCTTACTTAAGTCTTCTTTCTTCTGACTTTGTCTTCAATCTTCTTTGATCTTCATTCTTTAAACTTCAGTCTTCTTCTATATCTCTTTCTTCAATCTCCTTCTCTATTTCCAGCTTTGATCTTCAGTCTTCACAAGGCAAAGTAGTCTTCTGGTTCTTCTTTTATCTTGAAAACTGGCTTTTCCTTATATAGCTCTTGTTCCCTTAGAGCTTTGGCAATAGCTGAATTGAATTTTCCTGCTAGAATCCCTTGTTCAGGCTTAGCTTCATTTGTTTTGATTTCCATGGAGTTCATTAATTCTAATGTTTGCTTTGAAAGCCCTACTATATCCATATTTGCATAGCATTCGATTGGATTAGAACTATCTTTACAATGTATCTCCAAAACACCTTTACTAGAAATTCTCATGAAATCAATGTCTTTGATATCTTTCTTCACAATATTAGCATATGCTAATGCTTTCCTCAATGATATCTTTCCATTGCTGCACTCATCACCTTAATTATAAACATAAAATACTTTTTTTTCATTCTCAGCAGTTTCTGGACTCACTTTCTCAAACATTTGAATTGATAAGAAAGAAATGTAACTAGGATGGTGTAGCTTAAGTTCAAACACACCAAACAATGTAATCATATCTTTATCCCAATCATCCATATTTCTGACCAACTTCAATTCATACGTTTCAGAATTATAAAACCATCTTAGAATCGGTTTTGATTGTTGAGATCCATCTATCACTTTCAATCCAGGATTTGTGACTTTCTCAAAATACTCATCACTAAAATCATCCAAAAACTTTTCTTCACCAACATCTTTATCAACTCCTTTTCTCTTCTTCTTTAATGATTGAAAATACTGCTTATCTTCTTGATCACACCTTATTTGTAAGAATGAACTCATTCTGTTTATCCCTCTGTGAAGTAACTCAACAAATAATTCTCCATGTTTAGCTTTTGAATGGTTGATCAAAGGCAACTTAATAATACTTGAAAAGAAAGGATAAACATCATAAATTACATTGACTCTTTTAATCAAGAATGCATCAAACACTTCATCATACATCCAAGCCATGATCTTGACCTCCTTAGTGGTATCAGGAACATCATGGCATTCAACAAATCTGAAATAGATTGTCCTTTCTATAATGGATTACGCACAAGGTCACCAGCAGATCATGCTTTGCTCGACAATTGCTTTTGTTCCATTGATACTTGATATCCTTGTCTTTCTGTTTCTAGAAACATCTTCATCAGTTCTCTTCTTCTCCCATAAGCAGAACTTTTCTTCTCCATTGCTTTGATCTCTTGAGGCTTCAAAATCCTCGTCCTCTTTGTTATCTCCAAGAATTGAGGATTATCCATATCATGCACAATCATCTTGTTAGTTTGTCTTTCTGTTTCTTGAAAGCTTCTAACTAAATTCCTAAATGATTCGCCTTGTAGCCTCTTTAGCTTCTTCAAAGGATAATTTCTGGATTGTAACCACGATCTTAAAGCATTAATATTCATGTCATTTGGATCAGAATGGTGTAATTTGGATGTAGACAATTCTTATACATTAATACTTTCTTGTAACTTGTTCCATTCTCCATTTTCAACTACAATTCTGTTTGGATCAACAGGAGCAACGGATTCAGCTGTAACACATTTTTCATATTCTTCATGAATTTGAGAAACAATCAAACCATCAAGAAACACCCGACTGTATTTCATCTTCACCAAATAGTTGTATTTTTCTTCAACATCAACAGGTACATCATCATGACTTATGTCAATTGTAGAATAATGTTCATCTACATTAGCATATTGGATATCTTCATCATCCAACACTTCATTGTACCAATTATCATCAAACTCAAACTCTATATCATCTAGAGCTCCGATAATCTATTGAACATCAGATTCTTTTTCCTCAATATTCACCTTTTGAATTTTAGATGATGATTCAGGTAAAACTGAACTATCTACCTCATCTATTTTTCTTTTCCCTTTATCAATCGATGAAATTTTCTTATCATCTACAGGAAGAACTTCTGAAATAATCATCAAGTCAGGAGACAGAGAATTGTTCTTTTCTTTCAACTTTTCTAATTCTTCTTTCAATGTTTCATTTTCTTCATTTACTTTCTTTAATCTTTCTTCCATTGAATCAAATTCTATCATCATTACCTCAAATGTCTTCATATTATCATCGCGACTTTTTCTCAACTCATCAATTACCTTGTTTCTCTTTCATTTCTTCAATCAAACTTTCATTGACAGCTTTCAACTCTTCAATTATCTTTAATTGATTCAACTTTTCTTCATTCAATTCATTAATCTTCTTTTGTAAATTTTCTTCTTCAGCTAATACAAACTGATCATTATGCTCTACCATTTCTTCAATCATACTCATAATATCATCAACAGTTTGATTTCCATCCATCTCTTGTTCACTTTCTACAACTTCAGTATCATTGTCATTAACTTCATCATGTATTTCTTCTGTAACTAGCTCTACTATTTCAGTAACATCAGGCTCTTCTTCATGAGCTTCTTCAGCAGCATGCTCAGATTCTTCAACATTTTCTGGAATAAATTCCATAACATCATCAAATTAACCACCATCATTATTATGGTCATCATCAGATGAACTAGATGAGCTAGAACTATCTTCTTCATCATCAATGTTTTCATTATCATCATCATCTTCTTCATCCTCTTCAGCTGGTACTTCCTTAATCAAATCAGCTGGGTCAATAGGCTCGTCCTCAGTTAAATGATAATGATCAATAGTGATATCCACTTCATCATTAGCAACATTAAGAATATAATCAAATAATGGAACATTCTGAGCTCCAGTAACCATTTCCAATCTCTTATAAGATACATCAAACATATGCTCTAGCATCATAGTTTCACCACTCATACCATACACACATATGTCAAGATACTCTTCATTTGTGATCATCTGAAGAAATCTAGGATACATGAGATACTTGTTCCTAATTCCCTTTTCAAGATTAAAGATAAAACCATTTAGAATCCACTTTGACATAATAAATCGTCTATTAGTAGTCAGTTCTACAATGGGTGATTCAATGTCAATTGGGAAAGAATTCCATCCCGTACTTCGTTTTGACATGCAATGTTGGAAAATGTAGCATATAAGCTTCCAATGGTTATACACACGATCACGAAAGAATTGTTTCTTAGGAAAATGGTCAGGATGTCCCATTTCCATGAATATTTGTCTACATTCATCAAACGTTAGCTCGGATAAATCTTCTGGATCATTAGGTCCTAACCTCAAGGCTTTTCTAATTGAGTCTTCAGAGACTTCAATCATTCTAAAATTCGTTATAAAGCCTCGGACCACTTTAGCTCCATTTTCATCAACATCAACATATGCCGTGCTCCAGAACTTCTTAATCGTCGTGCATAGATAACCGGTTGGAAGCATATGGCATATACGTACTTCGTCCTTAATAGAAATCTGATCATATCTTCGTAGCCTACGGCATTTTGAATATCGTCGTTTAATAGAGCAACAACGTTGTGTTTCGGCTCAAACTTTAAATCAGCCATCTGCAAAATTAAACACAAGACATTTAAAATTTGAAGTTTTAACAATTAAAATCAATATTTTTAAAAATTCATTCTACTAAAATTCAAATATTTCAAATAAATTGATTTCTTTGATTATTTAACATATTTTAGATTTCAAATTTTGATTTAAAAACCTATTTTCAATATGAATTTTTGTTAATTTTTTTTTATTATTAAAAAATATTCTGTGACTGTTCATCTTCATCATCAGAGATGAAAATCAACACACAATCAACAGATGATGAGAACTTCAATTTGAATGAACAAACTGAGTCAAAATCAAGTCCATATTATCATTCAAGCATCAATTTCAGTTCATTTAGTCATTTTAACCATCAATTTACAGATTTGCATATAATCTAGGTTTTCAAAAGCCCGAATAGGGTCGAAATACCCAGCTTAAATCAACCTGTAAATCAACGATATTGGTGATTTTGATCATGAACTTACACTTAGAATTAAGTACAAAGACCTTTGAATACAAAAGTAACTCAGAAATCGATCAAAATGAGGAATAAGTGTTTATCGGAAGCACACTGGGTTCGAAGGATTAAGAGTTCAGGGGAATTTGAGAATGTGACATCCGGTAATTTTCCGTTACCAAACTCCGTTAGTTCCGTTAAGTCTTGCATACACGTGTCGTGAGCACACACTAGTTGTCGTTGAACGTTGGTGACTTAATAAAAATTAATAATGTTAAACAATAATTTCTATGTTGATTATTGGTTGCGATTACGTGATTCAAATATTAATTGTGAATTTTATTACGTAACGTGGAAACGTGTGTATTTAATTTGTAAATTTGTAACTTGTAAAGATAACACATGTAATTGTTATTATTAGTTCATATGGTAATTATTTTAGTTAAAACCATCTTAAAAGAGTGTTAAAAGCCTAATTTTTATAAAATACAAATTATAAGGGTTAAAGGGGTAATTATAATTAATTAAGTTAAAAAAAATAAAAACCCTAGCCCCCACACCTTCAATCGCCACAACACCTACTACACACACACATACACTTCGAATTTCAGCAAGAACAAGCAGCTTGGTCGCGGTTTTGGTCGATTACAAGGCATAGAACACGTTGGAATCATCAATTGCAAGCCATTAAACGTTTAAAGGTTAGATTTTTACATGTTTTTCATGGTTTTTCACCTTGGCCGAAACCCTAGTTCGAAACTTGCAATTGGAGGCCGATTTTTTGATGTTGGTTGGTGTTATTATGTTAGTTGGATTGTATATATGCTAGTTAACGTCGATTACGCAAGAAAGTTATGATTTTGATACGTTGTTCATATGTTACTAATAATAGTAACTTTATTTGCATGAATGTGATGATTTGATAATGAATGGATGTTGTTAATGTGTTTGTGATGATAATTGGATGTTAGATTGATGATATTGATGCTAGAAATCTAAGAATGAATGTTGTAGTTCATGTCTTACTAAAGATAGTAACTTTTGGCTATGAAGGTTGATGAATTGTGGTAATTGGATGTTGTTGATCATGTCTAGATGTTATAATGAGCTTGAATTGATATATTATTGATGAATTCATGAATGTCTTGAGTGTTTGAAAGATTTTGGGATGTGCCTTCCCAAAAGGGAAACTTTATTTGCACAAAATCCTGAGTAGGATGGTTTGAGTATGTTTGGGACATTAGGATCATGTTAGCATGTTCATGGATGATTTCTAAGGTGGTAGAATGTATTGTTTGGGTTGTATGAATGTTTAGTTGGTTAGTTATCTGATTTGGCCTGGTTGTGGGAATTTATGGTAATGGGTCATATGGGTATGTTAGGACTATTGCTGGTTTGTGGTTGATCATGATTGAACATTTTGGATGATATGATTTCTGTTAAATGGTATGTTGATGATCATCATACACGCGTGCGAATCTGAGGCCCCTACTTAGTAGGATTGGCAGGGTTTAGGGTGTGAAGTCGTGAGTGGCTTCACATGGCATGCTGTGCATGATTTGATTCTACGTATGGTGCTTTGGTTGTGTTGTAGTTATGTTGAACATGATAATTGTTTGAGATTCGCATGATTTGTATGATATCTGGCAGTATGATGATCTAGTTAGTACATGTGGTTAATGAAGTGTCATATGTAATCAGTTTGTATGAAAATCATGTGTGATGTACTGTTATGCTTGTTTGAATGGAATTTCACCTATAATGTCACCAACGGGTCAAACGGGTCAACTGGGTCAAATGTGTCTTGTCTTTCTAAAACCTTGAGTTCTTTGGTTTGTAGAGCACTTAGGGTTTCATATTGATTCTGTGTACACGTACTTATGTACTCATATGTTCTAGGTGACCTTTGAAGGTTGTCTTTCCACTCTTTCTTTCAAGTTAAGCTTTAAGTTATTTCTTACGCGCATCAGGTGAGTTCATGCCCCACTCTTTTACATACTCTCTTTTGGGGGAGATAGCATACTGGTTTTTACTAACGCTTTATCATGATAAGTTGTGTATGGTATAATATAGTGTTGATTACCATGAAAGTCCTCACACTTTTGGATTGTTAATAATGATGGTTAGCGCAAATCTTGGGTAGTACTACTAGGTCTGACGAGCCCCACCTTTGCGACTTGAGGTCAAACGGGTGCAATATTGTCCTAACGACATTTGTCACAACCTGGTAAGTCATGGCAGGAGGCAACAAACGTAACACAGTTAGCTTCAATCGCGAAATCGCTATGATTATTACTATTTGTTTATAGACTAGCTATCTATTACAATACACATCTTATATATTTGCAACTGTTATTGATATATGTTTAAACGCAAACTCTTGAACTCACCAACCATTGTGTTGACTCTTTTAGTATGCTATTCTCAGGTTAAGGTTGCTATTACCTAGGAGCACGTCACACGGGTCAGCATCATGGTGTTTGTCAGCACGTTATGAAACATTGTTTTGGATTATGATTGTTTAAACATCGTATTTTGGTTTTGCTTAATACTTGGGCACGTATGTTTGTGCATTTTAAATCATGTTACATTGTTTTGGGTTTACTCGTTTATTTAACGCTTCCGCATGTTTTAAAGATAAACTATGATTTTGAATGTTAGTTCATATAGAGTCGTTCTGAGTAACTAATGACTGAGATCCTGGTATGTCACGCGCCTCGAGGTAAAACCCCGCACGCGGATTTTGAGGGTGTGACAGATTGGTATCAAAGCCATTGGTTATAGGGAACTAGGTTGCATACACATACTAGACTATACCCGCACAGTTGTTAGTTACTTATTGCTTACTCTCCTTACTGTATACTCATTGGCATACGCAACACGTACTTCGCAGCATGGCATCGTCGTCCAGAAATTTAGGCAAGAGACCTGCACGATCTGAGTCACCTCCTACTTCTCCCGTACCAGATAGGGGATTTAACTGGCCTTGGCATCCTTATCCTCCTGGCGAGATAGACTGGGATCGGCCTTTCATACCTCCTGAGCTCGATCCTCCGCGGAACTGGGATTTCTACCCCACCTACATAAACCGTATGGCTTATAGAGAGCGCGTACCACCAGTAGCTCCTACCCGACCTAGGAGTAAGTCATCGACAGCCTCTGCATTGCCTACTCTTCCTACCTTGGACATCTCTCTGGAGCAGGCGTTTGCAGCTTTGGTAGCCACTCTAGACACGGAGCGACAGCAGATTAGAGGACTCACTGATGAGAACTCTGCTTTACGATCTGAGATGCGTCAGTTGCGCTACCAGGTAGAGACGCTTCAGGAGCGACTCTCGATGGCGATTGGTGGACATCATACCCTGGCAGGCAATGTTGTCGCACTTAGTGGGTGCATGGACGCGCAGGATCACCATGGACATAGTGATCGATGATAGATTTGCTGATTTAGAGGCACAACTAGCAGCACTTCAGGTTGTTGAAGCCCCCGCACCTTTCGTGGACCTTCATGGACTATAAACCCCGTACCTATAGCGGGACGGAAGGGGCTGTAGGGCTTGTGAGGTGGTTTGAGAAGACGGAGTCTGTCTTCCAAAATGCAACGGCCCTCCTGCCAATTAGCTGAAGTATGCCACCGGGACATTGGAAGGCGCAGCACTTTCCTGGTGGAATGCCCAGGTGCAAATGCTGGGTCAAGCCATGGCCAATGAACTACCCTGGGATGAATTTAAGGGGATTATGACCGAAGAATACTGCCCCTAAAATGAAGTGCAGAAACTGGAGATTGAGTTCTGGCAACTCAAAATGCAAGGCTCAGAAATAGAAGCCTACACGACCCATACTCATGAGTTGGCCACACTATGCCCTGTAATGGTAAATGAAATGCACAAGAGAGTCGAGCACTACATACGTGGACTGGGGCCCGAAATTCAGAGTATGGTAACTGCTTCCAACCCCACTACCATACAGCAGGCTATCCGGACAGCCCACAGGCTGACTGACCAGGCAGTTGAGCAAGGACGGTTACCCAAACGGGGCGCGGTTGCTAGTGTGCTCGACAACAAATGAAAGTGGGAGAACATTAGTAACAAAGGTTCATCCTCCAGCAACCAGCCACAACAACAGCAGCAACAGGTACAACAGCAGCAGCAACCTCCCCAGCAACAAAGGAGGTTTGATAACAACCGAAATTTCAATCAGTCATCCTCGGCATCGCAGGGACAAGGAGGCTATGTGAGGAAAAGTCCTAAGTGCAATCGATGAAACTACCATCACACCGGCAGGTGTGACAACTTCCGATGCCAACGCTGTGGTAAAGTTGGGCATGCAGCGAAGAACTGCTGGGGTGAACTGATGAAGAAGCCTCAACAATCATAAAAAAATCCGAAAGGTTGTGTTGAGTGCGGAAAAGAAATCCATTACAGACGCAACTGTCCCCAGCTCAGAAGGAATGGTAATGGCAACAACAACAATGGCCACAACAGCAACAATAATAGCGGCAACAGCAACAATAATAGCGGCAACAACAACAACAATGGTAATGGCAACAACAATGGAGGCAATAACAACAATGGAGCCAAAGGAAGAGCCTTCGTCATTGGCTCAGGTGAGGCTCTAAACGATCCTACAACAGTAACTGGTAAATTTTTGGTTAATGGTCGTTTTGCTACCGTATTATTCAATAACGGAGCCGATAGAAGTTTTGTGTCTACTAAGTGTTGTAGTATTTTAAGTGGTATGCCCTCAGCCTTAGAATCTAAATACACCGTAGAGTTAGCAGCCGGTAAACAGATTCACGTAACGCATATTCTTAGAGACTGCAATATAGAGCTTGCTGGTCATACATTCGCCATGGATCTCATGCCTGTTACACTAGGAAGTTTTGATGTGGTAGTAGGCATGGATTGGCTTTCCGATAAACAAGCGGAAGTCATATGCCACGAGAAGATCATACGGATTCCCATTGGCGAAGAAGTCCTTACGATCAGAGGTGATAGGAGTGGGGCGGTTAGGAATCATCTCATTCATGAAGGAACAGAAGTTGTTGCGGAAAGGTCGACTGGCCATATTGGCACTCGTCATAGATAAACAGACCGAGGAAAAGAAGATAGAGGATATCCCCGTAGTTTGTGAGTTTCCCGAGGTGTTTTTGGAAGACCTGCCTGGATTACCGCCTCATCGTCAAGTTGAATTCCAAATTGAGTTGACTCCAGGAGCAGCTTCGATTGCGAGAGCACCTTACCGGTTAGCTCTAAACGAACTGCAGGAATTATCTGCTCAACTCCAAGAACTCTTGGATAAAGGGTTTATCTGACCGAGTTCGTCGCCCTGGGGAGCACCAGTTCTATTTGTGAAAAAGAAGGATGGTACATTTCGAATGTGCATTGACTATAAGGAACTGAACAAAGTTACGATTAAGAATATATATCCCTTACCTCATATAGATGATTTGTTTGATCAACTGCAAGGATCAAGCTATTACTCTAAGATTGATCTGAGGTCTGGGTATCATCAGTTGAGTGTTCGAGAAGAGGACATCTCGAAGACTGCCTTCCGTACACAGTATGGTCACTATGAATTTTTGGTCATGCCATTTGGATTGACGAATGCACCAGCAGTATTCATGGACCTCATTAATCGCGTGTGCAAACCCTATCTTGATCAGTTTGTTATCGTCTTTATTGATGACATACTGATATACTCAAGGACTGAGTAAGATCATGAGAAGCACTTACGTTTAATCTTAGAATTACTTAGAAATGAACAACTGTACGCAAAGTTTTCTAAGTGTGATTTCTGGATACATGAGGTGCAATTCTTGGGTCATATTGTCAATGAGAAGGGAATACATGTTGATCCTGCAGAGATTGAAGCGATAAAGAATTGGTCTGTTCCTAAGACACCAAGGGAGATACGACAATTCCTTGGATTAGCGGGATATTATCGACGGTTCATCGAAAGATTCTCTAAGATTGTACAACCTCTCACAGCCTTGACTCACAAGGGAACAACATACAAATAGGGTGAGAGTCAGAAATCTGCTTTCCAGTTGCTGAAAAAGAAATTGTGTAGCGCACCAATATTAGCGTTACCGGATGGTAGTGATGATTTCGTAGTCTATTGTGACGCTTCCATTCAAGGGCTTGGATGCGATAAGGTGATAGCTTACGCCTCTAGACAGTTGAAGATTCATGAGAAGAACTATACCACCCATGACTTGGAACTAGGTGCAGTAGTTTTTGCCTTAAAGATCTGGAGACATTACTTGTACGGTACCAAATGCACTATTTACACTATCACAAGAGTCTTCAGCACATCTTTGAGCAATTGGAATTGAACATGAGGCAAAGACGCTGGGTAGAATTACTGAATGACTATGACTATGCTATTAAGTACCACCGGGGAAAGCAAATGTAGTCGCTGACGCGCTGAGTAGGAAAAAAGCTGCTAAGCCTCGACGTGTGCGAGAGTTGCAGCTTACCATTAGCACACAGTTACCGTAACAAATCCGAGAGGCTCAGATAGAAGCCTTGAAAGCAGAAAACATTAGGTCTGAATCGTTAAGGGGAATTGAAAAACAATTGGAAGTAAATGTGGATGGAGTTTGTTACTTCATGGATAGACTTTGGGTACCTCTACACAGAAATCAGAGAGACTTGGTCAGGAGTAAGGCACACAAGTCTAAGTACTCTATACATCCTGGATCTGACAAGATGTATCATGATTTGAAGGCGCACTATTGGTGGCCTAACATGAAGGCGGATGTAGCTACATATGTGAGCAAGTGTCTGACCTGCTCAAAGGTAAAAGTGGAGTATCAGAAACCATCTGGACTATTACAACAACCCAGATCCCTATGTGGAAGTGGGATCAGATATCAATGGATTTTATTACTAAGTTACCTCAAACTTCTACAGGTTGCGACACAATATGGGTTATCGTGGATAGATTAACAAAGTCTGCTCATTTCCTAGCGATAAAGGAGACGGACAAGATGGAGAAATTAACCCAACTCTATTTGAAGGATATCGTTTCGAGGCATGGAGTACCGATCTCAATTATTTCTGACCGCGATTCTCGTTTCACATCGCACTTCTGGCAATCACTGCAGAAATCTCGTGATTGACTTCGGGAATAACTGGGAAGTTCACCTACCATTGGTGGAATTTTCTTACAACAACAGTTATCACACTAGCATAAAGGCGGCACCTTTTGAAGCTTTGTATGGGCGAAAATGTAGATCACCAGTTTGTTGGGCTGAAATTGGTGATAGCCAGCTAACGGGTCCTGAGTTAGTACACGAGACTACTAAAAAGATTGTACAAATAAGGAACCGTATGGCTGCAGCACGCGACAGACAGAAAAGTTATGCTGACAAGCGACGAAAACCTCTAGAATTTCGAGTTGGTGATAAAGTCTTATTGAAAGTCTCACCATGGAGAGGCGTGATTCGGTTTGGTAAAAGAGGAAAACTAAATCCGAGATACGTTGGACCATTTGAGATCTTGGAAAGAATAGGTCCAGTGGCTTATCGACTAGCCTTACCTGATTCGCTAAGTGGAATCCATGATGTATTCCATGTTTTGAATCTGAAGAAGTGCCTAACGGATAAACGATGGTCGTACCACTGGAAGAAGTTCAAGTAGACGAACAATTACGCTTCATTGAGGAACCGGTCGAAGTGATGGATCGTGAGGTGAAGACATTTAAGCAAAGCAAGATACCCATTGTCAAAGTTCGATGGAACTCGAGACGTGGACCAGAATTCATGTGGGAATGTGAGGACCAAATGAAGCTTAAGTATCCTCAGCTGTTTGAAAAGACGATGTCAACCGGCGAAGGTACTGATTTAAATTTCGGGCCGAAATTTCTTTCAACATGGGGATGATGTGACAACTCACCCAAAACTCACTCGATTACTTTGTGCCAATGCAGTAGACCAGTGATGGAACACTCACCATGTAACGCAATTTTCGGGACGAAAATTCTTTCAACATGGGGATAATGTGACATCTGGTAATTTTCCGTTACCAAACTCCGTTAGTTCCGTTAAGTCTTGCATACACGTGTCGTGAGCACACACTAGTTGTCGTTGAACGTTGGTGACTTAATAAAAATTAATAATTTTAAACAATAATTTCTATGTTGATTATTGGTTGTGATTACGTGATTTAAATATTAATTGTGAATTTTGTTGCGTAACGTGGAAACATGTGTATTTAATTTGTAATTTTGTAACTTGTAAAGATAATGTATGTAATTGTTATTATTAGTTCATACGGTTATTATTTTAGTTAAAAACATCTTAAAAGAGTGTTTAAAGCCTAATTTTTATAAAATACAAATTATAAGGGTTAAAAGGGTAATTATAATTAATTAAGTTAAAAAAAATAAAAACCCTAGCCCCCAAACCTTCAATCGGCGGCAACACCTACTACTCACATATACACTTCGAATTTCAGCAAGAACAAGCAGCTTGGTCGCGGTTTTGGCGATTACAAGGCATAGAACACGTTGGAATCATCAATTGCAAGCCATTACACGTTTAAAGGTTAGATTTTTACATGTTTTTCATGGTTTTTCACCTTGGCCGAAACCCTAGTTCGAAACTTGCAATTGGGGGCCGATTTCTTGATGTTGGTTGGTGTTATTATGTTAGTTGGATTGTATATATGCTAGTTAACGTCGATTACGCAAGAAAGTTATGATTTTGATACGTTGTTCATAGGTTACTAATAATAGTAACTTTATTTGCATGAATGTGATGATTTGATGATGAATGGATGTTGTTAATGTGTTTGTGATGATAATTGGATGTTAGATTGATGATATTGATGCTAGAAATCCAAGAATGAATGTTGTATTCATGTCTTACTAAAGATAGTAACTTTTGGCTGTGAAGGTTGATGAATTGTGGTAACTGGATGTTGTTGATCATGTCTAGATGTTATCATGAGCTTGAATTGGTATATTATTGATGAATTCATGAATGCCTTGAGTGTTTGATAGATTTTGGGATGTGCCTTCCCAAAAGGGAAACTTTATTTGCACAAAATCCTGAGTATGATGGTTTGAGTATGTTTGGGACATTAGTATCATGTTAGCATGTTCATGGATGATTTCTTAGGTGGTAGAATGTATTGTTTGAGTTGTATGAATGTTTAGTTGGTTAGTTATCTGATTTGGCCTAGTTGTGGGAATTTATGTTAATGGGTCATATGGGTATGTTAGGACTATTGTTGGTTTGTGGTTGATCATGATTGAACATTTTGGATGATATGATTTCTGTTAAATGGTATGTTGATGATCATCATACACGTGTGCGAATCTGAGGCCCCTACTTAGTAGGATTGGCAGGGTTTAGGGTGTGAATTCGTGAGTGGCTTCACATGGCATGTTGTGCATGATTTTATTCTACGTATGGTGCTTTGGTTGTGTTGTAGTTATGTTGAACATGATAATTGTTTGAGATTCGCATGACTTGTGTGATATCTTGCAGTATGATGATCTAGTTAGTACATGTGGTTAATGAAGTGTCATATGTAATTTGTTTGTATGAAAATCATATGTGATGTACTGTTATGCTTGTTTGAATGGAATTTCACCTATAATGTCACCAACGGGTAAAACGGGTCAACTGGGTCAAATGTGTCTTGTCTTTCTAAAAGCTTGAGTTCTTTGGTTTGTAGAGCACTTAGGGTTTCATATTGATTCTATGTACACGTACTTTTGTACTCATGTGTTCTAGGTGACCTTTGAAGGTTGTCTTTCCACTCTTTCTTTCAAGTTAAGCTTTAAGTTATTTCTTGCACGCATCAGGTGAGTTCATGCCCCACTCTTTTACATACTCTCTTTTGGGGGAGATAGCATACTGGTATTCACAAACACTTTATCATGATAAGTTGTGTATGGTATAATATAGTGTTGATTACCATGTAAGTCCTCACACTTTTGGATTGTTAATAATGATGGTTAGCGGGAAATCTTGGGTAGTACTATTGGGTCTGACGAGCCCCACCTGTGCGACTCGAGATCAAACGGGTGCAATATTGTCCTAACAACATTTGTCACGACCTGGTAAGTCATGGCAGGAGGCAACAAACGTAACACAGTCAGCTTCAATCGTGAAATCACTATGATTATTACTATTTGTTTATAGACTAGCTATCTATTACAATACACATCATATATTTTTGCAACTGTTATTGATTTATGTTTAAACGCAAACTCTTGAACTCACCAACCATTGTGTTGACTCTTTTAGTATGCTATTCTCAGGATAAGGTTGCTATTTCCTAGGAGCACGTCACACGGGTCAGCATCATGGTGTTTGTCAGCACGTTATGAAACATTGTTTTGGATTATGATTGTTTAAACATCGTATTTTGGTTTTGCTTAATACTTGGGTGCGTATGTTTGCGCATTTTAAATCATGTTACATTGTTTTGGGTTTACTCGTTTATTTAACGCTTCCGCATGTTTTAAAGTTAAACTCTGATTTTGAATGATAGTTTATATAGAGTCGTTCTGAGTAACTAATGACTGAGATCCTGGTATGTCACGCACCTAGCGGTAAAACCCCGCACGCGGATTTTGAGGGTGTGATAGAGAATGAAATCTAAAAACACAAAGTGACGTTTATATACCTAGTGAAAAATCTTAGGCGCAGGAGCACTGTTTGTGTGCATGGACTCAGGCGCGTGAGCACTGTTTGTGCGCATGGGCTTAGGCGCATGAGCACTGTTCAGTCGCATAAGCACTGTATAGGCGCTTTTGCACTGTTCAGGCGTATGAGCTTAGCTGAAACACCCAATACTTAACACTCGGTGTTTACACTTGGAAGCATGGCAACTATTTAGGCTTATGGGAATGATAAAACGCCCAACACTTAACCACATTCTCAGACTCATGACAACTGTTTAGACGCATGAGGTTGTCTGAAACGTCCAACACTTGTACAAATCTTGAAAAATCATCATGCTCCTAATCCTGGACTTATGAAGACTGTTTAGGCGCATGAGATGACTTTCATGTGCCCCAACACTTGTAATTTTCAGATCTTCCACCTGTACACTTTTAGACATATTAGCACTGTTCACATACTAATATTAAAACAGTTAATCAATTTTGACTTTAATTAATCAAATTTTGACTTTCACCCAAAAATTTCACAATATACCCTCAATTTTAAACTTTTGACTTTTAAATTTTTATTTTTATTTTGAAATTTTTAATTTTTTTATTTTTGACTTTTTTATTTTTGATTTTCAAAATAATTTCCCGTCATTTTTGTCTCTAATTTTTTTTAACAAAAAAATCTCATTTAACTTCTGCAAGAAGCTTTTCCATTAAAAATATTTTTCAGGTTCATTTTCACATTTTGCTACACACTCATGCTTGAACATATGTAGCATCATCCTTTCCATCCAAAACATTAGATTTTAATTTTTTATGATTTTTCATATCTTGAAATTTGACAATTAGTTTTAACTCTTGTTACTCCCCCTAAACTTTTAAGTTTGATAAAACTTAGAAGTTTCTTGAATTTTGTCACAGGAAGAGCACACTGATCATTGTTAAATTGCCTGCACACAGAAAACATGCAATAATCAAAATGAAAGTAGAATAAAATCCTAATATTCATAATGAATGATGTCTGCAGTGAGATCATATTAGCAGTGATCAGCACATTAAAATAAAAAAATTGATAGATAGTCACAGACAGTGATTAAATCCTGATCAAGTGTGTTCCAGGTCAGCATTTCTGCAGCAAAGCAGACACGGAATCTAAGGACAGAAAATGAATGTTTTTGGCAAGGTACTCAGCACATTTACTTTTTCAATTCTTGGATTGTTTAAGGTACAATTAGATATGACATTATGCAGTCACACTTAGACTTAGAGTGGTTAATTCTCATAAAGATATGCAAGAAGTCACTATTCTCAACTTGTTAACCTGACATATACTATAACCAGATCTCATTTGGTGTTTGTGCATATTGGCATCTTGTTACATCAGTGAGAATATCCAGGTCTGTAATCACTTACAACAAAGGATATCTCATCACTTCAGGTCTATGATGACTCATAACAGAGAAGTGTTAGATGCATTAAATAATTAGAGCTCAATGGTTATTCATATCACCATCAGGTGTGAGATTATGTCTTAACAAGCAATCAATTTCAGAAATCAACACTACTCATTAGTGCAAAGATAGACATACATGAATGCATGAGTGATTTAGTTTAATCAAAAGAATTTACTTTTTTAGTATAATTGCATGAGCTTACCTGCACATCATATCTGATCACGTTAGACTTTAATCGAAAGAGAAGTATGCAACTGATCATACTAATGTACTATCATTTCTCACGTATTGCAAAACAAATTCATTCCTATATAATTAATAAGGAAAGACACTATTTTTGTGATTTTTGGTTTTATATTTTTTTCTATGGTTTTTCAATTTTCTATTTTTGTATTTGGTTTTTTTAATAAACATGCACACACAAAAATAAAATCAGGCAATTAACTTTGACAGGTTCTCTGACTGTGTCCTATTCATATAAGGGAGGGTTCTGATCATATTTAGACTCAATTAACTGAAATACTCAAAAACCAATTTTTACATGTGGTTAATAAGACCAATTGACTCTACCAAGTACTCAAACCGTCCTGGTAAGAAGGCTTTAGTAAAAAGGTCGGCCAACTGTTTTTCAGTAGCAATTTGAATCAAAACTATTAAACCTTTTTCAGAGTTATCTCTGAGAAAATGATATCGAATTTCGATATGTTTTGTTTTAGAATGTTGGACAGGATTAGCTGTAATGAACATAGCAGCTGTGTTATCAATGTAAATAGGTGTTTTAAGAAAGTTGAACCCGTAATCCAGCAGTTGATTTTGTAACCAAAGGATTTGAGAACATCCTGCTGAAGCAGCAATGTACTTAGCTTCTGCAGTAGAAACAGAGACATTTGTTTGTTTCTTGCATTGCCACGAGACTAATCTGGGTCCTAAAAATTAACACCCACCCATTGTTGATTTTCTATCTTGACAACATCCACCGTAATTACTATCAGTATACCCATGTAACTCAAAGTTTCCTTCGTAAGGATACCATAGCCCTAAAGCCGGTTTACCTTTGAGATACCTGAATATTCTTTTAACAGAAATTAAGTAGGATTCTTTTGGGTCTGATTGATACCTTGCACAGATACAAACAACATACATAATGTCTGGTCTAGATGCAGTGAGATACATCAAAGAACAAATCATCAATCTATATAATGTTTGGTCTACTGATTTTCCTTTCGGATCAGGCTCGATCTTGGTGTTTATGTCAGCTGGGGTTTTGATGGACTGACAATCTTGCATCTTAAATTTCTTCAAGAGTTTGTCTACGAACTTCTCTTTGTTGATAAAAATACCATCTACAGATTGCTTAACTTGTATTCCAAGAAAGAAATTTATCTCTCCCATAAAACTCATCTGAAATCGAGATTTCATGATTTCTTTGAATTCATTGTACATTTTTGGACTTGTAGAACCAAATACGATATCATCAACATACACTTGTACACATAAAAGATCATCAGCATCCTTCCTTATGAATAAAGTTGGATCAATTTTCCCTCGCTTGTATCCATGTTGGATTAAGTGTTGTGGCAATGTCTCATACCAGATTCTAGGGGCTTGATGTAGTCCATATAATGCTTTGCTCAATTTGTACACACGATATGGATATGTAGCATCTTCAAAACCAGGAGGTTGCTTCACGTACACATCATCGTTGATAGAACCATACAAAAATGCACCCTTTACATCCATTTGATACACTTTAAATTTCATGAATCAGGCATAAGCCAGGAAGACATGAATAGATTCAAGTCTTGCAACTGGAGCAAATACTTCATCATAATCAATACCTTCTTCTTGAGTGTATCCTTGTGCAACTAATCTCACTTTATTTCGGGTAGCGATTCCTCGATCATCAGTTTTATTTTTGAATAACCATTTCGTGCCTATGGAATTTTCTCCTTCAGGAAAATCCACCAGATTCCACACTTCTTGTTTGCGGAACTCCTTTAACGCTTCGGAAACGTTTTTAGGAACAATTTAAGAAAGAAAACAAGAGTATAAGAAGATGTTTGCTTGTTCTGATTTACTTCTCGTCATTCTCTCACTCAAAGGACCAATAATCTGAGATGTGGGATGGTTCTTGTGAATACGAGATGTCAGAATCTCATCTCCTTGGACATGAACATCTAGATTGGTTTGATTCAAGTTGGAAAGCTGATGCAATAGGGTTGGAGAATGTGGATTGAAATTGGGAACTTGAGTCGGTAAGTTGATAAAGTAATCAAGATTACCAGAATCAACTACATCACCAGAGATAGATGATGTTCCAAACTCAGGTTGTATAATTTCTGTACCATCATTAGGAATTGGTTGTGACACAACTTGGTTTTCTGAAACAGAATGATCATTATCTTGATGAGAGTGATCATCATTATTAGACTGAATAATAGAATCTCTAACAAAAGAAAAGAAGGGATAGTTTGGGCTTGAATCATCTGCATCGTCAGACTCCGAATCGTCACTGAATGAACCAAGATCTCCTTGAATTTTCTTTTCACCTGTAGAATCAAGCAAGTTAGATTGATTAAACAAGTTGGATTGAAAAGAGTTTGACAATGAATCTAAATCAAATAACCATGCAGGACCATTTGACACTGATAGAAAAGAGTTTTCAAGAAATTTAACATTGAATGTTTCAACTATAACATTAGTCCTAGAGTTATAAACTTGATAGGCCTTTGAAACAGATGAATATCCAATGAAAAATACATCATCAGATTTTGATTCAAATTTTCCTAAATGATCACTTGAATTCAGAATCATAACCGGACAACCAAAAGATTTAAGAAAATCTATGTTTTGTTTCCTGCCAAATATTAACTCATATGGAGTTTTCAGTTTGTCTTTAACAATTAACGAATGGTTTTGAACAAAACATGCAGTTGATATTGCTTCATCCCAGAATGTGATCGGAATTTTAGCATCGGCTAACATGGATCGTGCTGCTTCAATCAGTGTTCGGTTCTTCCTTTCAGCAACTCCGTTTTGTTGAGGAGTTCTGGGAGCACTAAACTGATGAGCTATTCCTTTCTCTGTACAAAACATGTCAAGAGTTAGATTTTTGAATTCCGTCCCATTATCACTTCTAATTATGTTTACTTTTTGATCAAGTTGATTTTCAAATTTAATGATAAATTTTTTTTTTAATTCAGATGTTTTAGATTTAGCATTTAGAAAGAAAACCCATGAAAATCTTGTATAGTCATCAATGATAACTAAACAGTAAGATTTTCTTCCAATACTCTTCACGTTGGTTGGTCCAAAAAGGTCCATATGCAACAACAGAAGGGGTTTGGAATTTGAGTTTATCAGCTTGGACTTATAAGACGCTCTGTGCTGTTTCCCCTTTAAACATGCTGAGCATAAATCAGTTGTGGGAAACTTCTTCCATGGAAGGCCAATAACATGATTTCCCGCTACAAGCTTGTTCATATTCTTGAAGTTGGAATGTCTGAAACGTCTATGCCAAAGCTGGCTTTCATCATTTGACGCTTTAGCAAAGAGACAAGTTGTTTCTGTAGAAGAGTCCACTTGAGACATATGCAATTTGTATACGTCTCAATCTCTGAAAGCTTTAACAACCATGCAATCCTTGTTTATCTGAAATCCTGGCTTCAAGATATAACAAAGGAATCATCAAAAAGTACAGAGTAGGATTTATCACAAATTTAGGGTATGCTTAACAAATTAAAGTTCAACTGTGAACAGAAGTTGACTTTATCAAAGCTTATAATCCCGTTGGATACTGTTCCTTCTCTGGTTATTTTTCCTCCTGCATCACCACCAAAGGCGACATTTGTTCCATCTTTTAACTTAAAATCTTGTAATAAGGCCTGATTGCCTGTCATATGACGGCTACACCCGCTATCCAACCAAGTATTGATTGGTCTTCTCGGGCGTACCTGCAAAACAAAACAATTTAAGGTGAATTATCTACCCAAGCCGAAATGGTCTTGGGATTTCCAAACTTGTCAACAATAGTAAATTGTTTAAAGTGAAGTTTGTTGACATCAGGTTTATTCTTTATGAATTTACCAATTCTGTTATTTGTAGCAAAATTATGCTTGTTTGGAAAATTCATGCTTTTTGACTGACCATTGTTTGAAGATCTTTTATTTTCAAAACTTTTGTTATTAATTTCACTGACCTTGGAATGAATTATCATTGAAGTATTGTTTAGGTCTCACTGAATTATTTCTTTTGAAAGAGTTCAAACCTAAGGAGGGTTGGTATGTTAATCTTTGAAAATCAACATTTTAGTTTCTTTTATATTGCATTAACATAACCTTTGCTTACTGTTGAGGTGGCAAATCCTCTCCTCGTGAATTCTTTCTAAAGTAACAATCTTTAGTGTTGTGAGTTTGCTCATCACAGTAAGTACAGTATTTGTTAGAATAACACTCTGAAGTTGAGTGATTTCTCATATCGCAAATGTGATAGTATTTGTTAAAAAAACATTCAGACGTTTTGTGATTATACATGTCACATATGTTACAATACCACTGTGGAGTCTTGAATAATTGATTATTTACCTTTGACGTTGATGCAACATTAGAAACTTGGTTACTTTTAGGTGTCAAAGAGTTAATTTGTTGTTTTTGATTTGAAAAATTATCCTTTTGATTTAAACCACTTTTCTTTTGCACAATTTGTTTTTGTTTTTGAACACGAATTTCAATCCTGTTTTCCTTATATACAAATCTTTTAGCTACAGCGGAAGTCTTAGAATCTGAACCTGTTTTCAGATCAGAGGTTGATTTGTTCATAGGATTTTCTTTAACATCTTGAATGGAGTTCACATTCAACAAACCAGCAGATACAAATTTAATTCGCTTTAATTTTGTTGCTTGATTTGTTTCTTTTGTCTGATTTTCCTGAATTTTTATTTGTTCATTTTTAACTTTATTTATCTTTATTCTTCTTCTCTGGTTCCTTGATTTTGTAGATCCAGTTTTTGGTTTAGATTGAACATCCTCAGTTGAAGATTCTTTTTCACATTCTTTCTTTTTCTAGTCCTTTTGCCATTTAATGAATTCTGGGTTATTTAGACCAAATGAATTTGAATCTTCTGATGTTTTTTCATCATTTTTGTTTTGAAAATCTGAGTTTTGGTTATTAGTGATAATATTCACTTCCTCCAAAACTGACTATTTAGGAACAAAAACTTTATTTGTTTTAGGCTTTGGTTCATAAGATTTTACTTTAACAAGATGACCATTTTTTATCTTTTCGTGATCTTTTTCTTCGAAAATTTCCACATTTATTTTCTCTTCTTCAGCATCAGACATTTTGGTCTTATTTTGAAAAGCTTTTAATTTTGCCTTGTTTTTGGTGAGTCATCATGAGTGTTAAAATTTTCTAGTAAGGTATTTATTATTGATTCTGGCATCGGTTCATGAGTGAAACCCAATCCTGCCTTTTGTTTATCTTTTCGTTCATTTACCAGCTTTTCCATAATGGTTTTAGAACTTCTAACTTTGGCGAGATCAACTTGAGTTGCTGCATGAGCTATCTTATTGTAAGGCCCCATTCCCGGGACGCTTACAGCTAGTCAATCATTGCCCATAAAACATAAAACGTATATTTAGGCGTACTAAAACAATGCAGCGGAATAATTTAAAATCATTTCATTCATTGCTTTTGCAAAATAATACAATATTCCCAATCATTACAAAATATAGTTTGTTCGCATTACAATGCAAAAACGTCATAATTTAAACAATAGATGCCATCCCAAAAATGCCAAGTAGCTGCCCCGTGCCATCCTCAGCAACATTACCTGTCAACTGGAAACACATAAAAGTCAGCGTTGCTGAGTGATTTCTACTTTTATTAATAAGATACTTTTCTTTCGTTTAAAACAGTACTTTACTTTCGTAAGCGATCATTATTACTTTCACTTCTCTATGCTCCAGGCTAATGCCTCGAGCTATACCCCAAACATCATGCACAAGGCGGGTACTAGACCGAAGTCTATAAATAGACTTCAAACATCATGCCCGAGGCGGGCCCAGCACCTGGGTAACATCATTTGGACCATGCCATGTGCTATACCCCAAACATCATGCACAAGGCGGGTACTGGACCGAAGTCTATAAATAGACTTCAAACATCATGCACTAGGCGGGCCCAACACCGGGGTAAGCGACAATGGTCCCGTACGTATGGTCAGTCACAAAGACTAGACCCCAGTGTGCATCCTTCTAGGGTAGCTAACCTGCACACCGTTGAGCTAACACCCTTCACTGGGTGTGAACCTCCTTACAGTGCTTGCAAGACTTTTCTTACTTCCGATCATTCATTAATGCATGTAGTCATTCTTTCTTACTCCACGTTAGTTATCTTCCACTTTCGTTAAGTAATACTTTACATAAGCATATTCATACGTCACACCACGTAAGGTCACGACATAACATTACATGGAATAACATCATCACAACAGCATACAAAGCATGCAAAACATAAACAAGCACAGTCCCCCATAAAACCTCCTTTCTTATCACTTAAGCTCTACATCCCAAAATCTCAAAATATTCTATCTCCTTAAAGAAATGCGGATGAGCAAACAAATGCAGATGAGTAACCAAATGCGGATGGATAGACAAATGCGAATGAGTAACCAAATGCGGATGAACACCTCAGATAATATTCCAAGTGTCCAATGAAGCGCGCATGAGCCAAATGCGGATGAACAACACTTGTGCAAATATTCAAACTTAATGCGGATGATCAACTTATCAGAAACCGCATCTTACACTATAATCAGTTCCCAATCCTCATTCTTATACATTCATCGCACCGATCTAGCATGCTAAACTCTTAGAACAAGCATACAATCACGTAAACCGAGCAAAACGTACAGGCCCTAACACACTCACTAAAAGATTAGGGCCAAACTTACAGTACAAAATACTGGTCATATAAAAAGTTAGTTACATGCATTTCCAGCCCCAAAACAAATTTAAAACATAGAAATCGGGGATTTAGAACTCACCTTTGCAGCCTTCGAGTATGACTTCCTTCAAACCCGTTTACACTATGAGTTCCACCACCTAGAAACCCACCAAAAACACACACCCGAACACAAACAAAACACACATAAGCATGCAACCGAGGCATAGGCCGGCCAAGAACAACTTAAAACGATGAATTCTTACCTTGAATTCGATCTCCTGGTTCTTCTTCTTCAAAACCCGAAAGCTCTGCACTTTCTCTCTCTAGAAAATCCGTTGAAAATAAGATATGCAGAGAAGTGTGGGCGGCCATGCCCACTTTATGCACCCACTTTTATTTTTTTTGTCCTTTTGACACATTTAGCCCCTCAACTTGGGTTAAATTGTGTTTCTTCCTTTTTCTGCACGTTATACTTTCTTTCTAGCCTTTTAAAATTTTTCAGGTGTTACACTTCTCCAGTTCAAGATTTTTTTTCATCTCTTCAAGTTGTTTTGATACAATTTCAAGTTCTCTTAGAATTTTGTTCCAAGAATTTTGAAGAGAGATAATCTTTTCGTCAGATACTTTATGATCATTTTTAAGTTTGGTATGCATTAGTTCTTCTTGGTTAAGTTTTTCACAAATCTTGTAAGAATAATTTCTGTAGTATTCTACATGCTCGAAGCAAGACTTTGTGCATAACTTTTCTCTGACTTCGGATGGAATTTCAGAATATTTAGGAGGAGACGTTTCAGAGTTAGAGCTTTCAACCTTTGGTTGATCAGATTTTGCCTCTTCCTTGGGATCAGACTCATCGCTCCAGTCATAATCCTCTTCCTCATTCTCAAAGTTTCCATCATCTTTTGGATCATTAAATTCAGACCAATCTTCTTTTTGTATTTCTACAACAAGAGATAAATTGGAGGTTAAATCAGCAGTAAATTGTTCAGCGTATACACTCCAATCATAACCATCTTTAATATTAACAACAAGAGCTTTCTTGGGATCCTTTGATAATTTAGAATCATCTTTCAATTCTGGCATTGGTAGGCTTTGATAAGGTTTCTGAAATGTTTCTGTGAAGGTTGCTGAAACCTTTGATAAATTGAGCTTGATTGGCCATTTCCTCTTTTATTCCTTGGAGCTTTGCACTCTCTAGAGAAGTGACCATAGCCGTTACAGTTGGAACACCTAGATTTGGATTTATCAAATCCTACAGACTTGTTTTCACTTGGCTTGTAGTTTCTGTTGACATACGAGTGTTTCTGAGTCCTGTAAGCTATCATAACCATTTGCCAGTTGAGATCCATTTCTTCAACATCGTCTGGATCCATTTCAAACAAATCCTGCAAAAAAAATCAAGTTGAGTTAGATGACTACCTTGATAAGCTTGAAAGCTTGCCATAAATGCAGTAAAGGCAGTTTTAGACTCTTCATCCTGTAATAGGATGTTATTACATCGTTAACTTTGCTTGTTTTAGTAGAGTTAGCAGATGGAGTCTCTGGTTGAGATTTAGAGCTTTTAGGCATAGGAGGAGATTAAGGTTGATTCTGAGTTGTATAAGCAGGAGCACTTGTGTAAGTGGAATCAGTGAAGAACCCTACGCCAACAAATAGATCACCCTCATCTTCTGGTGAAGTTTTATTCTTAGCCATGAATGCATTCTCCATGGTACTTGCTGGAGAAGCAACATATTTATATTGTGACATCGAACCTGCTCTGTCATTATTTCTAGAACTTTCATCAATTTCAACAGATTCTATTTTAGCAATCAAGAGATCAAGATCCATTGGGAATTTCTCAGTATGCTTTAACAGAGTCACTATTTGCTTCCATGAAGATGGAAGAGCATTGAAAAGCCTGTAGTTAAGATCTTTTAAATCATTCTTATGCCTGCAGTCGACATCTCAGTAGTTAGTTGAACAAATTGTTCATCATCTGATTTATTGTTTCACCAGATAAATGTTCAAAAAGTTCTAATTGTCTTTTTAACTTTTGCTTTTTCAGATCCTGGATCTCCTTTTCACCAGATACATGGTGTATCCCGTTTGATAAACATCAAGCCTTGTAAGGATTTCAAGTGGCAGTCCTTTGCACATCAAAGAATAAGCTTTTATGTCATTTTTAACTTTCCTGAGATCATCACCTTGCAAACCATCTTCAGGGTATGGTTCTTGAGAGTCTTTAGTATAAACAAAACCTCTATCAGGACCATCTGAAGTTAAAAGAAATTTGTTTTAATCTCAGTGATGTTTTAATCTCAGTGACCAATTTTTGAAATCTGCTCTATTCTTTAGCTTGGGAACTCTGTTCTCTGAGTCTTCTGATTTTACTATTTTTAGTTTTTAATTTTTAAAAGAAATTTGTTTTTGTTGTTTTTAATGTTTTGAATTAAAAAAATAAATTGAAATTATTTTTGGATTTTTTTTAAGTTTCTGAAAAATTTCAAAAATTTTCTAAGTGTTGAAGCTGATGCGTCCAAATAGTGGTAAAACGCCCAAATAGTTGTGGTACTTCCTTTGACTTTGAATTTGAAATGTCTAAGGGATTGCCTTAGAAAAATTCCAAAAAGCCCAAGTTGAAATGCGTCTGAACAGTAGTAAAAGGCCTGAACAGTTGTCAGATGCCTGGGGGTAGAAGCGCCCAAACAGTTCAAAAACGCCTCAGCAGTTGTAAAACGCCTGGAATTCCTTGGATTCTGCCAACTTCCAAAGTGTCCCAACAGTTGAAATGTGCACAAACAGTAGAAAAACGCCCAAATAGTGGAAAAACGCCTAAACAGTTGTTATGCGCCTAACACTTGGGCAATTTTCAGCAATGTTTTTGACATAATGCACCACATTCATCAGTTTCATACAAACTTAAATTTTCTGAATTCCTTCAAAACTTGATTAATTGATCTGAAATCCTCTAATTATGTAGGAAATTGATCAATAATCAATCCTTCAACTTTAATTTCTTCAATTAACAATCAAAATTGATCTTTTGATTCAAGAACAGGTTCGACAAAAGAAGAACAGGTTTGAAGAGCTTTTTGCTCAAATTCACTGATTTGAATGAATAGTACTACTAATTGTGAATCAAATCATGTTCCTGGTGATGAAACACAACTGAATTCAACAATTATACGACTAAATTGTTTATCAATCATAGATTCAAGTGATTTTGAGAGTTCGACAGTTGAAGAACTTCAATCACTGAACCGAAAGCTCTGATACCATTTGATAAGCTCAAAATGGATCGATCAGTGATGATATATGAACACAATTCAATCTAAAACACACAAGTATTCAATTCAACACAAGCAAATCAACAAAAATTCATAGAGTTTTCATTGATTAGCATATAGAAGAATACAAAGTGTAGTAAGCAGTTACAAAGCGTCTCAATCACTCTCAAACTTAAAACTTCGACTCTACTTACACAATACATATCTATGTTATTTAAAATAATCAAGAAAACTAAGGAACATATTTACATAAAAAGTCCCTATACTATGACAAAAATGTAAACGACACACAAAGACAAATGTTAATCTTTAAAGAAGCATCTACACTTTACAATGACAGTTTTGGTTGATAATAGAAGACAGATCTTGTGTTGAATGCAAGTATATTTGTCACACCCTCAAAATCCACGTGCGGGGTTTTACCGCAAGGCGCGTGACATACCAGGATCTCAGTCATTAGTTACACAGAACGACTCTATATGAACTAACATTCAAAATCAGAGTTTAATTTTAAAATATATGGAAGCGTTGAATAAACGAGTAAACCCAAAACAATGTAACATGATTTAAAATGCGCAAACATACGCGCCCAAGTATTATGCAAAACCAAAACACGATGTTTAAACAATCATAATGCAAAACAATGTTTCATAACGTGCTGACAAACACCATGATGCTGACCCGTGTGATATGCTCCTAGGCAATAGCAACCTTAACCTGAGAATAGCATACTAAAAGAGTCAACACAATGGTTGGTGAGTTCAAGAGTTTGCGTTTAAACATAAACCAATAACAGTTGCAAAATATAAGAAGTGTATTGTAATAGATAGCTAGTCTATAAACAAATAGTAATAATCATAGTGATTTCGCGATTGAAGCTGACTGTGTTATGTTTGTTGCCTCCTGCCACGACTTACCAGGTCATGAAAAATGTTTGTTAGAACAATATTCCACCCGTTTGACCTCGAGTCGCACAGGTGGGGCTCGTCAGACCAAGTAGTACTACCCAAGATTTCCCGCTAACCATCATTATTAAAAATCCGAAAGTGTGAGTAATTTCATGGTAATCAACACTATATTATATCATACACAACTTATAATTATCAAGCGTTTGTAAAAACCAGTATACTATCTCCCCCAAAAGAGAGTATGTAAAAGAGTAGGGCATGAACTCACCTGATACGCGCAAGAATTAAATAAAGCTTAACTTGAAAGAAAAAGTGGAAAGACAACCTTCAAAGGTCACCTAGAACACATGAGTACATAAGTATGTGTAGACAGAATCAATATGAAACCCTAAGTGCTCTACAAACCAAGGAACTCAAGGTTTAAGAAAGACAAGACACATTTGACCCAGTTGACCCGTTTGACCTGTTGGTGACATTATAGGTGAAATTCCATTCAAACAAGCATAACAGTATATCACACATGATTAACATACAAACTAATTACATATAACACTTCATTAACCACATGTACTAACTAGATCATCCTACAGCCAGATATCATACAAGTCATGCGAATCTCAAACAATTATCATGCTCAACATAGCTACAACACAACCAATGCATCATACATAGAATCAAATCATGCACAGCATGCCATGTGAAGCCACTCACGACTTCACACCCAAAACCCTGCCAATCCTACTAAGTAGGGCCCTTAGATTCGCACGCGTGTATGATGATCATCAACATACCATTTAACAAAAATCATATCATCCAAAATGTTCAACCATGATCAACCACAAACCAACAATAGTCCTAACATACCCATATGACCCATTACCATGAATTCCCACAAACAAGCCAAATCAGATAACTAACCAACTAAACATTCATACAACCCAACAATACATTCTACCACCTTAGAAATCATCCATGAACATGCTAACATGATCCTAATGTCCCAAACATACTCAAACCATAATATTCAAGATTTTATGCAAATAAAGTTTCCCTTTTGGGAAAGCACATCCCAAAATCTATCAACCACTCAAGACATTCATGAATTCATCAATCATATGCCAATTCAAACTCATGATAGGATCTAGACATGATCAACAACATCCAATTACCACAATTCATCAACCCTCAGAGCCAAAAGTTACTATCTTTAGTAAGATATGAACTACAACATTCATTCTTGGATTTCTAGCATTCAAATCAACAATCTAACATCCCATTATCCTCACAAACACATTAACAACACCAATTCATCATCAAATCACCATATTCATTCGAATAAAGTTACTATTATTAGTAACCTATGAACAACGCATCAAAATCATAGCTTTATTGCATAATTAACATTAACTAACATATATACAGTCTAACTAACATAATAACATCAACAAACAACTCAAAATCGACACCCACATCATCCAATTCGAACTAGGGTTTCGGCCAACATGAAAAACCATCAAAAACATGTAAAAATCTAACCTTTAAACGTGTAATGACTTGTAATTGATGCTTCTAACTTGTTACAACCCTTGAATCGATCCAAAACAGAGGCTTTGTGAGTGTTTTTGGCCGAATTCGAAGAGGAGAGGGTGAGGAGAATGAAGTCGCGGCCGATGGGGGCTATTAGGGTTAGGATTTTGGTTTTTGTTTTATTTAATAATCCATAATTACCCTTTTAACCCTTATAATTTGTATTTTATAAAGATTAGGCTTTTAAATAGTTTTTAAGTAGTTTTTAACAACTAAACACAATTATTATTAGTCACAAATAATAATCATGCATACTTTCCATTTGACACAAAACACACGAAATAATTATAACACGTTTCCACTTTACGCGATAAAATTCACAATTAATATTTTAATCACGTAAACATATAAACACCACGTAATAATCATAATACCAACTAAATTATTATCATTTAAACATTATTAATTATTATTAGGTCACCAACTTTCAACGACAACTAGTGTGTGCTCACGACACGTGTATGCAAGACTTAACGAAACTAACGGAGTTTGGTAACGGAAAATTACCGGATGTCACAATAATGATCCTCATAAATTAAAGCAAGAGTGTATATTCAACTTTTCATGCTATGTATCATGTTTTAAATTTGTTTTAAGATGGACAAGTATGGACTCGACATTCAATTCACATTGAAGTTTGTCCTCCGTAGATGAGTCAATTTATCACTTTTTCACACATAAAACTATGTTTCGTATGTTATAAGCTCTATCTTAAGAATTCTTTGAAATCTTATTAATGCTGATATAATTTGTGAGCTCTAAAATAATACAGAGTTGATCACCATGGATTCTTTTAGAGCTGTTCCTTTTGGAATCTTTTCTTACTAAGCATCAGGACACCAGGTCTTTACTTACATAAAACAGAGGTGCCAGGAACTCAGGTCTTTGCTTATACAAAACAGAGAGTTCATGATGCGCAAAGATAGAGGTTATAAAGTGTCACAACATAGTGTGCTTAGGTGAGTAAGTTGATCATAGCAGGATAAGATTTACTTCCTTGCTCCTCAAAATGGAATTAGCCAAAGTTTATCACCTTGACATTATGTTATGCATGACTTGTTTATTTCCAACTCAAGCTGAACCTACTCATATAACAAATCACATTTGATCAGTCTATATGAATTGTTTGATAAATGAGGAAAGTAAGCAAAGGTATAGTGTACTATAATTTCATTATATGAACTGCTTATTCAATAAAATATGTAAATAAGACAATAGTTTTGCATTTTTATATGTTTTAATAAAATTTTTAGCTTTTTCATATTAATAACAATCTGTGGATGAACAAGTTTGTTCTTTCATAGATGTTAATATTAAAACCATAGTGGACAGAACATGCTTTTAATTATGTTGTTTAAGACTTAATCTAAATTGATCATGCCTAATGACTCAATTAAGATATTAAATCTAACTAAATCAAAGGCTTTAGTGACTAAATCAGCAAGCTGATTTGTTGTATCCACTTTAATCAACTTGATTAAACCTTTTTCCGAGCAATCTCTCAGAAAATGATATCTGATTTTAATATGTTTTGTTTTACTATGTTGCACTGGATTAGCAGTTATGAACATAGCAGCTGAGCTATCAATATGTATTGGTGTTTGAAGAAACTTGTAACCATAATCAAGTAATTGGTTTTGCAACCATAAGACTTGAGAGCAACCAGCTGAAGCAGTTATGTACTCAGCCTCAGTTGTGGATACTGAAACATTTGTTTGCTTTTTACACTGCCAAGAAACTAATCTTGGTCCTATGAATTAGCATCCACCAGTGGTTAATTTTCAGTTTTTGTTGCAGCCTCCATAATCACTGTCGGAATATGAGTAGAGTTTAAAATCTCCTTCTTTGGGATACCAGAGTCCAAGAGCTGGTTTTCCTTTAAGGTATCTGAAAATCCTCTTCACTGCATTCATATGTGACTCCTTTGGGTCTGCTTGTTAACTAGCACAAACACACAGCAAACATTATGTCAGGTCTGCTAGCAGTTAAATACATTAATGATCCTATCATAGATCTACATAATCTTTGATCAAAAGACTTCCCTATAAGATCTGGTACAATCTTATCTATTATTGATGTTGGTGTTTTACATGAAGATGAATCAGCAAGGTTGTACTTCTTCAAAATTTGATTCACATACTTCTCTTGATTGATGAAGATGCCATATGGTTTCTGATGAACTTGCAAACCAAGGAAGAATGTTAGTTCTCCCATGGAACTCATTTGAAAATCAGATTTCATCAAACATTCAAACTCTTCACACAATCTCTTATTTGTTGAGCCAAATATGATATCATCTATATATACTTGGACAACTAAGAGAACTTGATGTTCAAGTTTCAGGAAGAGAGTCTGATCAATTTTTCTCCTTTTATAACCATGCTTGAGTAAGAAAGATGACAATCTTTCATACCACTTTCTTAGTGCCTGATGAAGTCCATACAAAGCTTTGTCAAGCTTGTATAACCTGTGTGGATAATCAGGATCTTCAAATCCTGGGGGCTAAGCAACATAGACTTCTTCATTAATTTTACCATATAAGAAGGCATATTTTACATCCATCTAGTAAACTGTGAACTTGTTATGTGATGCATATGCTAGAAAGACTCTAATGGCTTCAATCCTTGGAACAAGAGCAAAGACTTCATCATTGTCTATCCCTTCTTCCTGATTATAACCTTATGCTATTAGTCTTGCTTCATTTCTCACAATAATGCCTTTGTCATCTAGTTTGTTCTTGAACAGCCACCTTGTGCTAATTGGATAATGGCCTTCAAGAAGATCAACTAGATTCAGTGATGTTGGGAGGAACCACTTGTGAAAGAAAGCAAGAGAATAGAAAAATGTTGGCTGCTCCCCCTTATCTTCTTGTAGTTCTATCATTAACATCACCTATCATGTTTTCATGCGATGATACTTGTGAATTCTAGATGTTTGTATTGATTCAACATGAATGGATGAATCCAAGTTAGTGATGTTGGTTGATGGAGATGGAGTCAGCTGGGATGGGGAATCCACAAAATAGTCGAAATTCTCATGTGGCTGATCTTTTGATGCTGAATTATCTCCATCTGTATCAGCTTGTGTTTCTACAGATGTAGGCATAGCATCCGCAGCAGCTACAGGTACAACTACAGATGATTAGCATGGTGATTGTTGAATGTTTTCTGTTGAATTGTCAACTTCAACTGAATGCAATGGGTCATCTCCGGAAGTAGTAATATCTACGGATGTAGAAGGAACTTTTGCAGATGTAGAAGAAAATTTTGCAGATGTTGACCTATTGTTTCCATCAGGATGATCTTCGCTTGTTTGAATAGGAGGGCCAGGATCAGTAACATTTTGAGTAAGTGACTGGACTACTCTTGGTGGATCAGCTGTCAATGGCACTTCACCCATGTTTAGAGGAACATAAGGATAACATGTATCTGCAGGACGTGCCATATTTAAATAACCTCTGTTAAATGAGTTTGTTAATGCATCTATATCAAACAACCAAGATGATCCTTTTACAGATTTTGGAAACAAGGATTCATTAACAGATACATTAGGAGTTTCTTCCATAATGTTTTCATGTGGAACATAGACTCTGTATGAGTTAGATGTTGATGAGTAACCAACAAAGAAACCATTATAGGCTTTTTCTGCAAACTTTCCTAATTGATATTTTGTGTTTAATATGGACACATGACACCCAAAAGCTCAAAAATATCCTATGAAAGGTTTTCTTTTAAACAAAAGCGCATATGGTGTTTTATTATGTTCTTTGACAATTAATGTCCTGTTTTGAACATTGCATGTTGTGTTCACAGCTTCCACCCAGAATGGGATTGGCAATTGTGAATCAACAAGCATTGTTCTTGCTGTTTCAATAAGAGTTCTATTTCTTCTTTCAGCAACTCCATTCTGTTGTGGTGTTCTTGGAGCACTAAGTTGTCTTGATATGCCTTTGACCCTGCAAAAGGAATCTAAAATATGATTAACAAATTCAGTTCCGTTAGCACTTCTTAAGATTTTGATTTTTAGATCAAGTTGATTTTCAATCTTAGTGATAAAATCTATCAATGTTTCTGATGTTACTCTTTTATGTTTTAAGAAAAAGTCCCATGTAAATCTAGTAAAATCATCAACAATCACCAAGCAGTATTGCCTTTTTCCAATGCTCATGACATTGGTTGGACCAAAAAGATCCATGTGCAATAGTATGAGTGGTGTAGTGTTTGTGTTAATTATTTTGGATTTATAAGTCACTCTATGTTGTTTTCCTTTGAAACATGATGAACAGTGATTAGAACAATAAAATTCTTTCTTTGGAAGGCCAATGACTAAGTCATTTTTGACCAACTTAGTCATGTTCTTCAAGGTAGAGTCAACCATTCTTCTATGCCATAGTTGAGATTCATCTTGTGATGACTTAGAAATCAGGCATGTTTCATTGCTTGTTATAGATGTGTTGTTCATATCCAAAACATATGTGTTGCCTTTTTTTGGTGCTTTAAGAGGGATCCAATCATCTGTAATTTGAAAACCTGGCTTAAGAATGTAACAATAGTTAGTATCAAAGAAAGTAGTATAGTTTTGATCACAAATGTGAGAAACACTTAATAAATTGAATTGTAAATTTCCATAGAAGTTAACTTTCTCAAATTTTAGAACACCATTAGTTACCATTCCTTCACCAATGATTTTACCTCCCTTCTTATCCCCACCAAATACTACATAGGAAGCATTTTTATGTTTGAAGTCATGGAGGAGAGAACAGTTTCCCGTCATGTGCCTGGAATAGCCACTGTCAACATACCACTTGTTGTTAGTCCTCCCTGGATGTTCCTACAAAAATAATGAAATCAGTTAGACCTCTTGGGCTTGCCATTGTTATCTAATATTGTTATTCTCACATAAATGAGCCTAAATGACTCTAGATTGGTTTTAGATTCCATTAATTCATTATGTTTTGTTTTAGGTGAGGATGATTCTTTTGATGATGAAGATGAAGCACTATCATCTTGATTCACACTCACTTCCTCTTTTACCTCTTCTTTCATTAACTTTTTCTTTAAACTTGAGGCTAAGGCTCTTTCTGAAAAGGTTTCTGTATCCTTGGTCCTTAACTAGGGTACATGACTACCTTTCTCAAAGTGATCAAAGAAGGTATCATCTTCTTGCAACACTACCTTTTTATGAGGTGTCTTACTTTGAGATAGTTGTATCTCTTTTTTCTTTGATGAATTATCAACAGATGTTTTTTTGTCTTTGCATTCTTCTGCTTTTGTTGTTGATTCTTTTGCTTTGGTATCGTTGATTCATCATTCTCTGAAGATTCTGAATTTGATTCAAAAGTCTCAGCTTTTTACTTCTTGGGGAATTTTAATTGTTCTTTTTGTTGAAGAAGCATTCTTGAGTGGAATGATTATGCTTGTTGTACATGGCACAATGCTTGTTGAAGTAACAATCTGAGGTCATATGATTGTTCATATTACAATGGAGCAATAGCTGCTGAAGTAGCACTCTTTTGTGTTGTGGTTGTGCATATCACACCATTTGCAATACTTCTCTTCAGCTTCACTATCAGGGTCAGCTTCTATCTTTGTAAGTTTCTTCATCAGTATCTTCTTTTGCTTCTTCAGTTCTTTCTCAATCTTTGCATCTGAAAGATCCTTTTGTTTACCTTTTTGGTTAGCAGTTGAGTCCTCAGGTATTTTCTTCTTCCATAGATCTTCTACAGATGACTGTTTAGGTTCTGATGATTTCTTCTTCCGCAGATGTTCTACGAAAGACTGTTTTGTCTTCTTCTGTAGATCTTCTACAGCTGACTAGAAAACATTTTTCCTTTGCTTTTCTACGGATATGTGAGAACCAGTCTTGTTCTTCCGCAGGTGAGCTGCTGAAGTGAGACTATCTTCTTCCTACGTAGTTCTTTTTGCTACCTGACTTTTATGCTATTTGTTGAGTTCATGAATGCCTTCATTTAACTGACAAATCCTTGTGTAAGTGGTGTTCAGTAGATTTCTTTGTTTTGGTGGATAGGGCAACTTGATCTCATCAAGGATTTTGGGAGTTATAGAATCAATTACCACATATTTTCCCCTACCCAAACCAGCACTTTCTTGTTCATTAGGCTCATCACTATCATCTAGATCATCACAGTTATTAAGATCAAGTTCTGAGTCATTTTGTTTTGAGTATTCTGATTCAGATGAATCCGTTTCAATGGATTCAGAATCCTTGTCATTTATCACTTCATTATTTTCAACTTTTGACTTAGTTTTGGGGCTAGACACAAAATTATTTGTTAAACTGTTGGTCATGGACTCAGGTAGGGTGGTGTAATTATCATTAATTGGTGGAGCAACATTATTATATCCCAACCCAGACTTGTTCTTTGATTCAATATGAGAGTTTAATAGTTTCTCATACTGCTATGATGATAGCTGGAATTTCTGAAGTTTTACTTCAGTTGATGCATGATCTGTCATGGACAGGGTTAATGAGTTGGTTAAATGCTCAACTTGTGCTTTCAAATTATAATTTTCAGACATAAGTTTGTCTAAATCCTTTTGTAGTGACTTTATTTTGACTTGATAAAGTTTATGTTCTCTTTCATGAGATTCATTTAAAAGCGTAGTTTCTTTGACTTTATCAGCCAATTCTTGAGCATGAGCCCTGTATCTCTTAACCTCATCAACACATAAGGAAGAACATAACCTTTCTCTTACCTATCTGGCCATTGGTGGAACTTTGTTTTCCATATTAGCCATCAAAGCCTGATTTTCTTCTAGTACTTCCTTCTCGTTCATGCTCCAGTCATAAGTACCATCCTGCAAAATAATTAAACCAATTTCTTTAGAATTATGGTACCTGTTGAAGAGCTTGTGGCAGGTGGGGATGAGTTTGTTAGCAGTGGTTGTTTGAAGCCCCTCTGATTTGCTTGTCTTGTATCTGATGTTGATTGTTGATTGTTGTTACATTCCCTGGAGAAGTGACCATACAGATTACATTTGTAACACCTCACATTGGATTTGTCAACACCAATTGCCTTCAGATCAATAGTATTCTTGAACATGGACACAATGTTGGTCCAGCTTTCTGGTAATGAATGAAGCATCTTCTTATTTAACTCCTCATTGTTGTACTTCAGTTCAAAGATATTCATCTCTGTAACAAGTTGCATAAACCTGTGGAGTTGTTGAGGAACAGACTCACCCACAATATGATGAAAAGTCTCATACTGTGAGCGAAGTGTATCCTTTTTTATGCTCCTTATCTCGTCACTTCCTTCACACAAAGTGTGCAGGATTTTCCATAACGAGTTTGTTGTTTTATATGATTCACACCTGATCAAGAGATCATCAGGCAAAGCCATAGTAAGCATACTATATGCTTTGATGTCAATCTTGACTCTCTTGGCATCATCAGGTGACAGATTTTTTAAACTTACGGGTTGATTGTTGTCTTTATAGTCTGGTCCTAAAGCAGGTGGAATATATGGACCTTTAGTAATCGACACCCATAAATCAGAATCTGTATAATTAACATGATTCCTAAATCTGATTTTCCATGTTTTAAAATCAAATTTATTTTCCAACTTCGAAGGTTGATAAGTACCAACCATTGAATTGCTCATGTTAATTAACTTGATTAAATAAACACCAATTAAACAAATCAAACTAATAGCTCAATTGATCTAGATCAATGAGCACATGGCTCTGATACCACCTGTTTATCCAAGGATCATTGCAGGAATTATCAATTTGATTTTAACAAATATTGATCGTAGAATTATCAATGCCTGCTGTTTAACGGATTGTTTATCAAAAGTTGAAATCGATGAACAAAGAAGAACAACAAGAAAAACAAAATGTAATAATGCATTACAAATATTGTTTTCAATTGCTCTTCATTCACAATCAATCGATTAAAATTGATTATAATGCTATATGTTCTTGATGCTTGATATTGCTATCTTATTAATGTTCTCGTTGATCAATGTTCATCGATCCATATATACACCTAATTGTGTATAGATATCTTCATATTCTGTTCCTACTTCTAGCTAATATATCTCTATTATGTTTTGATATTCTATTTCTATATGTGCGAATCCTTGCCTTGTTTATCAGCATAGGAGTTCAAAATTTACATAGGAAATTGTAAATTACATAAAGAATGTTGTTGGTGTGACGTGGAATATTCTGTTGACTTAATTATCCATCACCGTCATTGATTTGATGATATTGCTCTGACATGTTGACTTGTTGATTTTTTGTTACATACTTGATGATTTGAAACAATACAAGTTTGTTAATTTTCCGAAGGAATTGGTCTTCCGTAGGAAGTTCTTCTTCTGCAGCAATTACTCTTCCGCAGCAACACTTTGTCTTCAGCATTTGTTTTTCAGTGGTTGTGCTTCCGCAGGAGTTCTTGTATTTGTTCTTCAGCAGCAAGCTCTCCTTCAGCAACTCCACTTAATCTTTGGTCTTGTTCAGCAGTTGTTGTTCTTCTGTAGGAGACCTACGGAAGCACAAACTTCAGTTATGCTCCGGAGAACATCTACGGAAGAACACTTATACATCCGTAGGTTGTTCTAACACTTAGTCAATTTTTTCCAAATTGACCAAGTCTGATGTTTCCTGTAATAACATAAACTAGCACACACAATAATATAGGTTACCATATAATTCATGCATTATATTATATTATCAAAAGAGAATTACAATGATTAATTACAAGAGTTGACAAGTCAACTAAACCTATACATTTGATATAGTCGTAACAAAAATTTACAATACAATTTACTCAGTGTATCTCAAATTTGTGATCAAAATTATACCACCTTATTTGATAACTCTTTCTGTTACATTCTTATGCTAGGTTTTCAAGTTCTAGCAGATTGGATCCTTCTTAAACCACCAAGAAAAAGAAACACTTATGTTTTGGATACGAATAACACATCTATGACAAGCAATTAAACCTGCCTGATCTCTAAGTCATCAGAAGATGAATCACAACTATGGCATAGAAGGATGGTTCATTCCAACATGAAAAACATGAATAAGTTGGTCAAACATGACTTAGTCATTGGCCTTCCCAAGAAAGAATTTTATTGTTCTAATCATTGTTCATCATGTTATAAATGGAAACAACATAGGGTGTTACATACCCTAACACAATCAACACAAACACAACACCACTCAAACTGCTACACATGGATCTTTTTGGTCCAACCAATGTGTTAAGCATTGGTAAAAGGAAATATTGTTTGGTGATTGTTGATGATTTCACTAGATTCATATGGGTCTTTTTCTTAAAACATAAAAGTGAAACATCAGAAACATTAATAGAGTTTATCACTAAGATTGAAAACCAACATGATTTAAAGATCAAAATGTTAAGAAGTGATAATGGAACTGAATTTGTTAATCATGTTTTAGATTCCTTTTGCAGGGACAAAGGAATAGACAGACAATTCAATGCACCAAGAACTCCATAACAAAAAGGAGTTGTTGAAAGAAGAAACAAGACTCAAATTGAAGCAGCAAGAACAATGCTAGCTGATTCACAGTTGCCTATCATATTTTGGGCAGAAGTAGTGAACACAACATGCCATGTTCAAAACAGAACTTTAATTGTCAAAGAACATAATAAAACACCTTATGAACTTTTGTTTAAAAGAAAACCTTTTATAGGCTATCTTAGAGCTTTTGGGTGTCATGTGTCAATTTTAAACACCAAAGATCAACTAGGAAAGTTTGATGAAAAAGCTTATGATGGTTTCTTTGTTAGTTACTCATCAACATCTAAATCATATAGAGTATACATTCTTCATCACAATATTGTAGAGGAAACACCTAATGTATCTTTTGATGAATCCTTGTTTCCAAAATCTATAAAAGGTTCATCTTGGTTGTTTGATATAGATACATTAACAAATTCATTTAACTCTGGTTATTTGAATGTTGCAGGTCTTGCGGATACATGTTATCCTTAGGTACCTCCAAGTTTGAGAGAAGTGCCATTGTAAGCTGATCCTCCATGATTACCCCACCCACATACTTCAAATGTTACAGATACAGGCCCTTCATCTCAAACAAGTAATGAAAACACTAATGGATATGGAATTTCAAGTTCAGCAGAAGTCAACAATGCATCCATAGAGGTTCCTTACACATGCGTAGATGTTCCATCTACTTTCAAAGTTGCTTTATTGCCTTCAACTGAAGCTCCAAACTCATCAGAAAACATTCCAACAACATTCACATCCGCAGATCAACAAACTCCTACATTTGTAGTTGTTCCTGTAACTGCTACGAAAGTTGTAACTACATTTGCAGAAACACAAAATCATGAAGATGGAGTTCATTCAGCATCAAAAGGCCAAAATGATGTGAATATTAATCACTTTGTTGATTCTCCATCTCAGCTAGGTCCATCTCCATCAACCAACATTACTAACTTGGAATCATCCATTCCAATTGAATCAATACTAACAAAAAGAATTCATAAGTATCATCCTATTGAAAACATTGTTGGTGATCTTACTAAAAGAACCACAAGAAGTCAAGGGGGAGCTGCCAATATATGTCTGTTCTCCTATTTTCTTTCACAAGTGGTTCCAGCCAACATAACTATAGCATTGAAAGACAACAGCTGGATTAAAGCAATGCAAGAATAACTTCAGCAATTCAGAAAACAAAAAGTCTGGAATCTAGTTGTTCTTCCAGAAGGCCAATATCCAATTGGCACAAGGTGGTTTTTCAAGAACAAACTAGATGACAGAGGTATCATTGTGAGAAATAAAGCAAGGCTGATAACATAAGGCTATACTCAAGAAGAAGGGATAGACTATCATGAAGTTTTTGCTCTTGTTTCCAGGATTGAAGCCATTAGACTCTTTCTAGCCTATGCATCATGTAAGAAGTTCACAGTTTACCAGATGGATGTAAAATGTGCCTTCTTATATGGTAAAATTGATGAAGAAGTCTATGTTGCCCCACCACCAAGCTTTGAAGATCCTGATTATCCACACAGGGTATACAAGCTTGACAAAGCTTTGTATGATCTTCATCAGGCCCTTGGAAAATGGTATGAAACATTGTCATCCTTCTTACTCAAGCATAGTTACAAAAAGGGCACAATTGATCAGGCTATCTTTCTGAAACATGATCATCAAGATCTCTTAGTTGTCCAAGTCTATATGGATGATATCATCTTTGGATCAACAAACAAGAGATTGTGCGAAGAGTTTGAATGTTTGATGAAATTTGAGTTTCAAATGAGTTCCATGAGATAATTAACATTTTTCCTTGGTTTGCAAGTTCATCATAAACCAGATGGCATTTTCATCACTCTGGAAAAGTATGTGAATCAAATCTTGAAGAAGTACAACCTTGCTGATTCATCTTCATGCAAAACACCAGCATCAACAATAGATAAGATTGTACCTGATCCTAAAGGGAAGTCAATTGATCAAAGATTATATAGATCTATGATAGGATCTTTAATGTACTTAATAGCCAGCAGACCTGACATTATGTTTGCTGTGTGTGTTTATTCTAGGTACCAATCCGACCCTAAGGACTCACATTTGAATGCAGTGAAGAGGATATTCATATACCTCAAAGGGAAGCCATCTCTAGGACTTTGGTATCCCAAAGAAGGAGAATTAAACCTCTACTTGTATTCTAATACTGACTTTGGAGGGTGTAACAACAACAGAAAATTCACAACTGGTGGATGCCAATTCATTGGACCAAGACTAGTTTCTTGGCAGTGCAAAAAGCAAACAAAAATGCTGAGTCAGTACAGCTCTGCATAACCGGTTGCTCTCAAGTTTTATGGTTGCAAAACCAATTACTTGATTATGGTTACAACTTTCTTCAAACACCAATACATATTGATAACTCAGCTGCTATGTTCATCACTGCTAATCCAGTGCAATATAGTAAAACAAAACACAAAGAAATTAGATACAAGTTGAGAGATTGTCCAGAAAAGGGTTTAATCAAGTTGATTAAAGTGGATACAACAAATTAGCTTGCTGATTTACTCACTAAAGCCTTTGACTCAGTGAGATTTAATTTCTTAATTAAGTCCTTAGGCATTATCAACTTAGATTAAATAATAAACATAAAGAAAAGCATGTTCTATCCATTTAAATTTCTCAATATGAAAAAAGCCAAAAACATTCATAAAATATAGTCTTATTTTCATGTTTTCTTGAATTAACATTTCATATTTTGGGAAATGATAGTACACTATACCTTGCTTAATTTCCTGAATTTTATCACACAATAAAAACTGATCATATGTGATTTGATATGTACGTAGGTTCAGCTTGAGTGGAAAATAAACAAGTTCATGCTTAACATAATGTCAAGGTGACAAATTGTGGCCAATTCCATTTTGAGGAACAAGCAAGTATGTCTTATCTTGCTATGATCAACTTACTCACCTAAGCACACTATGTTGTCATAATTTATAACCTTTATCTTTGCACTTCATGGACCCTTTGTTTTGTGTAAACAAAGATCTGGGTTCACAGGCACCTCTGTTTTGCGTAAGTAAAGACCTGATGTCCTGTTGATCATGATTAAAAGATTCCAAAAAGGAACAACTCTAAAAAAATAATAATGTGATCAACAATACAATAACTCAGAGCTAACAAATCATATTAGCATTATTAAGATTTCAAAAAAATCTTAAGATAGAGCTTATAACTTAAAGAATATAGTTTTAAGTGTGAAAAAGTGATAAATTGACTCACAAACGGAGGACAAACTCTAATGTGAATTGAATATGGAGTCCATATTTGTCTATCTTTAATCAGTATCAAAACATGATAAACAGCATGACAAGTTAAAACTACACTCTTGCTTGAATTTATGTGGATCATAATACTTGCAATCAGCATTAGATCTATGTATTCTATCATCAAACAAAACTGGTTCAGAAAATTGCTTAGTGTCATAGTATGATCCCATTGTATGATGTAAATGCTTGTAAATTAGTTTAAGCTTTTGCTTATAAGCAAAAATACAAAAAGATTTTGTTTTTGTTCTTTTCTTTACTAATAAGCTTGACAGATAATTGCTTTTCATGCTATTCTCTTAATAAATTTTTGATAAATGCATAAGTTCATCATTAATCATAAATTTAGGGGGAGTAGTAATCAGCATGAATATCTACAAAATGTGTTTCATTTTTTAAATGAAGAAAGTTGGAACCTGAGAACAACTTGGATGCAGGATATCTGTAAGTTTTTAACAAACCATTTCTTGCACAATTTCCATAAGCAAAGTCAACAAGGTCCAATAGAAAACAACAAATGGTCTAACATTATGTTAAGATCATAAATCAAAAAGAGCAAAAATTGCCTTTCCTTAGATTGGTAACCTACGGATAAAACAGCAAATTCATAACAAATTTTGTCTTCCGTAGATGTTCCTGAGGAAGAATTAATTTAAGGATAAAACTGACAGCTAAGTTTTGCCTTCTGTAGATGTTCTGCGAAGAATTAACTAATCATAAAAAAAAAATTGTCTTCCGTAGATGTGTTGTGGAAGAATAAAATTAAAACAAATCAAAAAGGAAAGTTCTGCTTTTCATAGATGTGTTGCGGAAGAGTAAACTTGTGGATAACCACGGAAGGGTAATTAGGGTTAAGGGTCCCACAAAATTAAATAAAAGGTTTTAATAGTGTCCGAGGGAGTACAAATGATAATCCAACCGTTGTCATTTTTATTCACTTTTTCCGAACCCCTTTTCAGATCTAGAAAAACTCACTCAAACCAAAAACCCCTTTCTCCACCAACTTTCAAATCTTTCATACCTCAACAATCCTCACATAAATCATCACTCAAACAACATCAATATGGCTAATTAGTTTGCTAAAGATCATAATAAGTGTGCTTTTTTTAATCCAGACGATTCAGTAACCGATGGGTGCCGGGATATTATCAGATATTTGAGACGATCAAGATTGTTCTATGCTTTATCTACGGTTCCGATCATCTATCAATCACACATCATGGGTTTCTGGAACTCTGTCAGGATTAAGGAGGAACATGACCAAAGGGAGATTTATGCTACAATCGTAAATGAAGAGTTAAGAGTGGATGAAGGAACCATTAGGAGGGTGTTAGAGTTTGACGATCAAGAAGTAGGTCACCCAGATGTATTCGAACATGAATACATTCAAAAAAATTTCAACTAATGGGATATGATGGTGATTATAGATATTGTGAAATCAAGAAGGGAAGGTTGTGTAAGCCGTATAGATTTCTATGTCACAGTTATCTGAAGTGTATGTCCAACAGGAAGTCAGGGTTGGATAGATTTTCAAGGCATATCTACTTTATAATCATTGGTATATTTGAAGGAAGGACATATAACTATTCTAAGTACATTCTTGGATGTTTATGTGACCACATCAGGATGGAGAAGGAAAATAAGATGTATGTGTTTCCAAAATTCATTCAGCTGATCATTAATAAAGCACTGCCAATATTGAACGAGAAGGAGATGTATTTGTTCAAGCTCACCTAGGAAGATCAGTCGGCAATATCAAGGAGAAGAGATGGAGATGTTTGCACATGTGATTGATGAGAATGCTGATATTCCACAAGAACTTGTATACATTGATGACCAACAGCAACAACCAATATCATCTGAGTCTTCTGATCAACGACAACAACTCCACAGGCTGAATCCCCGAACCACCGCATCATGAACCTAATCCTCCTTCACCACCATCCTTTACCAACATACCTTTATCACCACCTGTCCATAATATCTCAAAGTGAACATACCCAACCTATCACTCCTACCCAATCTCAATCATCAATGAACACGAGTGCCACTGAACCTCTCTCTCCCAATCTCAATCAAACACCATCTCATCATACAACACTACCAACTTTCTTACCCACACCTACTGAACTTGCAGAAAGCCCAACTTACACTGAACCACTCAACTTTCATGAGGATGAGCATGATGCTCTGAATGAAGGAACTAAAGAGGAGATTTGTTTAGATGTAGAGGGGGAGAATAATGAAGAAGTTGAACAACATGCTGAGAGTGATAGTCATTTTGTTGATATCACTGCTTACAATGAGAATGATTTAAGAGATGAAGAGATAGATGTAAGCAAGAGTTTCTTGGTGGCAAAATACAACAATATTATCATTAAAAGCAATAAAAAGTTGGGGAAGTTAAGAAAAATAAAAGGGGAGATGATTGAGAAAGACAAGGCAATAGCAGCTAAAGATGTAACAATCAAGAAGTTGAAAGAAGAGATAAACACGAACAATGACGTGATTGACTGGATGGATGAGGTTGTAACTGAGTCATGTGAATCTCTTAAGAAAAAGAAACAAGAAAAAGAAAGGTCATTTCTAAGCTGAACAAGTCATTGAAAACTATATCTGATCAGTCAATGTTGCTAAAAGCTAAAGATGATGAGATATAGACTTTGAAGAAGAAATTGTCTGATCAAGAGACGGGCAGTCAAAAGAACACCTCAAGGAAACTGATATTCCATTGTTGAAACCAAAGGAACCAACAATCATATATAGCAGGCAAAGAAAGTATTTGGGAAAAACTCAAGAAGAATCCATTCAACATGAAGACACCCCAAAGAAAGCAAAAACAATCTCTCCTGAGCACACTCAATTAGTTGATCTTTCCATGCTCAAGCCAACTAAACCTGCTGAAGAAGAAAGTGATACTGAATGGATAGACTTAACAAAAGATGAGGCTCAAAGGGATGATGAAAAACCCAGGGAATAAGATGTCCTGCTATCCACTGAAGATATCTTTGAGGAAAGAGCCCAATCTTCAATGTTCATGGATTTATAAACAAAGGCTTTTCTTATGATATGGTTGAAAGAATGAACATGACTGAAATGATTCAAGCTTTGAAAGAGTTTGATGCTACAAGGCAAATGCTACCGATATGCAATTATGAAACATTCTCAAAATACAAAGAAATGGAAAAGATAAGTAATGAATTGGGCCATTATGACATAAAGAAGATGACCAGGTACAACATGACTTGTTGGTTACAAAGTCATAACTATGAGCATTAGGAGCTTAAAGGAAAAATAATGAGTGAGCTAAGAGCCATGATGGAGCATGTAATAAAGGTTGAGCTAGACATGAGTGTAAGATTCAGGACTAGGGCTCCTAATCCTACTTACAAACAACAAACAAAACAAACTCCTGCTGAGCCAACAGTAGTTGAGAGCAGAGACATGCACAAGGGAAAAGAAAAGTTGATCAGAGAGCCAAGGGATGTGATGCTCAACAAAATATGGACATTGGGCACTACTGTGAGGGAGATAACTGAGGAAAAGACTACATTGATTAAACTCTTTGATCTGATGACCACTCCTAGATCAGCTGAAGAAAATAGAATAATAGCATGGAGATTTTATGCTTAGTGGAATTGTCCCATTATAAAGAGAGCATTAGGGATTGTTCAATAGTATCCTTAGATGGAGTCTCTCCTCTCTCCAGCTGATGCTAATTTGCAATGCCTTCAAGCCATTCCTATCACCAATTATCCCATCAATCCAAGAGGAAGGGATTTCTCTAGAATACTTGCAAAGCTCAGACATAAGTTCAAAGGGGATGTCTTGAAAGAAGCAAGAAGAGAAGATGAAGAGCAGAAAAGAAGAAGACAAAGACAGAAGAGGCCTCATACTAGTTCTTCTCAATCCATAGATGATGAATTCTTAACAAGAATTGGCTATGAAAACAAGGTAGAAGCTTCAGTTAACATTACAAAAGGAAATCAATATTCAATCCCTATCACAGAGTAGGGTTACGTAGAAAGAGCCAAAGAGCTGGTGCTGCTAAGGAATGATCCATAGAAGAAAGGTTCAAGCAAAAGACTATTTGACCCAATGCAAATCAAATTGCTTCACCCAAGCTACACTTCATATCTACATGACAAGTACTTTCCCAAGCTAAATGACCAAAATGATTAAAATGACCTGTGCTTGTATGTTCATATCATTCAAGTTATTGACAAGCTGCATGCTAAAGCTCACAAGAGAAGAAAATTTGAAGCGGGCCAGCTGATGGGAACAGAATTCAATCAATCACTGAGCTGAGAATATTAGAACAAGATGAACTTTAAGTGGTTTCAAATAATAGTGTTATTGCAACACTTACCACTGAAGAGGACATCTTGGGTCTAAAATACAAGATGTTAAAGAAAATGAAGAGAATGAAGATTAAGTACTTGTATAATGATCAGGAAAATGCTGTTGAATACTTCACAACAAGAATTTTAGGAAGAATTCAAGAATTAAGAGTAGTAAACCAACGATTACAAGGGACTAAACCTAAGGGGGAGTATTGTTAGGTCTAGATTCTTTGTATAGGTTTAGATGATAAATCAACTCTTGTAATAACTCATTGTAATTCTCTTTTGATAACATAATGTACTGCATGAACTATATGTTAACCCATATTATTGTGTGTGTTGGTTTATGCTGTTTGTAGGAAACATCAGACTTGGTAAATTTGGAAAATTGACCAAGTGTTAGAACAATCTGCGGATGAATAAGTGTTCTTTCGTAGATGTTCTCCGGAGCATAACTAAAGTCTGTGCTTCTGTAGATCTCCTACGGAAGAACAACAACTGTTGAACAAGTCCAAAGATCAAGTGGAGCTACTGAAGGAGAGCTTGCTGCTGAAGAAGTACAAGAACTCCTGCGGAGGCACAACCACTGAAGAACAAATGTTGAAGACTAAGTGTTGCTGTGGAAGACCAATTGCTGTGGAAGAAGAACTTCCTACAGAAGATCTAAAAGTCAACAAGTCAACTTGTCAAAGCAACAACATCAAATCATTGACGACAGAAGATATTGAAATCAATCGAATATTCCACCTCACATCAATAATATTCTTTTTGTAATTTACAATTTCCAATGTAAATTATGAACTCCTATGCTGATAAAGAAGGCATGGATGCACACATATAGAAATAGAATAGAGAAACAGAATAGCGAGATATTAGCAAGAAAATAGGAACATAATAGAGAGAGATTGAGGGATATCGATACTCAAATAGGTGTATATATTGAAAGAAACAATATCAAGAAAAAACACAATAGAGAAGAACAGGACAACAGAACATCAAGAACAAAAACAACAATAATATAGCAACCATAAGAACATCAAGAGCATCAACATCAATCGTAATCGGTTTATTGTGAATGAAAAGCAATTGAAAATCATCTTTGTGTTACATTATTACATTGTGTTTTCAAGTTGTTTTATTTTTTTCATTGATTTCAATTTATAAACAAACCATTAAACAACAAGTATTGATAGTTCCGCGATCATTACTTGTTAAAATCAAATTGATAATTCTTGCGTCGATCCTTGGATTCATACATAGTATCTCAGGTTGTAGAAGTTGAAGATCTCTTGTTGTCTTTGAGACCTAGAGATTACCAGGGCCCTCCTTTCAGCATCATACCTCATCCCACTACTGGATTCTCAGTAGGGTGAGATGGAGTAGGCATAGCCCATGGTATACCCTCCTCAAACAAGCTTTAAATGAGTGAGTCCATATCAATATGGACCTGAGGAGGTTGTTGAGTATGGACAAATGCAAATAAGGTTTTATGATTGTAAGTAAGACTTTCTTCAACTTTTTGGTAGCATCACCCTCTTACGTAAGGGAGCTAGGAGTTAGGTCCTCCACATCCATAGGTTCTTGTGGGCCTAGTTGAGTCCCCTAGATGGGTCTCTCAGCTAACTTGCCCATGAGATCGATGATCTCAAGTGGCTAATCGTTGACTCTTCTTTGTGAGGTAGTCACTTGAGATTCTAGGTGACTAACATTGGACACTAAATAGGTGTTAAGTTTGGACAAGTTGTACACCTTTAGTTGCAAACTCCCATCATCTTCATCATAAGAATCATGGAGGGGTGAGAGAATAGGACCAAGGTCTTCCTCCTCATCACCAGCTTGTGTTTCTTGGCTGCTGGATTTCCCTAGCTCACTGACAGCTTTAAAAGAAGTGTCAATGAGTTGGGTTGCCATGGTTGAGGTCTAAATCATGTAGTCACTTGCAAAAGTGAGAGCCTCTTCCATATGAACCTCCTGAACAGGCTTAGGAGGTCCACCTCGGTTGTGGGTGGATGATGTTGGCTAGATATGGGTGATTCGGGGGCACTCATCTCTCCTTGAGTAGGGGTAGAGAAAAGAGACTCATGGTACTCACCAAAACCTATATTTTCATCATCATAGAATTCAATGTTTGGGATTGGTTGGTTGAGGTCAAGCGGCTGGGGATGGTAACTTTCCACTAAAGGTTGATCACTAGAGTTTTGATACTCTGAGTAAAGGCTTAAGGCTGAGGTTGTGAGCTCATTAGGCTGAGCATGAGGAACCTTAGCACTTATTATATAAATAATAGGAGTGGTCTACTCCTCAGGAGAAGTCGAAGCTCTAGTGTCTACTTCTTCCTTCATGGTTGGTGATTTGGGGCTTGCTCAAGTTGACTAGAATAAGTAAGGGTTTGTTTGGATTTTCTTTCGTAGGTGATGGTGATTGAGGCCTTGTGGTTGGTGCAGATTTAGAAGGTCTGGGTTCAACATTGGCCGGTGCTGCCAAGTTGTCACCTTGAGCAATGAGCTCTGACATTTTTAGGACCAGGGCTGTTTCTACCCCTGAGAAGCCAACAATGGGCTTTCTCATTGTTTTGAAGATGCCGGGCTTCATCTGTCGTAGTTTAAGAATATTACTTATTCCCCTTAACTGTTAGCCCAGTTCAAAGTTAAGAATGTATTGAACATATCTAAGGAACATATAATATTCTAAGTAGGCCAAGTTTGCAAGTAAGTTTGTATAAACAAATTGAGAGTACCTGTACTTGACCCCCTGTACCATCATGGACTATGTAGGAAAGGTCTTTAGAATTTGGTCCTAACCTCCATGTTTGTTAGCCAAAGAATGGATGACTACATAGCGGAGGTACTTCCATTTGGATGAGACATTGCCCTTTTTGAAGGTTCATACGGAGTAGTCACCTTCATAGCCCATCTGCCGGAATGAGTTGTTCATAGCAGACTTGGGGAAGGAGAAATCACCTTCTTCATCATCCAACCTTACTTGAGAGTTGATGGTGTCTGGAGTGATGAATATTGTCCTCCCCTACACTGTGGCAGATAGTGCCTTCCCACTGTCTAAGATGACCTCTTGGCAGGGCCTCCAGAAATCCAAAAGTTGATCTTCATACAATGGAGGGTCTATTGTGAGGGTGGTGAGGTAGTTGGATAGAGATAATAAACGACAAACATCTAAGAAACCATAATCTTTCACAGATGATAACAAAGCAACTTGATTGTGTTGCCTGTGTAACTGCATGGAAAAATCAGGTTGGTTTCGGGGATCTAGGTTGGCCATTTTGAGTAGCTTTTAAGTGAAGAAATTTATGAACTAAGTTGGTTTCTAGGTGAATTTAGGGTTTGAATTTTTGCAGATGAAGGAGAAAGTGAAAGAGGGGGAACCGTTGTACGAATATATATGGTAAAGGATTTGAGACAAAGTTATTGCAAATGGATAAACTTTGAAATCCGGATGTCGGTCCCACCTTTGAAAAAGTGGCCAAAAGGTAGTTTTCTTGGAAGTCTAAAATTTTCCTAAGGTAATTTTTCTTTGGAATTTTTGAGAAAAACTTCCGAAGCCAATTTGGCTTCGAAAGATACTCCTTAGCTTTTCAAGATTTTTGCTTTGGGAAAAAAATATTTAGAGTATTTTTACGTCCTAGATATTTTGCTTCGGAAGATATCAAATATTAGAAATTTTATTCAATAAGATAATAAAGCTTCCGAGACTTAATTGCTTTCAGAAGAAAATAGTCCTTCAATACATATAAGTACTTGATGACAGATATAAGCTTTGGAAGACATATCCAAATTTGTTCTCAAGGTTAAATTTCTTAGAAGTAGTTATTTGTTTAGAGGATGTAATTTTCTTTCGAAGACAACTTGATGTCTTTTGAAGGAAAATATATCTAAAATTCTCAAAATTTTAAGGGAGATTTTAAAAATTTTCTTCCAAAGTAAACTAGGCTTATATGGTGATGATATAAACAAGTTAAGACATACATATTAAAAATAATCTTGAGTTTAGTTTAAGAAAATCTATTCAAAGTTAATCATCCCAATAGCTAATACAAGATACTTAAATCTCTGTTCATCAAAAGCTTTTGTGAACAGTTAGCATATTGTTCATTTGCGTTAACTTTGACTAGTTTTATCAATCCTTTTTCAAAATTATCTTTAATCTAATGACACATGATGTTGATGTGCTTTGTCTTTGAGTGATGCATAGGATTCTCTGTGATAGAGATATCACTATTGTTGTCTATGTGGATGGGAGTCTCGTTGAAGTTGAATCCATAGTTTAGCATTTGATTCTATATCCAAAGCACTTGAGCACAGTAGCTTATAGCAGTAATGTATTCAGCTTCAACAATTGATGCAGACACACAAGATTGTTTCTTGCATTGCCATGAGACTATCATTCCACCAAGAAATTGACATCCCCTAAATGTAGACTTTGCAGTCCTATTGCAGCCACCATAGTCACTATATGGATGGACATACAGATTGAAGTCAGAATTCTTTGAATACCAAAGGCCTAGGTTGGGAGCCCCTTTAAGATATTTGAGAATTGTCTTAACAACAACCAGGTGTGACATCTTGGGGTTGGCTTGATATCTTGCATAAATACATGTAGCAAATATGATATCTGGCCTGCTGGCTATGAGGTACAAAAGAGACCCAATCATAACCCTGTATAAATGTTCATCTACACACTCCCCCTCAAGATCTGGTCCTAGAGAGTAGTTTCTGGCTATGGGTGTCTTGTACATACTTTGAGTGGTTTATGAAGATTCCATTATCAACCTGCTCCACTTTAATTCCTAGAACAAGATTGAGTTCCCTCATGGCACTCATTTTAAATCTACTCTTCATTAGCTTCTCAAAGTCTTTGCAGAGCTTCGGATTAGTTGACCCAAAAATAATGTCATCTACATAAACTTGAACCAGCATCAAGTCATTTCCTATTCCTTTGATGAGCAGTGTTCCATCAATAGTACCTCTTTTTTATCCATGCAGACAGTGATACTATGATAGTGTCTCATACCACTTCCTTAGAGCCTGATGCAGCCCATAAAGAGCTTTGTCAAGCTTGCAGACATAACCAGAATGATCTGGGTCTACAAAGCCAGGTGGTTGTTTGACATGCACTTCCTCATCAATCACCTCATATAAAAAGGCACATTTGACATCAAATGGGTAGACCTTGAAATCCTTGGATGCAGCAAAAGCCAGGAATATCCTAACATCTTCAAGTCTTGCTACAGAAGCAAAAACATCTGTGTAGTCAATCCTTTCTTCTTGTGTGTATCCTGAACAACCTGTCTTGCCTTGTTCTTGATGACAAGTCCTTTATCATCTTTCTTGTTCCTAAATACTCACTTGGTACCTATTGTAGTCTTCCCTTGAGGAAGAGGACAGAGATTCCAAACCTTTTATCTCTTGACTTGAAACAGCTCCTCCTGCATTGCTTCAACCCAACTTCCATTCAGAGCCTCGTCAATCTTCTTAGTCTCAATATGGGATAAGAAACAAGAGTGAAGACAAACATTTTTGTCATGGGTTTATCCTCTTGTTCTCACCCAGTCTCAACATCTCTAATGATGTTTATGGTAGGATGTGACTTGTGGATTCTCAGTTGAGGAATCACAGCAAGTTGGTTGGATAGATCTATTTTTGTGAAATTCAAATCTGGTTCTTATGAATCATCCACCATATCAACACACTTATCAAGAGATACTTGATCCAATAAGTGTGTTACATCATTGATGTTGTCTTCTATGGAGTGCTTATCAGCATCAAGAAATTCTTGATCATTATCACCACCTCCATCTCCTAGTACACTAGAAATTCCTTCATCTGAGTTATGTGCCCCTGTGCTGGAATTTATAGGCACTTTAGATGTATCAGCTGAAGAATTTTTCATGGTTACGCTGCTAGGATTTCCAAATGTAGGGCTAGTTACCACAGGAGATGAAGTAGTTTGAACGCTTAAATCTTGGATCAAAATCTCCGATTGATAAAGTACCTGTAGATCCTGAAACATCTTCGTAAGATTTGTTAAAACAGTTGGTAACAAAATCAAGATCAATCAGCCAATCTGGACCAGAACCTTTCACACTAGGTGTGTGCTTATCGAAGGTCACATTGGCTGACTCCTCAACTACTCTAGTTTTGAGATTGTATACTCTATAAGCCTTAGCTTGGGAAGAGTATCCAATAAAGTGTCTATCATCAGATTTCTCTTCAAATTTGGTTATTTGATCCTTGGTATTCAAGATGGTACAAGGATATCCAAATGATCTGAGGAAACCAAGGAAAGGTCTCTTTTTGTGCCACAGTTCATAAGGAGTCTTACCATGAGTCTTGACTACAAAAACTCTATTTTGCGCATAGCAGGCAGTGTTGACTTCCTTTGCCTAAAAGGTGATGGGCAGTTTAGTGTTAGATAACATGGTTCTTACAGCTTCAATAAGTGTCATGTTTCTCCTCTCAGCAAACACCGTTTTGCAGAGGAGTCCTGGGTGCACTATATTGTCTTGTAACATCCTTTTCATCACAAAATGCATCAAGGATTTGGTTCTTGAATTCAGTTCATTGATCACATCTTATGATCTTCACCTTATGATCACATTCTTGAAAACCACGTTTGAGTTTTAGAATGAAGCTCTTTAAGATCTTAGGAGTCTCATCCTAAGTTATAAGGAAGAAGATCCGAGGATATCTTTTGAAGTCATCTGTGATCACCAAGCAATAAAAGGTCCTTCCTAGACTCATTACACATGTGGGACCAAAGAGATCCATATGTAATAAGTGTAGGGGAGTAGTGATGGAGTTCATTTCCTTTGGCTTGTGAGACACCTTGTGTTGCTTCCCTTTCAAGCATGCAATACAATGGTCATCACTTGTAAACTCTTTCTTTGGCAATCCAGTTACCAAATCACTCTTAATTAATTTATTCATGTTTTTAAAGTGTACATGGCACATTCTTTTAAGCTAGAGAAAAGACTCATCACTATTGGGTTTAGATAGAAAGCAAGAAACTTCTCCTGAGGGGGATGGTTACTACAAATCCATCTTGTACATGTTCCCTTTCCTGGGGGGCTTTGAGTAGGATATGCTCTTGAGGAATGACCACCCTGGGCTTGAGAACAATGCACTCATGCTCAGTAAAGAGCATGTTATGTCTCTGATCACAAAATTGTGATACACTCAAAAGATTGTACCCAAGCTCCTTGACAAACTTTCCCTTTTCAATGCTGAGCTTACCATTTGTAACCCTGCCCCTTCCAGTTATGTAACCACCTAATTCTCCGCCAAAAGCAACCGGCCCTCTATCAATTTTCTCAAAGGTTTGAAGCAAAGAGCCATTGCTAGTCATATGCCTAGGACAGCCACTGTCAATGATCCATACATTCCCTTTGGTCATTAGTTATTCCTGCACATAAAGAGATGGTTAGTTATATTTGGAAACCAAAGCCTTATTGGTCTTGGGCTTGTTAAAGTGAACAGAAGATAATGCAACAGTAATTGATCCTTTATGCAAGTTCTAAGGATCATTTGCTATTGTTAATGAAGAACTTTCAGTCACATGGCCTTCCTTCTACTTCCACACCATCTTTGGAAGACTATACTTAGCCTTCAACACTTTGGAAGTTTTAATGACTTCGGAAGTTTTGGAGACTGGCCCTTCGGAGGCTTTTGCATCCACTGTAGCAAAATTCAGTACTTTGGAAGCATTCCTTTCTTTCGAGACCAAATTTTCTTTTGAAGGTAAGTTTTCACTTATCTTCTTCTTCACTTTGGAGCTTCTGAAAGGAAGATATTTTCCTTCCAAAGATGTCTTCTTCTTCTTCTCCTCCAAAGTTTTCTTCTTGGTCATATGGATAGTACTTTTAGGATTGTAGATGCAATCCTTGGCAAAGTGAGAACTACTACCACATATGATGCATTTAGTTAGCATGCTTCTGAGAGTCTTCTTTTGAGTGGGAGGCTGAGCTTGATCACTTTCCACTTCCTTCTTCATCTTCTCAGATGATGTAGCAGGCTCTTTGGGATGAGGCTTGCTCTTGGAATCAGATGGTTCAAGCTGTACTGCAGTGGTGCATATTTTATCAGCCTTCTTCTCTTGACCAGTATGATTTGGACATGAACTAGGACTCCTGGTACTAGAGTCAATGGTTGAGTCTTTAGTCTTTACCACTGCAAATCTAGCAGAAATGAAAACTTGCTTTTTCTTGGAGTTGAAGGTGGCCTTGATCTCTTAGGCTTTCTTTGACTTTCTTTTGACTGCCCTGATCAAGTGCCTTCTTGTAGACTTGGTCATCCTTGGTTCTTTCTTCTCTCCAGGAGAATAGTGTCTCTTCTTAGGATAACCCTTGCCACTCACCTTAGGTTCATCCTTTATTATCTCCTATTTATCTTCATCCTTTTCTTGAATGGGATCTATGGATGGTAGCTCATCTTGACAAGTTCCAGACCTTGGATGTCTTACAGATAATAATGTGTGTGGAGGAGCAATCTCACTTGAACCCAATCCATGCCTGTTCTAATAAAAAATCTTTGCATGCATGGTTGAAGATATTATGTTCTTAAAGGTTTCCTCTTCAAGAACACATTTATCTGTCTTATCTTTGCTGATCATAAGCTCAGTCTAGCATTTAGTTAACTTGGTAATGAGATCCTTTATTTGAGTCAGGTAGTTTGTGTTCTCATGCTTGAGAGTTGAAATGGTTTTCTCTAAATATTCTATTGTAAGTTTATAGTCATTTTCAGGTCTTTTAAAGTTAGCTTTTAAAATATTTAAGGACTCAAGGTTAGATCTCACTTCCAAGTTGTAGGACCTGTACATGTTAACTTTGGCAATGCATTCAAGAGTGCAAAGATATTCTAATACCTTGGCTTCTTCATGATCAACAATTAGTGTTTGGTTTGGAGAACCATCTTCTACCTAAAAGATCCAGCCAAAGTCTCCTTCTTCAACAGCAACAACAACATGTTGTTTGGGTTTGCTTGGCTTCTTAGTTCTTGGAGCTGTATTAGTATAGTTTGGTCTGGATTGTACTTAGCCACCATTTTTCCTTAGTGCCTTGCACTCTCTGGAAAAGTGTCCCATTTGGTTACAGTTGTAACACATTACCTTGCTTTTATCTAGTCCAAACATTCCCCTGGCCACATTGCTTGGAAACTTTCTTCATGCCCTCTTGTAGAAATCTTGGCTTTGTGAGTGAGAAGAGCCGACTGTTGAACTATTTCCATGTACTCCAGATTATCTGGATGGATGCAGTCCAAATCTTCAAGAGTGAAGAGAAGTTGCCACAACTTTCATCAGCACACACAAAGTTCTATGCTATCCATGTCAACTGCATGTAGGGTTGAACTCTGCTGATTGTTGGAAGAGCTGCTTGTTGGATTTTCCAAGTTCATCTCCATCTGGTAGCCACTAGGGATACCTTACAACTCTGTGAGAGTAAAAAGTAGGGAGGTTTTTAGTTTTCTTGATGGTCATACAGTAATGAGTTCAATCTCTATGAAGAGAGAACATGAATTTCCTCACTTTGTCTTGTTCTCAAGCTTGACTCCAACATCCATTAGAGTCTCCAGAATCTAACATACCTGAAGTATTGTTGAGTCATGGTTTCACCTGTCTTGTGGGTGAAGTTTTCAAGCTATTGCTCATAATGTCTTTCTTGTTCTCCTTGGCTTCCTTAGACCCCTCATACATGAGCTTCAGTGCATCCCAGAGCTTCTTAGTATTTATGCACTTCTTGAAGCCTCTGTATATGGAGTTAAGAAGAGTAGTTTGAAAAGTAGTCATGGCTTTCCAATGAACATCTATTTTCTTCCAGTCTTCTTCAGAGTTGTCAGCCATTTCCTTTGGTATCATCCCACCTCTAGCAGTAGCTGAAGAGGTGTTAGGATGTGAGGCCCTTCAACAACAAATCTCCACATCCTGCTATCTAAAAACTTGATGAACTCTTCCATATATTGGCACCAAGTATCAAAGTCATCAGGAGTGATCACTGGAGACTTTGTCATGGTACTGGTTTCCATATCAGCCTTGGAATGGGCTTCTTTGGATGTAGCTCTACCTTGGTGTCTCAGGAAAGGTGATGAAAGGACCCCTTGTGAGTTTTCAAGGAAGCAGATAAGATGATGTTATGGTTCTATGCTATCCATGTCAACTGCATGTAGGGTTGAACTCTGCGGATTGTTGGAAGAGCTGCTTGTTGGATTTTCCAAGTTCATCTCCATCTGGTAGCCAAGGGATACCTTACAACTCTGTGAGAGTAAAATTAGGGAGGTTTTAGTTTTCTTGATGGTCATACAGTAATGAGTTCAATCTCTATGAAGAGAGAACATGAATTTCCTCACTTTGTCTTTGTTCTCAAGCTTGACTCCAACATCCATTAGAGTCTCCAAATCTTAACATACCTGAAGTATTGTTGAGTCATGGTTTCACCTGTCTTGTGGGTGAAGTTTCAAGCTATTGCTTCATAATGTCTTTCTTGTTCTCCTTGGCTTCCTTAGACCCTCATACATGAGCTTCAGTGCATCCCAGAGCTTCTTAGTATTTATGCACTTCTTGAAGCCTCTGTATATGGAGTTAAGAAGAGTAGTTTGAAAAGTAGTCATGGCTTTCCAATGAACATCTATTTTCTTCCAGTCTCTTCAGAGTTGTCAGCCATTTCCTTTGGTATCATCCCACCTCTAGCAGTAGCTGAAGAGGTGCTTAGGATGTGAGGCCCTTCAACAACAAATCTCCACATCCTGCTATCTAAAAACTGATGAACTTTCCATATATTGGCACCAAGTATCAAAGTCATCAGGAGTGATCACTGGAGACTTTGTCATGGTACTGGTTTCCATATCAGCTTGGAATGGGCTTCTTTGGATGTAGCTCTACCTGGTGTCTCAGGAAAGGTGATGAAAGGACCCTTGTGAGTTTTCAAGGAAGCAGATAAGATGATGTTATGGTTCTATGCTATCCATGTCAACTGCACGTAGGGTTGAACTCTGCTGATGTTGGAAGAGCTGCTTGTTGGATTTCCAAGTTCATCTCCATCTGGTAGCCACTAGGGATACCTTACAACTCTGTGAGAGTAAAAGTAGGGAGGTTTTTAGTTTTCTTGATGGTCATACAGTAATGAGTTCAATCTCTATGAAGAGAGAACATGAATTTCCTCACTTTGTCTTTGTTCTCAAGCTTGACTCCAACATCCATTAGAGTCTCCAGAATCTTAACATACCTGAAGTATTGTTGAGTCATGGTTTCACCTGTCTTGTGGGTGAAGTTTTCAAGCTATTGCTTCATAATGTCTTTCTTGTTCTCCTTGGCTTCCTTAGACCCCTCATACATGAGCTTCAGTGCATCCCAGAGCTTCTTAGTATTTATGCACTTCTTGAAGCCTCTGTATATGGAGTTAAGAAGAGTAGTTTGAAAAGTAGTCATGGCTTTCCAATGAACATCTATTTTCTTCCAGTCTTCTTCAGAGTTGTCAGCCATTTCCTTTGGTATCATCCCACCTCTAGCAGTAGCTGAAGAGGTGCTTAGGATGTGAGGCCCTTCAACAACAAATCTCCACATCCTGCTATCTGAAAACTTGATGAACTCTTCCATATATTGGCACCAAGTATCAAAGTCATCAGGAGTGATCACTGGAGACTTTGTCATGGTACTGGTTTCCATATCAGCCTTAGAAAGAGCTGCCATTTGAGTTGACAAGTGTTTTATGAAACTGAAGTGATCTATGATTGTGAAATCTTACAATCAAGAGCCTGAAAAGCTATGATACTAAATGCAAGAGTGTTGAAAGATGGTCAATATGATAGTTTCACAAGGTGGGGAGATTTAGAACACTTAAAAGAACAAATAAGGAACCAGTTAAGATGAAAAATGAACACAAGTAAAAGTACAATAACAAGAACACTCAAATATGGTTTTCAAGAATGATGTATGTTGCTCTCCGGTTCTTACAAGTGTTACAAAGCTAACTTAGAGTAGAAGTACTTGAGACACTTTATACTACAGCCTAGAACCGGCCATATTTTGAAGGCCAGATAGAAACACTGATCTAGACGACAAGATCAATGTAGGGTCAAAAGGCAGATTGCCTTTTGACTAGTGACTATGACATGCTATAGCTCACATCCTAATATATAACAAAAAGGATAAAAGTTCATAGTTAGAAAGTTATAGGAAAAGGACCTTAATCTATTATTGACAAAACTATGGACTTTTCACCAACTCATATAAGTTGGTGAGTCTTTAGAAGTGGCAGCGAATAGTGGGTCAACTTTTATCAAAAGGTGATTCAGAGAAAGCATGTCTTCTCTGCCATTGGAAGAAATCAGTCTTTGGCTTCAAAAGACTTTGTCCTTGAAGCTTTGGAAGATTCCATCTTTGGCTTCGGAAGATATGGTCTTTTGGCTTCGGAAGATTTCATACTTCAGAAGAGCTCTTTGGTTGGTCATTGGTTGCATCAGCCTCTAAGTGTATTCCTTACACCGTCTCCTTCTCTCAACTCCACCACATAAGCATAGACAAACTGTTAACCAGTATAGGAGCGTGTATAGGGATCTTTCTTGCTTATCTTGGATGCTTGTAAACCCGTATCTTCATCGGCTTATTTGTATTTGGATCCATACATGTCTCATCTTCAATAACTTTTGATTTAGTTGCCTTAAAGTCTTTGAAGTTGGTCTTGCTTTACCTCCGGATCATGTTTCTTTTCCAATTCCCCTTCCTATAGTTACATGGATTTATGAATGGAACACCATCCATTGCATACAAGTCAGATGCTTTGAGTGCATAGAAGTCGTGCTCATCCTGATAATACTCAATAACTCCAGCCTTTCTCTTCACAACATACATTTTATTTTCAACATCATACACCCAACTGATAATTGGTTCTGAATTTCTGTACCTTGTGAAGGGCTTGGATTGTCTCAGTGTATGTACATAAGCTGGAGGAGGAGGAGTATCAACAGTAAAATTCCCGATCTGACGGGCTGCTCTCTTTCTAGTTTGATCATCAGTCTTGTCTGTGGGTTAATTAGCATCAGACTCTTCAACGATCTCTCCTTTTTCGGTAAATATATCAGCAAATAAAATATGAAGACTATTCCCAAATACATCTGTATAATCAACTTCCTCCTATAATCTATTAAAAAGACCAATGTCTTCATCAGACTCTTCAGTAAGTAGTTGTTGCTGAAACGTATAAAATTCCTTCTCGTACATTTCTTCTGTAGCAGGATATAATGGTGTATAGTCATCTGTATCATCGGGTCTTGGTCCGAAGATATTGGTAGAACCTGATGAACCAGAAGGACCAGTAGTCGAACCCATGTCACCGCCCTGATCATCATCATTCTTTTTCTTTCCTTTATCACCATCCTTATTATCATCACCATCATCATTATCATCATCATCATCATCAACATCATCTTCATCATCATCAATAACATCGTCCTCAACACAAATGAAATTTACCATATTCATATCATCATCATCATGTACTGGCACTAGGATTTGAATATCATGTTCAGGCTCCACAAATGCCTGTCCAGTAAACACTAATGGTTGATCCTCACTAGACTCAGTAGGAATAATGTTAGTTGGCTCTTGATTAGCATCAACAGTCTCTGTTGTCCTTTCAGTCACAACAGGATCAACGACATGCTCTGTAGCAGTAACAGGATCATTAGCAGCTTCAGGACCAGCAGATTGTTGTTTGTTAGATTCTCGAACTTCTGTAGTGCGTTGCTATGCAAACGTAAATGGAATCCAAGAAGCGAGGTCTCTAATGTTCTCCTCTAGAGCTTAAACATAGCTGAATATGAACTAATGCTGATGTTCAAGACTCCTAATCCTCTATTCCTTTCTTCATTTAGAGCATGTAAGTCATAAATTTGTTGAGTTTTCTCCAAAATCTCCGTATCCAAAGTTTGTACTCCCTGTTCAAGAGTAATTGATGTAGGTGAACTAGAATTACTTCCAGCACCATGTCTTCGCGCTGGAGGTGTGCTCAACACATTATCAGAAGTGGGCATAGCAGATGATGTTACAGTAATGGATTCTTTAACAATCACTAGAGTATCTTGTTATATAGCCTCACTAATTGAGACTAGGGTCTCAAATACTAGAATATCGGTATTGGTCAATACAGTGGTCATCGGGGTCCGATGCTCACGCAAAACACCTTGTCCTGTACCCCTCCCACGTGGACTCATATCAAAAATAGCTCTTTTCCTTTCTATTCTCTTTTTCCTCCTCTGAGTAGATGGTGAATCCTTAAGAATAAAATCAACATCTCTTTCCTTAGTAGTGTGTTTGGTAGGTGTTTCATGCACTGTGGGTCTTTCTTGTAACACATAGGGGACATTTCCAATCTGATCACTGTCTGTCTCACTATTAATGAACCATGTGTTCACCTCATCTTCAGCCGACATCGTTGTACCCTATGGACTTCTTGGAGCATCCTCAGGAGTTCTAGAAGATGGACCAGCTTGATCGGTCTGATGAGGTTCAACATCATGCTGTGTTGTCAGTAGACTGATCACCTTCTTGATAACCTTCAATAAATCTGCCAAGTTTGGTAAGTTAACTCCATCCCAAGCATTCCCACGAGCTCACATCAAATAAGTGAAAATGTCATTCTTCATCACATTAATGACATAGGTGGTAGAATCAGACATTTCTAACTCAAGATGAGCAACATTCACAATCATCTACATAAACCGGGGATACATAATAAACTTCTTTCCGAAAGCAGCAATCATATTCTTCTGCATCTCCCAAAAAATAGCCTTGGATATGCTATAAGGTAAATCGTCAACAAGTGATACTAGCAGGGATCTGAACACAACACTTAGACTATCCATTCCAGCCTTCAGGTTACTCAAGCAATGAACCAGCACGTGAAATAAATACTTCTAGAATTGTGGTAAGTATTTCATCTCTAGTGAAGGATATCTATGATCATAACATCCTCTTCAGAAAATCTTTGGCCATATCATCATCAATCTTAATTGGAGCATTGGGCTGATTTTCCAATACTAGAAGATTCTTAATCACTTCAGACATGATAACAACTCTCTTCCCTTTAACCGTAGCAAAGATGCACGGTTCTCCTTAGGAGTCTCTCTCATCAGCAATTGAAATCTTGAACTGATCTATCACATTAGTATAAATGGTGGGATTAGCTGTAATGGCATTATGAATCCTTGAAGTCCTTAGAGCATCAATGAGTGATCTGAACAACGCCTAGTCATTAGTTATATTACCCAGAAATGCAACAGCATTATGGTTTTTATTGAAAAACCATTTGTCTTGCAATCTAAAAATTAAATCAAACAATCCTCTTATTAGTCACGCATACTAAAATGTTAGATTTGAAAATTTTGAATATGTTAAAATTTTTAAACATTTCGCACACGTAAAACTATTCGCATGCGAATAGTTAAGTATTAGGTTTGTCTTCTCACGCGACAAGATGGTTAATCGTATGAAACTGTGCCAACTTCTCGCATGACAACTCCACTATCCATGCGAGTAATTCTGTGCGAATTTGAAAGTTCTAACGATTGTTCATATTCAACATACTTTTTGCATGCGATAAGTTAAAATTTTTAGATTTCAAATTAAGTCATTTTTAGAGTGCTTTAGCCATTAAAACATGTTTGATTAGTGTGGAGGCATTTATTTAAGTTTCATATGTTCAATTTTGTCTAATTTTGAGTGTATTTGTCATTAAAATTCGGTCACAAATCAAATGCACTAGAAACCTATCTAAAATCAATAAAATACTTATCAATCACTTAAGTATCAATAGTCGACCACAATGAAAGAGTGTATCAAAGTAAAGTCTAACACTTAAAACATTTTTAGAGAGTGAAATCAAAGGTTTTCGTATGATAAGTCAACTAATCGCACCTGTGCCCCCTTTATAATCCTCTAATTTCTCGCGCAAGAAGTAAAGATTCGCACCTGTCAGACTTTTCGCACCTAATGAACTTCTCGCACGCGAGAAGTTCAAGTTATTTTGAAATTTTTAAAACATTTTCAACTTTTGAATTTTTTTTATTTTATTTTATTTCATCTTGTGATTTTGTGTATAAAATCAAGTTTAACCAAGTTTTAAAGATTAACGACAAACCCTCAATTTTGTAAACATTTGTTTAAACTTAAAACAAAAAGTAAACAATCATGAACAAAACACAAGATGAAAAACACAAATTTAGACTTATAACTTACAGTATTTTTGGTAAACTTTCAAGTATAAGATGATATTTCAGTAAAATCGATTATTAATATCGTCCAACTTTATTGAAAATGAGATTGGTTAAGTTGATTGTCAATATGCTTTATCCTTATTATGCTCAAACTTCAATTTTTACTTGGAGACAAATTCTGTGATATTTATCATGTTTAGAATGTTTTATATGAAGTCAACAAATCCCAAAATCAAAAATTGTTTTATATGAAGTCAATGGATCCCAAAATCAAAAATTCTGTAGAACCCGTATTTAGCTTCAAGACACTTTTGAGATTTCAAGTCACCCCAATTTTACTTAAACCTTTTACTTTTATCAGCATTCTCAAGATTATTTTCTTTCTTATAATATCTATATAGAGGATAACTAGCCTGAGAAACGTTTCTGAAAATAGAATATTAACAAGTTTTAGGACTTATTAACAACCAATCGGACTTATGTTTTTCCCTCAGAAGACGTTTAGGACTTATATGCCAAACCGAATTTACAGCCCCATCTTTTGATTTCGCCTCCTGTTTCAGGATATATTCTCAAAAAGAAAAATATTTATCATATAGTATGTATGTCTTTAATATATCTTTTATTATTGTTCACATTGGCATATTTTATTCTATATGACATTTTTGGCATCTTTTTGCTATTTTGACTGTTTTTTTTTATTTTGCTTTTTGTATGAATTCCATCTTTTGTACCTTATATATACATAGAATATCCATGAAAATTTACTGATTCAGATAGTAACTGATTTGAGTATTAGTAGACTATAACTATCAGTCTGTATTAGCATGTGTTGGACCTTGAAAGGATAATACATGCCAATTCAAGAGGTGGTTGAAGGTTGTTCTACTTGGAATCTCCAACAAGTCCAAGAAGTAATGCGGGTGAAGAAAACAGAAGATTGAAGACAAGTGTCAGCTATCCGCATTAGTCAATGCGGATGACCAAAGAACAAATACTGCCAAGTATTTGTTCATCCACATTTACTAATGCAGATAGGCATAACAAATACGACATAGTATTTGTTCATCCGCATTTACTAATTCGGATGTGAAGAACCAAATGCGCTTAAGTATTTGTTCATCCGCATTTATCAACGCTAGTAACATACTTAATGCAGATGCTCAAAAGAAGAAATGCCGAATTTCCCTCACAGGTGTACAAGTTTGACAAAGCTTTGTATGGCCTACATCAAGCCCCACAAAAATGGTATGAGACTCTATCATCTTTCCTTCTTGCACACATGTATGAGAGAGGAAAGATTGATCAGATTTTGTTTAGAAAAAGAAAGGAACATGAAATGCTGCTAGTCTAGATCTACGTGGATGATATCATTTTTGGATCAACAAACAAGCAACTTTGCTAGGATTTTGAAGACCTTATGCACTCTAAATTCCAGATAAGTTCTAATGGGGTGCTTATATTCTTCTTAGGATTGCAAGTGCAGCAAACAACAGATGGAATCTTTATCAATCAATCAAAATACGTGGAATCCATGTTGAAGAAATTTCATTTTGCAGATTTGTCCAGACTTAGATGGCAAATCAGTGGATCAGACTCATTATCGATCAATGATTGGGTCACTCATGTATCTAACAGCAAGCAGACCGGCCATAATGTTTGGTGTATGTGTTTGTGAAAGATATCAAGCAGATCCCAAGGAATCACATGCAAATGCTGTAAAGAGGATATGCGGATATTTCAAGGGCAAGCCTGCACTTGGATTATGGTATCCAAAGGAAGGGGATTTCAACTTTTATGCCTTCATAGACAGTGACTATAGGGGATGCAACTTCAATCGAAAGTCCACTTTGGGGGTTGTCAATTCCTTGGTCCTAGACTGGTCTTCTGGTAGTGCAGAAGCTAAGTACATAGCAGCATCAGCTTATTGCTCTCAAGTTATCTGGATTCAAAACCAGATGCTTGATTATGGTAATAACTTCTTGCATACACCTATTCACATTGACAACACAGCCGCCATGCTCATAACAAACAATCCAGTTTAGCACTCAAAAACCAAACACATTGAAATTAGATATCACTTTTTGGGAGACTGTGCTGAATAAAGGTTAATCAAGTTGATACAGGTCCATACGAACAATCAATTAGCTGATTTGTTCACTAAGGCATTTGACCCTAGTCGGTGAAATTGTTAGTTCAATCAATTGGCATGATTAACCTTGAGTAAAATTAAAATTTGCAAAAACATTCAAATATTATAAAAATACAAAAAGAAGTTATTTTTTTTGTTGAAGTATTTGAAATATACTCCAAATGGGAAATGACATAATTATAGTCGTTATATCATTCACTATGTTTATTTCAAACTCTTGAAAGACTGACAGGACTTATCTGATATGCGGGTAGGCTCTGCTTGGAAAAGAAGATACATGTTGTTGTGAACTAAAGCTCATATTTAACCGTGAAGCCATCATCTCATGTATGAGTAAGTATTAGCTTATCCAAGTATGTGTATGTAGTAGCCTAAACACACAAGGTAATGATGCCTTATGAATCTCATTCGCCCACATCAGTTTCTCCTCTATTTTGTTGTGCAAAGACTTGGAGAAACAGGCACAAAGTGCTGATGTCATGATCCAAAAAGATTCCCAATGTGGAACACATCCAAAATGGGTGAATTAATAAAATCAAAAGAATCCCAAAGAGGATCGCCTTCCAAAGTGATGTGCCAAAAAGATTCCCAATGTGGATCAAATAATTAAAAGGATCAAAGTAAAAGAATCCTAATGTGGATCCCCTTGCCCAAAACCAAATGAGATTTCATAATTTAAATGATCTGGTCATGTAAGTTGTGAAAAAGTTCTACCATGCATTTCATGCAGGTGGTTGATCTTGCCATGAAATTAAGTGTGAGGTACATGTGGAATATTAATCCACTCAAAACATGATAAAGATCACAAGCATTAAAATATTAACAAAGCATGAGTTTAAGAGGAAAAACATATCTACAGTCAATATGTTCATGATTATGTCTATTTTACTAACAATTGCCTGCACTTGTGAAAGGTAAGATTGATATGATCCCAAGTAAGGTATACTTCCACTTCTAGTATAGATACGAAAATCAAAAATCACAAAACAATTTTGCTTTCAAATTTTAAAATATATAATGTTTTTATCACATATGGATATAAACTTTAGGGTGAGTAATTAAAATTTTCATCATTTCTGTATAGTTGTTGCTTTTCTTAAAAATATAAAATCAGAAAAATGACTTTGTTGGTGTGGATGTTATACCACAGTATCTCAGTGTATGCACATATTTGGAAGCACAAAAAGTCAAAGATCATTCAAATCTTGGAAATTTGTATCACACTGGGTGTACAATTCAATCCAAGCAAGAATTTACAATCCAAGCAACAGTCAAACTTCATAAAAGTCAAAGCGACAGACACACAGAGAATAGTCAAAACTATCCACAACAAAATCATTAATTTTTGACAGGTTCAAATTTTAATGCGGGTAAGAGTGTTGGTTAATGCGAATGTAACCCATGCATATAACCAATGCGGGTAATAGTTTTGTGCCAGAAAATCCAAAGTGAAACTAATGCGGACATGTTAAGTCATCCGTATTTGTTTCCAAACAAATGAATACAATGTCTGAAGTATCATGGATGAAAACTTATGCGGATAAAATTTTCTTCTTCTACATTTCCCAAATGCGGTTAAGTTTTGTTCATCCGCACCTACCAAATGCGGTTGACATGATCAATGCGGACAACATTGTTGTGTGCTTGTATCAAAAATATATAAATCATGTGCTCACATTCTTCTATCATGATAAGTGTTTGAACCTCAGTTAATGCGGATGGATAATGGAAAGCATAAAATTACTAACATCCATCAGCATTAACTAATGCGGTAGAAGTTCAAGAAATGCAGACAACTAAATTCTTCATCCATATTTGTTGCAACAAAAATAAAAGTTCTGATGTAAATGCGGACAAGTCCAAATGTTCTTTCGCATTTGTTACAGGGCCAAATGCAGGCAAGTTTTGTGCTTTCGCATTTGTCATAGTATACAAATGCGTACAAGTCAAAAGCATCCGCATTTGCTGCAGTGTAAAATTAAAACTTCCGCACTTGTTCATACACTTGCAAAGTTTGTGGAAGACATTAAATTGACTATTTAAGCACATTAATGAGAGTCATTTAATACTTTCAAATTTGAGTTAACTCATAGTACGATGAGCGTTTTTCTTATTGATCTTCATTAATCATCCAAACCATCTCAAACCTTGTGTATCGATTGTTCATCCAACTCCATTTCATCTCTATTTCGATTCTTAGCCAAAGTAGTATTGAAACAAGGTGATTCTTGATGGATTTGTAAACTTCAAGTACCAAACCAGTGATAAACATAGAACCTTAGGTTTAGAAAACTCAAAAATTAACCATAAGTAATGAATTTCAATGACATTTTCAAGTTCAATGAAACAGATGTTAATGTGAATAACAAAGAACAACTGATTTACAAAACCTAGGTTAACCATGATGAATAGAGGAATCGAGAATTGAAAATGTTGAAATCAAATTCTATGTTTTAGTGTAAAAGGATGTTTAAAACAAGTAAAGATGATTGAAAATATGCATAAAACATTACACAAATGGTTATTCATCACAAAATCAAAGATAGGTCTAATTCCTATACAACGGTAACCATTGATATATCAATTTTGACCTGAGAAAGTCAAACAGAGTGAAGTCAAATCTGCTTTTAGTTGTATAATTTGATAATTGTTATTACATTACTAACACATGTGTCTCTATTGCAGAATCTATGGCAAACCTCACTTGGAGCAAGCTCTACAATGTTAGTGGATACCTTGATCCAGATGTGCCAAAATCTAAGGGTTTAAGAAACATGATCAGATTCATCTCCACAACTAGAGTGGCACATGTCATCACTGTTAGACCCATCATCTATGAGAACTTCACTAGATCATGTTGGGGAACATCTGAAGTGACTGACGTAGATGATGTGAAGACTATATTAGGAAGGATCATTGATGATCACACTTTAGCCATCTCTGAACAAACTATGAGACAGTGTCAACAGTTTAGGGATGATGCCAACTCTCCCCAAGAACTAGAAGAGGATGAAATCATGACCTTCTTTGTTAACATTGGTTATGAAGGGGTTTTGAAGGGAAACAAATAGTCAAGGGGTTAGTTGACTTACAATGGAGATTCCTGATACATCGATTCCAACAATGCCTGTCAAAGAGGAAGACTTGTTGGAATGACATCCCTATCACTACATCATCAGCTATTTGTGCCTTGTGCACTAAGAGACAATTCAACATGTCTGCTTATGTGTTCAATGGCCTAGTCTCCAACATTCAAGAAGGAAGAAGACATATGTTCCTAATGTATCCACGGTTCATCCAATGCTTCATCAATGAAGCTTTCCCTGATATTGTAGCAGAAGGCCCTATGATGGATATTCCTCACTACCATGCCAAATCCTACAAGTACATCAAGAAGAGAGATCCAAAGAACTTCTATAGTGGAACTTTCTTTCCATTACTTCAATGGATGTTACAACAAATCAATCCTGAAGAAGTTCAAGCAGAGGAAGTTGTTCTTGATGTTGAGGAACAAGCTCATAATGATGTTACTACTAATGTGCATAAGATTATAGAAGAACAACTAGCTGCTCATGATCAACAAACTATTGAAGAGCATGTTGATACAACTGAGGAAGGACTGAGGAAAGTGTCACCGCGAGTTGATGTAGGCAGTGATCTTCACATTGTGCCTTCACTTCAAGAAGCTGATATTCCCACTCCTTTCAGAGCATCACGTGTTCATTCTTCACCATTATCTCCTATCCACTCACATCATGTATCTCCTATCCATTCATCACTGGAAGCTGCTGCTGCATCTGTTGAATTTGGTGAATCTACCAGTTCATCAAATGGGTCTGAATCATCTTTGGATGAGGAGGATGATCATCCTGATGTTCAAAGGCCTGAGAGACAAGTACAATCAAAGGCCGGTGCTTCTGAAATCTTTGTAGAATCTGATGTAAACCGTCTTGATGCTAAGGACGAAATGATCTCTTAGCTATTACTGAAGGTAGCCAGAATGGAGAAACTTTTGGATAGAAGGTCTGGCATAATAAGAGATAGACTTTTAGAACTTGATAAGAAGGAGAAAGAACTGAAAGAACTAAAAGCCAAATTTCAATCTAATAAAGAAGAAAAAGAAAAGGAGATTGATAGATTGAAAGCAGTCCTAGAACAGGCCAAGCAAGAAAATAGTGGAGTGTTGGACACTTCAACCATTCAAACTATTGCCATGGAAGAACAAGAGAATCTTCTTGATGTCCAAAATAATATTATAGCTGATCTTCATAGAAAGATAGAAGCTCAAACCAAAAGAGTCTCTGAATTAGAGATGTTGTTTAAAATTAAAGAATAATTGGCCAAAGAAAAGGATGAAAAGTTGATGATGAAACTGATAAAGATAAAGATGATAAGGCTAAAAAAGAAAAAGAATCAAAAGAAGATGACAATGTCTCTGGTGGGAGCAATAATGATGATGATGACTTAGATATCTCAACACAGTGAAGTTAGGGAGGAAGATGAAAGCATGGCCATGATTTTTTACTCTGGTCAAACTCATAAAGAAAGTCTTGATGAAGTGTCTGAGATAAAAGAAATGATTGAAAACTTAGACATCTATCCTAACCCTATGCCTTTAGAAGCATAGCTAAGCTTACAGCTTGTTCCTTCAATCTCATTGACTGATGAACAAAAGGAAATCAAAATGAGGTTGTGTGAAGTGCTTAAAGAGAAAGAAGAAGCTAAAAAGCTTGAGAAAGAAAAGAAGCAGCAGGAAGCTGAAGCCTATGTACCCTCTTCTTCTGGTCCCCGAATGCATACATACTCCAGAAAGAGGAAGTACTTGTCTCAAAAGGCCAAAGGCAAACTGCCTATGGTAGATGATGATCCAGCTCCAAAGAAACAAAAAGATGATCCAAGAAGCCTTACTATTATTGCCCAATTCATAGATGAGCATGAGGAGGCTAAGGAACAATTAAAGAAGAAGACTGAGGTGATTATCCTTGATGAAGGAGAGATAGAAGGAGAATACCTAGAAAGCTTGATTGATGACCCTTTGTTTAGGGATAGTGCTGCAATGATTGAGTCATCAGTTGAAGAGATGGTGGAAAAGGCACAAACTAATGATTTTATGGTTAAAGCCATGTATTTAATCAACCACGGTTATGATGCTGATGAAGTTTTTGGGATGACTTATGAGGGAATGGTGGAAGAAGTTAACAAGATACATAAACTCCTTGACCCTACTTATGTGACTGATTATGAAAAGAAGACAATAAGGTCCCCAACTACATTCACTCCAGCATAGTATCTACAATCTCAAGTGCCTCAATCCTAATATCCTGATCCTTATAGCATGACAGACAAGGAAATGAAGGATTATCTATCTGTTCAAGGATTCATGTGAAGAAAACTGGGTAATATGAAGACAAATGGAGCTACAATTCTCAAGATAGTCAAACAAAAGAAAGAAAGATTAAAGACTATTAAAGAAGAGGTTATAGGGAGTAATCCCAGAACTAGAGTTTTAACTCAAGATGTCCAACTCACTGCCAAAGACCACGATGTCTTGGCACCCATGCTACACAAAAATCCTGAATGGTTCACTGAACCATCTCAATTGAAGTTGCATGAAGGGTTAACCACTTTAGAGATGATTAAGGGTGTGTCTGCTCCAGAAGGCAAGATGGATGTTAACATAATTGCCTAGAACTAGACAGTGATTTGAACATGTTTATGGTGAAAAACGTCTCAGGGCTTATTCAGTTCTTCACAGAGTATACTACTTTGGGGAACTCCATGTAGATCCATGATCTGAAAGAATTAGTTGAGCTAGAATTGATTAATCATCATGCTATGTATAGAGGATATGAGTTTGAAGATACACTGAAAATGTTCAAGAAGACAAACAACTTCAAATCTCTAAAGGCTATATGCATAAGGAAAGACAAATCCTTCACTAATCCTCTTGAAAAGAAGTAGAAGATAAAAGGAACTAAAGAGTTGGTATTTCTAAAGTTGAATGTAAAACCAACTAATTCAGTAAAAAGAAAGATGTTTGCTGGAACCCATAAGTCCAAACCAATCTCAAATGTATTCTATGATGAAAAGACAATGTGTTGGTAATTGAAAGAAAATGGGGAGGAAAAGAAGGATCTGACACAGGACTGTTTAATGGATATGAGGTGAGATTGTTAGATGAATCCTATATCCACTACATATTTACAAGACACTTTAGAGATGTAGATAACAAGCTTGGAGAAGATGGCATGTATTTCTTTTTGAAATGAATCAAGATTTTGAAGAAGACTTATGACAGAATAAAAAAAAATAAGTAACAAAGTAAAAGGAAGAGAGTTCCTCTCCAGCTGGGAAACATAGTGAAGCTGGAAGTAGATGCTGATGGTTCTTTGTTGATACACAGAGATGGGCTTTCCACTGTATCTGTGTGGGAACCCATACCTCTAAGATAGATGCCTATTAAGGCAATTCACACTATAAGTCAAATGAAGATTCATGTTCTTAGCCAAGACAAGATGAATGAGGCTAGAGACTTCTCAAACATAATCAAAGCTATACTGGATCCTTCACTGGCAAAACCTCAACAGTCTACAAAACCTGAACCAGCACCAGCTCCATCAACAGTCCAAGAAAGGCGAGCACCTACACTTGATGAACCACTAGAATCTTCACAACCTCCACCACTCTCAAACCCTAGAAGTACATAGGCTGTATAATCCTTAGGAGGAGTATTGTTGGACCTTGAAAGGATTATACATGGCAATTCAAGAGGTGGTTAAAGATTGTTCTGGTTGGAATCTCCTACAAGTCCAAGAAGTAATGCGGGTGAAGAAAACAGAAGAATGAAGACAAGTGTCGGCTATCCGCATTAGTCAATGCGGATGAGCAAAGAACAAATACAGTCGAGTATTTGTTCATCCGTATTTACTAATACGGATGTAAAGAACCAAATGCACTTATGTATTTGTTCATCCGCATTTATCAATGCTGGTAACATACTTAATGTGGAATCTCAAAAGAAGAAATGCCCACGAAGACAAATACATCCACATTAGTTAATGCGGATGAACATCAATAAATGCTGATTATCTTTTGTAGTTAGACTAGTATTCTGATATATAGTTGTCAGGGTAGTTTAGTCATTTTGTACATGCATTGTATCAGCCTATAAATAGAATAGTATACACTACTTTAGTATGTTTTTCGATCTGGTGATTACAAGAGATTCACAAGTGTTTGCTTTGTGCTAAAAACCCAAGCACACTTTGTATACTGTTTGACAACATCAATATACAAAGCATTTATTAGTATTTTTAGAATTAAATGTTCTTTATTTCAGTATTTCCGCTACTTAATCATTGACTCAATCATCATATTCGATCCCAGATGAGTCACATCAACACAGATTCACATCTTGGACCCAGTCAGCATGGAATCAGTGTTACCGCAAAACCTTGATGTGTAACCCACTTCAGTAATAGAAAATTTATTTTCAGTGCATCACAGTTCATAGTGCTTTTCATTCTTGGAACTCATGCCTACGAACATATCAAATATTATCCAAGTCAGTTTCTTTTAAACTTTAGTATGTAATATATCAAAATCAAGAAATGTCCTATCATTTCCTGTGTAACCTTGAAAATTTATCTTTGAACTTTTGAAAAAAATATTTTTGTAATTTTTAAAACTTTACTCCCACTAAGACCAAAATATTTTTGTAATTTTTCAAACATTACTCCCCCTAAGAACAAAATCTTTTTCGAGGCATATTCATATTTTTTCCCCCTAAAGTTGTGATTATCTAGAAATAAAATAACAATTTTAACAAAAATGAACAGAAAAATATTTTTAAGATGGTGTAAAAGATTGAACTAGAAAGTCGAATCGGGAATGATCAAATGCCTTGGTAAACAAATTAGCAATGTTTCATCTGATTTGACCGGTTCAAGATAAATAAGCTTTTGATCAAAATAATCACGGATAAAATGCATGCGATGTTATTGTGTTTTGTTTTTTAGTGTTGAATAGGATTCTTCATAATGTTCAACACTACAATATTATCACACCATATCTTGGTTTTATAAATGTTAACATCATAATCAAGAAGTTGTTGTTGAATCCAAATGATCTGAGAACAACAGCTTGACGCAACCACATATTCAGCTTCTTCAGTGGATATCTATATAGTTTGCTGCTTTTTGCATTGCCAAGAGATCACCTATTTCCAAGAAATTAACATCCACCTGTTGCTGATTTCCTGTCCAAATTACACCCTGCAAAGTCACCATCAGTATAAGCATATAAATTGAAATCGGAATTCCTAGGATAGCAAAGACAAAGTTTTGGTTGACCCTTGAGGTATTTTAAAATCGGCTTGACAGCTTTCATGTGAGACTGTTTTAGATTACTTTGATATCGTGCACGCTGTCCAAACAGGAAACATGACGCCTGGCCTGCTGGAAGTAAGATACATCAGAGATCCAAACATTGATCGATACAAATGTTGATTAACATCTTCACCAGTGAGATCAGTAGTTAAAGTAGGACGAGAAGACATAGGAGTTGGTGCAATCTGAGATTCTTGAAATTTATATTTTTCTTGAATACCGTGAACATACATCTCTTGATGTATTAGTATGCACTGGTCATCTTGTTTGACTTGGATACCCAAGAAAAATGAAATTTCTCCAAGAGAGCTCATCCAAATTTCTTCTTCATCACAGATTCAAATTCCTTACACAATTCTTCACTAGTATATCTGAAGATAATGTTATCAACATATATTTGGACAAGAATTAAATAATCACCAGTCTTCCTTAAAAACAAAGTTTAATCAATAGCACCCCATGTATAACCATTTGCAAGCAAATATTCAGTAACTGTGGAATACGAAGCACGAGGTGCTTGATGTAAGCCGTAGAGTGCTTTGTCTAACTTATAAACATAGTAAGGATGATCTGGATCTTCAAAACTAGGTGGTTGACAAACGTAGGTTTCCACTTTCATTTCGCCATACAAAAGTGCAGTTTTGACATCCAGCTGATAAACTTTGAATTTCCTTTATGAAGCATAAGCCGGAGCATATAGCTTCAAGTCTTGCAACTGTTGAAGCATACATATAGCTTGAAGTCTTGTCACTTAAGCATATACTTCTTCATAGTCAAGACCTTCGACTTGGTAGAACACTTGAATAACAAGTATGGAGTTGTTACGAACAATAACATCCTTCTCAACAATTTTTTTTCTTAATATCCATTTAGTCAGGATGATGAGTCAAAATCTGCATTTACTGCTTTCATGGCAAGTTTTTATGCTTATAAAGGTAGTCATCTAACCCAGTTAGATCTTGTTTTGCAGGATTTGTTTGAGATGGATCCTGAAGATGTGGAAGAGATGGACTTGAATTGGCAGATGGTAATGATTGCTTATAGAACACAGAAACACTCATATGTTAGCAGGAATTACAAACCCAGTGCGAAAAAAACTATTGGATTTGATAAATTAAAGTCATGGTGTTTCAACTACAACAGTTATGGTCATTTCTCAAGGGAATGTAAAGCTCCTAGAAATCAAGGTGGAAATGGTCAAGCAGGTTCTAGCACTCAAAGATACCAACATCAGTCTCAGAAGACTTTTCAAAAGCCTTATCAAAGTCTTCCTATGCCAGAACATAAAGTTGAATCAAAATCATCCGAAGAGCCAAACAAAGCTCTTATTGTTAGCATCAAAGATGGCTATGAATAGAGTGCTTATGCTGAACAATTCACAGCTGATCTAACATCTAGTTTAGCTCTTGTTGTTGAAGTTCAAAATGAAGATTGGTCTGAAGAAAATGATCCTAAGGCATATGGTGATTCTGAAAATGATGATGAAGATTATGATTGGAGTGACAAATCCGACCCAAAAGAGGATTCAGAATATATTGCACTCATGGCTCCGTCTGAACAACCAAAGGTTGAGCATCCATTATCTGATTCTGAGACTTCTTCTTCAAGTTATCCTAAAATTCCTCTTCAAGTTAGAGAGAAAATGTGCACAAAAGCATGTTTTGATCAAGTTGAGCATTACAGAACATATTCATTAAAAATCTATGACAAACTTAAACAAGAAGAAGTAATGCACAACAAAGTGAAAAACGATCACAAAGTCTCTGATGAAAAGATCTTATCTCTATAAACCTCATGGAATAAAACTCTTAAAGAACTTGAACTTGTTAAAAAACAATTTGAGGAGATGACTAAAAATTTAGAAGAAGAAAAAATGGCTCATGCTGCAACATAGGTGGATCTAGCTAAAGTTAAAAGTTCTAAAACAATTGTAGAACAATTGATAACTGAGAGGAAAGATAAAAAAAAACAGGTCTTGGTTTTACACATGAACCCATGCCTGAATCTATCACAAACACTTTACTAAAAAACTTTAACACACATGATCACTCACCTGAAAACAAAGATAAGCTAAAAGCCTTTGAAAATAAGAAAGGGAATTTTAAAAGTGATGAAGAGAAAACTAATGTTGAGATATTTGAGGAACAAGATTCTGAAAAGATTAAAAATGGTCATCCAGTGAAAGTTAAACCTTACGAACCCGACCAATGAATAAGAAAATGTTTGTTCCCAAAAGAGTATCTTGTTGAAGAAGTGATTATAAAGAATGATAAACAAAATCCAAAGAATAAAGAGAAAGCAAAACAAGATGACGTAACATCTAAAGATTTGTTTTCTTACGGATTAAACAATCTAGACTTCATCAAATGGCAGAAGTAACATCTAAAGATGTTCAATCACAAAGCAAGCAGAGATATCAAGATCAAGAAACCAGAGAAGGAGAAGGAAAAATGTTAAAGCTAAAACCTCTCTGAATAAAAATCAATCTAATCAGTTTAAACGAGTGAAGTTTGTGTCTGCGGGTACTTTTGATATGAACACAATTCCAGAAATCAAATAAAATTCAAAGAACAAATCTAACTCTGATCTGAAAACAAGTTCAGGTCCAAAGTCATCCGCTGTTAACAAAAGATTTGTATCTAAGGTGTCTAGGAATGGTGTTAATGAACAAAATTCAAAACCCAAATTTCAATTGAAAAAACTCTCAAATCAAAAACAACAGATTTACTTTGCAACTCCTAAATCAAAACAAGGATCAAATGTGGCTTTCACATCTAAGGTTAATCAACAGTTGTTTAAATTTTAACAAAGGAACTGTGAAATATACGATATGTACAATCATAAGAGTGATGAATGTTTCTTTAACAGGTACTGTCACATTTGTGATATGAAAAACCATTCACCAGCTGATTGTTATTTCAACAAGTATTGTACCATTTATGATGAAAGAAATCACAAAACTAAGAATTGCTACTTCCAAAGGAACTCGCCAAGGAATGGATACGTCAATCCAAAATTTCAAAGAAATCAAAGTGTTGGTTTTCAAAGATTGACAAAACAACCTTCCTTAGGCTTGAGATCATTTCAAAGGATTGATTATGATTGTGATGACTCTTATGCTGTGAAAACAAAGCATTATAATTAAGGAAAATTCATTCCACTATCTGTGAGAATGAACAATGGAAAGATTGGTAATCATTTTTTTTCAAAATGTTTCTTTTGATGGAGTGAATTACCTTGGCGATAATCTTGAAAAACATTACCATGCTTTACGAAATATGCGAATCAAAGATAATCAAAAATTTGTTAGAAACGAAATTGGTAAATTTAAACAGCAAAAGAAGCCTGATTTGATTAAGCTTCATTTTAAACAGTTTACCATTGTTGATAAATTTGGCAAGACCAAGACCATATCGGCATGGGTTGATAACTCAACTTAAATCTCTTTGAAATGCAGGTACGCCCAAGAAGACCTATTAACACGTGGTATGTTGATAGTGGGTGTAGTCGGCATATGAAACACAACCATGCCTTGCTTCAAGATTTTAAGTTAAAAGATGGTACTCATGTTGCATTCGGAGGTGATGCAGGTGGTAAAATAACAGGCAAAGGAACACTGTCCAATGGGATTATTAGCTTTGACAAATCTCTCTCTGTTCTATTTGATGATTCTTTTTATATTTTGAAGCCATGTTTTCAGATAAGCAAAGACTAGGTAGTTGTTAAAGCTGTATGAGATCAAGATATACAAGTTAGATATGTCTCTGACTGGGTTTGAGAATGATATTCTCGGTTGATGTGACTCAACCTAGGATCGAATATGCAGACTGAGTCAGTAATATAGTTGCGGAATCACTATATTACAGAATAGATGAACCTGAAATAAATGATTGAGTAAATGCAGTACATGAACACAGAAGTCACAGATATATAATATTGATGTTATAACTATTGAAGACCAAAAACTTACAAAGTTAGGGTATGCAGCCCTATTTATAGGCATACACATAATCTGTACAAAAGACTAAACTAACCTTGATCTATACAAGAGAATCTAGTCTAAGTACAAAATAAGTAAAAACATTGTAAGTTGTTCATCCGCATTAGTTCATGCGGATGAACAAGTCTTCATCAGCATTAGTTGTCTTGTGATAAGCATTAACTTAGTTTATCCGCATTAGTTTATGCGGGTGAACAAGTCTTGTCAGCAACATTTGACCAGCATGTGTTTGCTCACCCGCATTAGTTTATGCGGATGAACAAGTCTTGGCCGCAACATTTGATCAGCATGTGATTGCTCACCCGCATTAGTTTATGCGGATGAACAAGTCTTGGCCGCATTTCCTTTTGTTCATCCACATAAACTAATGCGGGTGAACACTTGTTGTCAGCATTTCTTCAGTTCATCCGCATGGACAAATGCGGGTGAACACTTCTTATTCAACATTTCTTGTCTTTATCCGCATTTGTTAATGCGGGTGAACAAACACTTGTCGCATTTGTTCACAAGTTATCTGCATTAACAAATGCGGGTAGTTTATACTTAGTCATTTTTTTTCTTCTTGGTCTTCTGTAAATAATGTCTTCTGTAATCTTCTGTTGTCTTTTGTTAATGATGTTATCCAACCAGAACAACCTCCAACCACCTCTTAAGTTGGTAAGTATGATCCTTTCAGGGTCTAATAGTCTCAAGTAGATCCATCTACAGAAACAACATGCCTAATTGCTCAAGCATCAAATATCAAAAGCCAGCTATGGCATATTCTAATTTAAGAACATGAACAAGCTTGTATCAGGAAATCATGTAGTAGGTCTTCTGTAAGGAACATCTGAAGATTAAAGGCTAATGCAACCAAAGGATACCAGAACAACCAAGTCTTCCTGCATGCACTAAGGAACAAAGATGAACTAGCTTCTGAAGTTTTACACTCACAAATAAGTCTAAGTGTAAAATCTTTCAAAGCCAATAGTTCAGAAGAAGTTACTTCGGAAGTTTCACACTTATCATAAAATTATTACAAGTGTGAAATCTTCCGAAGCCAAAGACTCATTTCTTCCGAAGCCAAAGACGAAGTCTTTCAAAGCTTCAAAAGACAAAGTCTTCCGAAGCCACTTTGCTATGAAGACAGATTTCTTTTGAAGATAGAGAAAAGATGCTTTCATTGAGTTACTTTTTGATAAAGCTGATGTACTTTCCGCTGGTGCTCTGAAGACTCACCTGCTAACATTAGTTGGTGAAACTTTCATACTTTATCAAACAGTAGAAAAAATCTTTAACTATAACTTCCCACTTTTGTTCCTGTAGACTTGTCTGTATTAGATTTAGTCAGTGAGCTATGGCATGTCATAGTCACTAGTCAAAAGACAATCTGCCTTTTGACTGTAAATTGATCTTGTTGTCTAGATTAGTCAAAATTCCAACTGTCTTTTTGCATATTGACGGTTATAGGTTGTAGTATAAATAGTCTCCGGTTCTTGTAATTTGACATACTTCCAAACACTTGTAATAGAACTAGAGAATCAATATACAACTTCCTTGAAAACTTAATCTTGTGTTCTTGTGACTTTGTTCTTGTTCTTATAGTTCTTTCTCTTTAATATTACTTGTGTAGCTTTGTATCATCAGTGAAGTACCAGTTCCTTATTTGAGTGGTTAAGTGATTTAAGATCACTCCTCTTGTGAAGCTAATTGCAATCTTAAGTACCCTTACCGGTCCTGCAATTGGTATCAGAGCTTTCCAGGCTCTTGATTGTAAGATCTCACCATCTTAAATCCTCTTAGTTTCATACTTTACTTAACCTTTCAAATGGAAGCTATCTTAAAGGCTGATATGGAAACTGGAACTATGACAAAGTCCCCACTAATCACTCCTGAGAATTTTGATACTTGGTGCCAAAGAATGGAAGGCTTCGTCAAGTCTCAAGATTCCAGGATGTGGGAATCTATTGTCAATGGACCTTATGTACCATGCACTACTTCAGCTGCTGGTGGTGGTATGATACCAAAAGAAAGGGATGATTTTTCTGAATAAGATTGGAAGAAAATTGATATTAATTATAAAGCTATGACAATCCTTCAAACTGCTCTTCCTAACTCCATCTACAGAGATTTCAAGAAGTGCAAGACCGCCAAACAGCTATGGGATGCACTGAAGCTGATGTATGAGGGGTCTAATGAAACCAATGAAAATAGGAAGGACCTTTTGAAGCAGCAGTATGAAACTTTCACCATCAAGATAGGTGAAACCATTACTCAAAAATACTTCAGGTATGTTGAGATTGTGGATACTCTAGCTGATGTTGGAGTAACCATTGAGAATAAAGCTATTGTTAGGAAGTTCATGTTCTCTCTTCCTAGACAATGGACACACTACTGTATGGTCATTAAGAGGACTAAAAACCTCAAGAATCTTACTCTCACTGAGTTATATGGAATACACAGTGGATACCAGATGGAGACGAACATGCAAAACTTATCTGGTAACTCCAACACTCATCAGAGTTCAGCCCTCCATGTGGTTGAAAAGGATTGCAGAGAACCACAACACCATCTCATCTACTACCCTGAAAAATCACAAAATGGTCCTTTCGTCACCTTTCCAGAGACACCAAGGAAGGCTACATCCCTAGAAGCCTATTCCAGGAGACAAGTTCTTCACAAGCTTTTGTGTCTTCTAATGAAAGTTCAGGCAACTTTCTCTTCACCTTTGAAGACCTAGACTGTATCCATCCAGATGATCTGGAATATATGGAAATAGTTCAGCAGATGGCTCTACTCATTCATAGAGCCCAGAAGTTCTACAAGAGGACTGGGAGAAGGTTTCCCAGCAATGCAGCCAGTGGAAAGTTTGGGCTGGACAAAAGTGTTACAACTGTAACCAAATGGGACACTTTGCCAAGGAGTGCAAGGCACCAAAGTCAAATGGTGGCCAAGCATAATCCAGGCCAAACTACACTGAGGGAGCTCACTAGAATAAGAAGCCAAGACAACAAGCTGTAGTTGTTGTTTAAGAAGGAGGCTTTGATTAGAGCTTTCAGGTTTAGGATGCTTCTCCAAACCAAGCACTAATGGCAGATCATGATGAAGTAAAGGTATTAGGACATCTTTGTACTCCTGAATGCATTGCTAAAGTGAATAGATACAGGTCCTACAACTTAGAGATGAGATCTGATCTTGAGTCCTTAAATATCTTAAAAGCTTACTTTAAAAGAGCTGAAAATGATTATAAATTTAAGATAGAAGATCTAGAGAAAACCATTTCAACTCTTAAGCATAAGCATACAAACTACAAGACTCAAATCAAAGATCTCATCTCAAAGTTAACTAAATGCCAGGCTGAGCTTGTGATCAGCAGAGCCAGGGCAGAAAAATGTGTTCTTGAAGAAGAGAACTACAAGAACATAATATCCTCATTCCTAGATGCAAAAGTTTGTTATTAGAATAAGCAGGGACTGGGATCTACTGAGATAGCTCCTCCACACACTCTATTGTCAGTAAGATCTCCAAGGTGTGGAACTTGTGAAGATGAGCTTCCCCTCATAGACCCCATTGTTGAAGAGGATAAAGAGGAGATAGTGGAGGATGACTCAGAGAAGAGTGAAGAAGGTCATCCTAAGAAGGGTCACTATTCTCCTAAGGAGAGGAAAGAGTCTGGAATGACCAAGTCAAAGAGAAAGAACTTGATTAGAAGTGCGAAGAGAAGATCAAAGAAGGCTCAAGAAATCAAGGCCACTTTTGACTCAAAGTAGAAACAAGTGCTTATTTCTGCAGGTTTTAAAGTGGTAAAGATTGAAAACTCAACTATGAACTCTAGTACCAGGAGTTCTAATTTAGTTCCAAATCATTCCAGCAAGAAGAAGAAGACTGACCAGCTGCGTACCACTGCTACACAGCCTGAACCATCTAGATCTAAGGGCAAGTCTCTCCCTAAGAAGCTTGTTACATCATCTGCAAAGATGAAGGTGGAGAAGGAAAGTGATCAAACTCAGTCTTGCTCTCAAAAGAAGACCCTCAGAAAGAAGGAACTCAACTATGTCATGTGTGGTAGTACTTCTCATATGGCTAAGGATTGCAAGTACAATCCCAAAAGTACCATCCACATGACCAAGAAGAACATTTCTGAGAAGAAGAAGGAACAAATAGCTTCGGAAGGAAAATCTGTTTCCTTCGGAAGCTCCAAAATAAGAAGAAGACAAGTGAAAAATTGTGTTCGGAATAAAAGTTGGTGTCGGAAGAAAGGAATGCTTCCGAAGTACTGAAGCTTACAGCAGTGAAAGCAAGATCTTCCGAAGGTCTAGTCTCCAAGACTTCCAAAGTTGTCAAAACTTCCGGAGCTTTGAACGTCAGGCCCAATCTTCCAAAGGTGGTGTGGAAGATGAAGGAAGACCATGTGACTAAAAGTTCTTTATCAACAACAGCAAATGATCCTCAAAGCATGAATATAGGATCACTTACTGTTACATTGTCTTCAACTCATTTTAATAAGCCTAAGACCAATGAGGATTGGGTTTCTAAGTGTAACAAATCACCTCTTTTTATGCAGGAACAGCTAAAGACCAAGAAGAACGTTTGGATTATTGATAGTGGTTGTTCCAGGCACATGACTGGCAATGGTTCTCTGCTTTAAAATTTTGAGAAAATTGATGGAGGACCAGTTGCTTTTGGAGGGGATTTTGGTGGTTATATTTATGGAAGGGGCAGAGTCACAAATGGTAAGCTCAGTATTGAAAAGGTAAACTTTGTCAAAGAGCTTGGATACAATCTTCTAAGTGTATCCTAATTTTGTGATTAGAAACACCATATGCTCTTCACTGAGCATGAGTGCATCGTTCTCAAGCCCGGGGTGGCCATTCCTCAAGAGCATATCCTGCTTAGAGCCCCTAGGAGAGGGAAAATGTACAAGATGGATTTACATGAAACATCTCTCTCAGGAGATGTTTCTTGCTTTCAGTCTAAAGCAAATAGTGATGAGTAATTCCTTTGGCATAAAGGAATGTGCCATGTAATCTTTAAGAACATGAATAAATTGATTAAGAATGATTTGGTACCTAGAATTCCAAAGAAAGAGTATACAAGTGATGACTACTGTGTTGCATGCCTAAAAGGGAAGCAATATAAAGTGTCTCACAAACCAAAGGAAATGAACTCCAACACTACTCCCCTACACCTATTACATATGGACTTGTTTGGCACCACTAGTGTAATGAGTTTAGGAAGGACCTCTTACTGCTTAGTGATCACAAATGAGTTCATAAGATTCACTTGGGTCTTTTTCCTTAGAACTAAGGACGAGACCCCTGATATCTTGAAGAATTTCATTCTAAAAATTGAGAATCAATCTGATCACAAGGTCAAAACCATAAGATGTGATCAAGGAATGGAATTTAAGAACCAAATCCTTGATACATTTTGTGATGGAAAGGGTATTGCAAGACAATATAGTGCTCCCAAGACTCCTCAGCAAAATGGTGTTGCTGAGAGGAGAAACAGGACACTTATTTAAGCTGCAAGAACCATGTTGTCTAACTCTAAACTGCCCTTCACCTTCTAGGCAGAGTCTGTTAACACAACCTCCTATGTGCAAAACAGAGTTTTAGTGGTTAAGACTCATGGTAAGACTCCTTATGAGCTGTGGCACAAAAGGAGACCATTTACTTCTTTCCTAAAGTCATTTGGATGTCCTTGCACCATCTTGAATACCAAAGATCAAGTAGCCAAATTTGATGAGAAGTCTAATGATGGACACTTTATTGGATACTCTTCCCATGCTAAGGCTTATAGAGTATACAATCTCAAAACTAGAGTAGTTGAGGAGTCAGCCAATTCGACCTTCAATGAGCACACTCTAAGTGTGAAAGGTTCTGGTCCAGATTGGCTATTTGATCTTTACTTAGTTACTAACTGTTTTAACAAGTCTTGTGAGAATGTTTTAGGATCTACAAATAATATATCAACAGGAGATCCTGACCCAAGATTTGAGCTGAGAAGACCAAGCAAGATTATGACTTCAGCTCCTTTGGTGACTAAACCTGCAAATGAAGATCCTATCAGCACAAACTTGACAAATTCAACTAATACATCTGAGGTACCTTCAAATTCTAGCTCAGAGATTCAAAACTCAGGAGAAGGAACTTGAAATGCAGGAGGAAACAGAGGAGGTGATAGTAATCAAGAATTTCTTGATATTGATAACCACTCCATATAGGAAAACATAAATGATGTTATACATTCATTGGATCAAGTCTCACTTGATAAATATGCTGATGTTGTGGGTGACACTCCATTGCCAGATCTAAATTTCTCCAATCTGGATTTGTCTAACCAAATTGTTATGATCCCTCAACTAAGGATCCATAAGTCAAACCCCACCACAAACATCATTGGAAGTGTTGATACTAGGGTGAGAACAAGAGGACAAACCCATGATCAAAATGTTTGTCTGAACTCTTATTTCTTGTCCCAGATTGAGCCAAAGAAAGTTGATGAGGCTTGAAGGATGGAAGCTGGGTTGAAGCTATGCAAGAAGAGCTACTTCAAATCATAAGACAGAAGGTTTGGAACCTATGTCCTCTTCCTCAAGGGAAGACTGTCTTAGGAACCAAATGGGTTTTTAGGAACAAGAATATTCTTGGCTTATGATGCATCCAAGGATTCAAGGTCTACCAGCTTGATGTAAAGTGTGCCTTTCTTTATGGGGTGATAGATGAAGAAGTTTATGTCAAACAACCACCAGGCTTTGCAGACCCAGATCATGCTGATTATGTCTACAAGCTTGATAAAGCTCTATATGGACTGCATCAAGCTCCAAGAAAGTGGTATGAGACACTATCAAAGTATCTTTGTCAACAAGGATACAAAATAGGTACTATTGATGGGACTCTCTTCATCAAATAAATAGGAAATGACATAATGCTAGTTCAGATATATATAGATGTGTAGGAACCTATGAAGTTAAAAGACTGATGCAGCCAAAGGACACCAAAACAACCAAGTCTTCCAACATGCACTTCGGAACAAAGGTGAACGCTGCGGAAGCTTTACACTTAACTTGGAAAATATTCTAAGTGTAAAGTCTTCCGAAGCCAAAGTTCAGAAGCAACTGCTGTGGAATCTTTACACTTAACTTGTAAAATATTCTAAGTGTAAAGTCTTTCGAAGCCAAAGACTCAACTCTTCCGAAGTTAAAGATGAAGTCTTCCAAAGCTTCAAAGACAAAGTCTTCCGAAGCTACCTACAAGACAAGACTGATTTATTCTGAAGAGAGAGAAAAGATTCCTTTTCCATCAATTTTATCATAAAGCAACCTACTTTCCGCTGCATGCTCTGGTGGTTCACCTGCTATCACTAGTTGGTGAAACTTCCATACTTTATGACAAAGTAGATAAGGTCTTCGCCTGCAAGTTTCTCCTTTTGTTCCTTTTGGCTTTTTGTAATATGAAAAGTCAGTGAGCTATGGCATGTCATAGTCACTAGTCAAAAAGGCAATCTGCCTTTTTGACTTTAGATTGATCTTGTTGTCTAGATTAGTCAAATCCAACTATCTTTACATGTAAGTGACAGTTGTAGGTTGTAGTATAAAAGTGTCTAAGGTCCTTGTAATTTCTTCATGCTTTGTAACACTTGTAAAAGAACTTGAAATCAATATACAACATCCTTGAAAACCAAACTTGTGTTCTTGTGTTGTTCTTAGTTCTGTCTCTTTAATTTACCTATGTTCTTAGTATCATCTGTTTTTAAGTTACTAGTTCCCTATTTGACTTGTTAAGTGATCTAAGATCTCTCCTCAGTGTGAAACTAAGTGTTATGTACCCTTACCCAGTCCTGCAATTGGTATCAGAGCATTCCAGGCTCTTGATTGTAAGATCGCACCATCTTTAATCCTCTTAGCTTCACACATCATTTAACTCTTCAAATGTCAGCTATCTCTAAGGCTGATATGGAAACTGGAACTATGAAAAGTCCCCACTGATCACTCCTGAGGATTTTGACACTTGGTGCCAAAGAATGGAAGGCTTCATCAAGTCTCAGGATTCCAGGATGTGCGAGTCTGTTTTCGATGGACCTCATGTACCATGCACCTCTTCAGCTTCTGCTGGTGGTGGCATGATACCAAAGGAGAGGGCTGAATTTTCTAATGAAGACTGGAAAACGATTGATATTGATTAGAAAGCCATGATAGCCCTCCAAACTGCTCTTCTAAATTCCATCTACAGAGGTTTCAAGAAGTGTAAAACAGCTATGGGATGCACTGAAACTGATGTATGAGGGGTCCAATGAAGCCAAGGAGAACAAGAAGGAACTTCTGGAGCAGCATTTTGAAAATTTCACCTTCAAGACAGGTGAAACCATGACTCCATAGTATTTTAGGTATGTTGAGATTGTGGATATTCTGGCTGATGTTGGAGTAACTATTGAGAATAGGGATATTGTTACGAATTTCATGTCCTCTCTTCCCAGACAATGGACACACTACTGTATGGTCATTAAAAGGACTGAAAACCTCAAGACCCTTACTCTTACTAAGTTGTATGGGATACTCAATGGATACCAGATGGAGATGAACATGCAAAAGTCATCTGGTAACTCCAATACTCACCAGAGTTCTGCCCTTCATGTGGGTAAGAGGTATAGTAGAGAACCACAACATCATCTTATCTGCTACCCTGAAACTTCATAAAAGGGTCCTTTCATCACCTTCCTAGAGACACCCAGAGAGAGCTACATCCAAGGAAGTCCCTTCCAAGAGACAAGTTCTACTCAAGCTTTTGTCTCCACTGATGAAAGTTCAAGCAACTTTCTTTTCACTCTTGAAGACCTGGACTGTATCCATCCAGATGATCTGGAGTACATGGAGATAGTCTAGCAAATGGCTCTTCTCACTCACAGAGCTCAAAAATTCTACAAGAGGACAGGGAGAAGGTTTCCCAGCAATGCTGCCAGTGGCAAGTTTGGACTGGACAATAACAAAGTGAAGTGCTACAACTGTAACCAGATGGGTCACTTTGCCAGAGAATGCAAGGCATCTAAGTCAAATGGTGGCCAAGCTTCATCCAGGCCAAACTTCACTAAAGGAGGGCACCAGAATGAGAAGCCAAGACAGGAAGTTGCAGTTGCTGTTGAAGAAGGAGGCTTTGACTGGAGCTTTCAAGCAGAAGATGCATCTCTAAATCAAGCACTCATGGCTGACCATGATGAAGCCAAGGTACTTGAACATCTTTGCTCTCCTAAATGTATTGCTAAAGTAAATAGATACAGGTCCTACAACTTGGAAATGAGATCTGACATTGAGTCTTTAAATATTTTAAAAGCTGATTTTAAAAGAGCTGAAAATGACTATAAACTTAAGATAGAAGATCTAGAGAAAATAGTTTCAAGTCTTAAACATGAGCAAACAAACTACAGGGTTCAAATTAAGGATCTCATTTACCAAGTTGACTGAAAGCCAGGTTGAGCTTATGATCAGCAAAGACATGGCAAAAAAATGTGTTCTTGAAGAAGAGACCTTCTAGAACATATTATCCTCATCCTTGCATGCAAAAGTGTGTTATTAGAATAAGCAGGGACTGGGATCCAGTGAGATAGCTCCTCCACACACTCTACTATCATTTAGATCTCCAACGTGTGGAACTGGTCAAGATGAGCTGCCATCCATAGACCCCAGTGATGAAGAGGATGAAGAGGAGATGGTGAGGGATGACTCTGAATTGAGTGAAGAGAGTCAATCCAAAAAGGGTCACCATGCTCCTGAGGAGAGTAAAAAGGATAGTATGACAAAGACAAAGAGGAAGAACTTGATCCGAAGAGCAAAGAGAAGATCAAAGAAGGCTCAAGAGATCAAGGCCACTTTTGACCCCAAGCAGAAACAAGAATTTATCTCTACAGGGTTTGAGGTGGTGAAAGCTGAAGATTCTACCAAGAACTCCTGTTCCAAGAGTTATGCTTTAGCTTGAACTCACTCCAGCAACAACAAGAAGATTGATCAGCTGTGCATCACAGCTACACAGCCTGAACCATCCATTTCAAAGAGCAAGCTTCACCCTAAGAAGCCTGTTGCATCATCTGAAGAGGTGAAGAAGGAAAAGGAAAGTGTTCAAGCTCAGTCTTCTTTGGGAAAGAAGGCTATCAGAAGGAAAGATTTGGATTGTGTTATGTGTGGTGGTACCTCACATCTGGCTAAGGATTGTCAATATAATCCCAAGAGTATTATCCACATGATCAAGAAGAAAACTTCTAAGAAGAAGAAACAAACAGCTTCGGAAGGAAAATCTGTTTCCTTCGGAAGCTCCAAAATGAAGAAGGCAAGTAAGAAATTGCCTTCGAAAGAAAAGTTGGTCTCGGAAGAAAGGAGTGCTTCTGAAGTACTGAAGTTTGCTGTAGTGAAAGCAAGATCTTCTGAAGGATCTGTCTCCAAAGCTTCTGAAGCTACAAAAGCTTCCGAAGTATCAAAGGTCAAGCCCAATCTTCCAAAGGATGTGTGGAAGATGAAGGAAGACCTTGAGACTAAAAGCTCCTCTTTAGCAACAAAAAATGATCCTCAAAGCCTGAACATAGGATCACTTACTGTTTCATTGCCTTCATCAGAATTTTATAAGCCCAAGACCAATGAGGCCTGGGTTTCCAAATGTAACTAAATCATATCTTTTGTGTAGGGACAGCCAAAGGCAAACAAAAATGTCTGGATCATTGATAATGGCTGCTCCAGGCACATGAGTCACAACGAGTCCTTACTTCAAAGCTTCGAAAGATTTGATGGAGGACCAGTTGCTTTTGGAGGAGATGCAGGAGGTGACATTACTGGAAGGGGAATGCTCTCAAGTGGTTAGCTTAGCATTGAGAAGGTAAATTTTATCAAGGATCTTGGATACAATCTTTTGAGTGTGTCCCAATTTTGTGACCAAAAACATCTCATGCTCTTCACTGAGCATGAGTGCATTATTCTCAAGTCTGGGGTGGTTATTCCTTAGGAGTACATTCTGCTCAGAGCCCCCAGGAAGGGAAACAAGTACAAGATGGATCTGCAAGAAACAATTCCCTCTGAAGAAGTGTTTTGCTTTCTGTCTAAAGCCAATAGTGATGAGTCTTTCCTCTGGCATAAAAGAATATGCCATGTAAACTTTAAGAACATGAATAAATTGATTGAGAATGATTTGGTAATTAGAATGCCAAAGAAAGAGTTTACAAGTGATGACCATTGTGTTGCATGCTTGAAAGGGAAGCAGCACAAAGTATCTCACAAGCCAAAGGAAACCAACTCCATCACTACTCCCCTACACTTGTTACATATGGATCTGTTTGACCCCACTAGTGTAATGAGTCTAGGAAGGACCTCTTATTGTTTAGTGATCACAGATGACTTCACAAGATTCACTTGGGTCTTCTTCCTTAGAACTAAGGATGAGACTCCTGAGATCTTGAAGAACGTCATTCTAAAAATTGAGAATCAATATGATCACATGGTAAAAATCATAAGATGTGATTAGGGAACATAATTTAAAAACCAAATCCTTGATACATTTTATGATGAAAGGGTATTTCAAGACAATATAATGCTCCCAGGACTCCTCAGCAACATGGTGTTGCTAAAAGGAGAAACAGGACACTTATTGAGGCTGCTAGAACCATGTTGTCTGACTCTAAACTACCTATCACCTTCTGGGTAGACGCTGTTAACATAGCCTGCTATGTGCAGAACAGAGTTTTACTAGTTAAGACTCATGGTAAGACTCCTTATGAACTTTGGCATAAAAGGAGACCATTCATTGGTTTTCTCAGAACATTTGGATGTCCTTGCACCATTTTGAATACCAAAGATCAAATAGCCAAGTTTGCTAAGAAATTAGATGATGGACACTTTGTTGGATACTCTTCTCAAGCTAAGGCTTATAGAGTATACAATCTCAAACTAGAATCATTGAGGAGTCAGCCAATGTGACTTTTAATGAACACACAGCCAGTGTGAAAGGTTCTGGTCTGGATTGGCTGTTTAATCTTGATTTAGTTTTCCAACTGTTTTAACAAGTCTTGTGAGAATGTTTCAGGATCTACAGATAACATATCAGAAGAAGATCCTGATCCAAGATTTGAGCTGAGAAGACCAACCAAGAAGACTACTTCAGCTCCAATGGTAACTAACCCACCAAGTGAGGCTCCTATCAGCACAAGCATGACAAATACTACTGATTCATCTGTGGTGCCTTCAAATTCTAGCTCAGAGGCACCAAATCCAAGTGAAGGAACTTCAAATGCACGGGGAACTAGAAGTGGTGACAGTGATCAAGAATTTCTTGATGCTGATAACCACTCCATTAAAGACAATATGAATGATGTCACACACTCATTGGATCAAGTTTCTCTTGATAAGTGTGCTGATGTGGTGGGAGACACCTTATTGCTAGATCAGAATTTCTCAAATTTAGATATATCTAACCAACTTGTTGTGATCCCTCAACTTCGGATCCACAAGTCACATCCCACCACAAACATCATTGGACATGTTGACTCGGGGTTAAGAACAAGAGGACAAACTCATGACAGCCTTGTTTGTCTACATTCTTGTTTCTTATCCCAGATAGAGCCAATGAAGGTTGATGAGGCTTTGAAGGATGGAAGCTGGATTGAAGCTATGCAAGATGAGCTGCTTCAAATCAGAAGACAGAAGGTGTGGAACTTATGCCCTCTTCTTCAAGGGAAAAGTGTCATAGGAACCAAATGGGTATATAGGAACATGAAGGATGATAGAGAGATTATCATCAAGAACAAGGCTAGACTGGTTGTCCAAGGATACACTCAAGAAGAAAGGATTGATTACACTGATGTCTTTGCTCCAGTTGTAAGACTTGAAGATGTAAGAATATTTCTGGCTTATGCTGCATCCAAGGATTTCAAGGTCTACCAGCTTGATGTGAAGTGTGCCTTTCTCTATGGGGTGATTGATGAAGATGTTTATATTAAACAACCACCTGGCTTTGCAGGCCCAGATCATCCTGATTATGTCTGCAAGCTTGATAAAGCCCTTTATGGACTGCATCAAGCTCCAAGAAAGTGGTATGAGACACTATCAACATACCTCTGTCAACATGGATACAAAAGAGGTACTATTGATGGGACTCTCTTCATCAAAGAAACAGGAAAAGACACATTGCTAGTTCAGATATATGTAGATGACATCATCTTTGGTTCAACTAATCCAAAGCTCTGCAAAGACTTTGAGATGCTGATGTAGAATAGATTTGAAATGAGTGACATGAGGGAACTCAATTTCTTTCTAGGAATTCAAGTAAAGCAGGTTGAAGATGGCATATTCATCAGTCAGTCAAAGTATGTACAGGACATACTTACAAGATTCAAGATGACTGACTGTAAGGTTGCAAAGACACCCATATTTAGAAACCACTCCTTTGGTCCTGATCTTGAGGGGGAGTGTGTTGATGAACATCTCTATAGGGCTATCATTGGGTCACTTATGTATCTTACTGCTAGCAGGCCTGATATCATGTTTGCCACATGCATATATGCAAGATATCAAGCCAACCCCAAGATGTCACACCTAATCACTGTCAAAAGGATTCTTAGATATCTTAAAGGTGCTCCAAATCTAGGCCTTTGGTATCCAAAGAATTCAGACTTTAATTTGTATGCTTATACAGATAGTGATTATGGTGGCTACAACATGACTGCAAAGTCCACATCTGGGGGGTGTTAGTTCCTGGGTGGAAGGATAGTCTCTTGGCAATGCAAGACGCAATCATGTGTGTCTGCATCAACTGCTGAAGCTGAATACATTGCTGCTGCCAGCTGCTGTGCTTAAGTGCTTTGGTTCAGAATTAGATGCTAGACTATGGGTTCAATTTCAAAAAGACTCTCATCCACATGGACAACAACAGTGCCATCTCTATTACAGAGAATCCTATGCAGCACTCAATGACCAAACAAATCAACATCAGGTATCATTTGATTAGAGATAATTTTGAAAAGGGATTGATCAAACTAATCAAAGTTAACACAAATGAACAATATGCTGATCTGTTCACAAAGGCATTTGATGAACAGAGATTTAAATATCTTGTATCAGCTATTGGGATGATTAACTTTGAATAGATTTTCTTAAATAACTTAATCAACTTTACTTCTAAAAAACATGTGTCCTAAGTTGTCCATTAGATCACCTCATAAGCTCTGTTCTCTTTGGAAGAAATTTATCTTTAAACTGATATTCCTTAGATTTATGAAAATTTCTCTTCGAAAGAACTCAAATTGACTTCGAAAGAAATTTATGTCTTTAAATAATTTAACAGCTTATCTAAGATTTACCTTCGGAATAAATTCTTGGGTATCTTCCGAAGCTTAAACTTTTATATAAGCGCTTAAATGCATTCAAAGAACAAATATCTTCCGAAAGCAACTAAGTCTCGAAAGACCTATTCACTTCTTCCGAAGCCAAATTTTCAAAATTCTTTGAAATATCTTCCGAAGCTAAAACTACCTTTGGAAGTTTTACAGCTTCCAAGAAAACTAACTTTTTGGGTGCACTTTTTCAGAAGTAGGACCCACTTACGGATTTCAAAGTTTATCTTTTTGTCATAATTTGTCTCAAATATACAGTATATATCTTTCCAAACGGTTCTATTTCATCTCACTTCTCTCATTGTTCCTTACCCTAAAATTAACCCCAAAATTTCATCTTCTTCTTCCTTTCTTCACCATAAAGCTTCCTCAAATCGCTAATCTTGATCATTGCAACGACCCTGATTTCACCATGCACCTACACAGCCAACACAATCAAGTTGCCCAGTTAAACTCTGAGAAGGATTCAAGCTTCTCAGACGTTTGCAGGTATCTTTCTTTGTCTCACTACTTCACCTCCCTTACAATCGATCCTCGTCTCTATGAATATCAGTTACTTGAGTTCAGGCGGACCTGTCAAGAGGTCACTATGGACGGGGAGAAGGCACTGTCTGCCATAGTGCTAGGGAGGACAGTTTTCATAATTCCAGCCATTATAAACACCCACTTGCAGCTAGATGATGAAGCAGGTGAGGTATCCTTTCCAAAAGCTGTTGTCAACCAATCCTTTGAGCAGATGGGATATGAAGGTGACTTTTCAGTCAAGACCTTCAGGAAGGGGAAGGTCTTTTATCCAACAAACATGGAGGATGGGACCAGATTCCATAAGACCTCTACTTCATTGTCCATGCGATGGTTCAAGGGGTCAAATTCAGGTACTCTCAGTTTGTATTTACAAATTTACTAGTGAATTTGGATTCCTTAGAATATTACATGTTCCTCCGGTATGTTTAATACATTCTCAACTGTGAATTGCGACCACAGTTGAGGGGAACAGGTAATATTCTTAAACTTGCACACATAAGGCCCGACATTTTCAAGATATTGAAAATGCCAACTGTTGGGTTCTCAGGGGTAGAAACAGCCCTTGTCCTGAAAATGTTTGAGCTCATTGCTCAGGGTGACATCCTAGCAGCCCCATCTAGTGATGAACCAACACCCTCCACCTCTCAACCACTATCAAGGCCAACAATTACCCTCATCTACACTAGAAAATCCAAACGAACCCTGCACTTGCTATTAAGCACGTGCAGGCCCCCATATCACAACCCACACAGGAGGAAGTGGACACTCGAGCTCCTACTTTCCTGAGGAGCAAACCACTCCTATTCTTCAAACACTCAGTGCTGAGGTTCCTAATGCTCAGCCTGATGAGTTCACAACTCCACAAATAGCCTTAAGCCATCACTCTGAGTCTCAATACTCTAGTGATCAACCTTCAGGGGGAAGCTACCATCCCCAGCCTCTTGATCTCAATCTCCCCATACCCAGCCTTGACTTCTACTCTGATGAAGATTTAGGCTTCAGTGAGTACCATGAATCTCTCCTTTCTTCCTACACTCAAGAAGAGATGAGTACTCCTGCTTCACCCACTTCTAGCCCACATCAGCTACCCCTAACTAAGGTTGATCCCTCTGACACTGTTTAGGAGATCCATATGGTAGAAGCTATCACTTTTGTAAGTGATAACATCACTGGGACCTCTATCATGGCAACCCAGCCTCTAGACACTTCTCTAGAAGCTGTCATTGGGCAGGGGAAATCCAACAGCTAAGAAACCCATGCTGGTGGTGAGGAAGAAGACTTAGGTCCAATTCTCTCAACCCCCCATGATTCTTCATCTAAAGATGAGGGGAGTCTGCAACAACAGGTGCACAAACTGTCAAATCTATGCACCTACTTTGTGTCAAAGATAGCTCACCTGGAATCTCAGGTGACTATCTTGTAGAAGAGGGTCAATGACCAGCAACTTGAGATCACCGATCTCAATGGCAAGCTTGCAGAGAGACCCATGAGGACAACTCATCTAGGTCCATAAGAACCTGTGGATGTCATGGATCAATCTCCCAACTCACCTATGCAAGAGGGTGATGCTACCAAAAAGGGGGAGAAAATTCTGACAATCACAGAACCTGGGAGTTCTTCCAAGAGAATGGACATAGAGGAATCATCATCCTCTCTTGCAGATGTTCATACTCAGCAACCACCTCTAGACAGTGATCTACATTTGCTCATTCAACAACTGTTTGAGGGGGGATTACCAAGAGCAATATCTGCCCCTTTGAGAACCCAATCTGGGGTTGGGGGTATGACAGAAATAGGAAAGCTCTTGTGATCTCTAGAGCTTAGGGTAAACTAGAAGTTCTCAACATTTCACACCTGAGTTACTATGAGAGCATCAACTTGGTAGATCTGCCACTTGTCAATCCAAGCAATAATAGAAAAGCAGCAAGATTGGCAAAAAGAATCCAAGACAGGGTGCTAGAGGAGTTTAAATTGAGATCAAAATTATATAGACAGGTCAACTGGATGTTGAGGTAGACCCAGAGATTAGCTTCAAAGGGAAAACCTTGACTGAAGGCCCAGAGGTTGAACCTGTGAACCTTGAGACAGGATCTCCCTCTGCACCCATTACCCTCAGTGAAACACCAGCTGGTGATGGTGTTTCACAACCTCTATCTAGCCAGAGCTTGAAAACTGAACCAAGCAATGAAGGCCAATGCTCTCTCCAGCCTGAGTCACCAAAGCATGTGGTTGACAAAGGCAAAAGGAAAATGACTCTTGAGGAGATTGAGGAGGTGAAGAGAGAGAGGAAGAAGAAGCTAAGGGGAGAGAATTCAAGTGGTTCCCCAGGGTTTATAGGAGCTGCAATTATGGCTGCCCCCAGGCTAAACACTCAGGAAGATGAGTTAAGGGCAGCCAGACTGAATTACCTGGGAACCAAAAACTACGACATTGATGAACTCATCTCTCTCCCCTTAGATGAGCTAAATGAACTGGCTGACACAGAGCTGTCAAAGGAGATGAGGGAAGTAGAGGATGCAGCACTGATCCTCAAGCACAAGGAAGAAATGATGCTGAAAAGACTCTACAAGAACATTCATGTCCTCTCCCTAGTTCAAGAAAGTCCTGAGCCAGAGACTATGTCCACTAAACAAACTCAGGTAGCAACTGAAGAAGAAAGACTAAAGATGATTAGCTACCTGAGTGCCATAGGTCTCTATCAGGTAGATGCACTTCTTCCCTTACCATCTGAGTATATATTGTTTGAATACAATAAGCAGATGGAAGAAAAGCTAAAAGAGAAAAACAAGCTGATAGGAAAAGATTAAGGGAAGAAGCTGCAAGATCAAGGGCCATCATCCATAAAAGTCAAAAGAAGTCTGCTGACAGACAAAGGATGATGAGCTTCTTGAAGCTGTATGGGTTCTTCGAAAGGAGGCTTGGTCCTATGTCTCTATACATAATGTATGAGCATATTAGGGTGATCAAGCAGAAGATAAAAAGGGGAGAGCTGGTGGACTTGCATTCTCCACCAAGTCCAACTCAACCTGAAGTTGAGGTGAAGGTTGAACCCACTAAGACAACACAACTTGAACCTGGAGCTGCATCTCAGCCAACTTCATCTTCTGATCAACAGCAGGGTCCTCCTCTCTATTCTTCTGAACCTGTGAGAGGGGAGATCCCAAATAAGGGAGAATCCACTGAACAACCTGGTACTTAAGACCAGTCCCCTCAGTTAAAAAATATCTGGGAGGAGAAAGAGGATGGCTAGAAGATCAACCTCAAAGAAGAAGAAAAGAAAGGCATCCACCTCCCAACCTCAGGAAGAGTCAGAGCTTCCTGAGGAAGTGCATGAAGAGGCTGCTCACCAAACTCCTATGATAGTAGAGCCTTTTGCCATTAGGAGACCCATTTTGTCTTGGAGATATGACGAAGACTCAGACAAATGGTATGTCATAAGAGATCAGGAAGGCATGCATGTCTATTCCTCTACAGACATGCTCAATCTTCCTCTGCATGATCTTTTTGACATGAGAAAGATCTATGTTAGTCTGATGGATCCAGATCTTATGATGAAGAAAGGCATGCTGAGGATCCTAATATGGACTATCAAGATCTGAAGAACATCTCTGTTTTGGTAGCATCAGCCGAGGGGGAGTTTGTGAACCTCTGAAGTTAAAAGGCTAATGCAACCAAGGGATACCAAAACAACCAAGTCTTCCAACATGCACTTCGGAACAAAGGTAACCGCTGCGAAATCTTTACACTTAACTTGTAAATTATTCTAAGTGTAAAGTCTTCTGAAGCCAAAGTTCAGAAGAAACTGTTGTGGAAGCTTTACACTTAACTTGGAAAATATTCTAAGTGTAAAGTCTTTTGAAGCCAAAGACTCAACTCTTCTGAAGTTAAAGATGAAGTCTTCTGAAGCTTCAAAGACAAAGTCTTCCGAAGCTGCCTACAAGACAAGAATGATTTATTCTGAAGAGAGAGAAAATATTCCTTTTCCATCAACTTTATCATAAAGCAACCTTGTAGAGAGAGAAAAGATTCCTTTTCCATCAACTTTATCATAAAGCAACCTACTTTCCGCTACATGCTCTGGTGGTTCACCTGCAATCACTAGTTGGTGGAACTTCCATGCTTTATGACAAAGTAGATAAGGTCTTCGCTTGCAAGTTTCTCCTTTTGTTCCTTTTGCCTTTTTGTAATAGAAAAGTCATTGAGCTATGTAAGTGATGGTTGAAGGTTGTAGTATAAAAGTGTCTCAGGTCCATGTAATTTCTTCATGCTTTGTAACACTTGTAAAAGAACTTGAGATCAATATACAACATCCTTGAAAACCAATCTTGTGTTCTTGTGTTGTTATTAGTTCTATCTCTTTAATTTAGCTGTGTTCTTAGTATCATCTGTTTTAAGTTACCAGTTCCCTATTTGACTTGTTAAGTGATCTAAGATCTTTCCTCAGTGTGAAACTAGGTGTTAAGTACCCTTACCCACTCCTGCAAGATGACATTATCTTTGGTTCAACTAATTGAAAGCTCTGTAAAGACTTTGAAATGCTGATAAAGAATAGATTTGAAATGAGTGCCATGGGGGAACTCAACTTCTTTCAAGGAATTCAAGTGAAGCGGGTTGAAAATGGCATCTTCATTAGTTAGTCAAAATATGTACAAGACATACTTACAAGATTCAAGATGACTGATTGTAAGGTTGCAAAGACACCCATAGCCAAAAACCACTCCCTTGGTCGTGATTTTGAGGGGGAATGTGTTGATGAACATCTCTATAGGGCTATGATTAGGTCTCTTATGTACCTTACTGCTAGCCGACCTGATATCATGTTTGCCACATGCATATGTGCAAGATATTAAGCCAACCCCAAGATGTCACACCTAGTTACTGTCAAAAGAATTCTTAGACACCTCAAAGGTGACCCTAAACTTGGCCTTTGGTATCCAAATAACTCAGACTTTAATCTTTATGCTTATACAGATAGTGACTATGGTGGCTGCAACATGACTGCAAAGTCTAAATCTAGGGGATGTCAATTCCTTGGTGGAAGGATAGTCTCTTGGCAATGCAAGATGCAATCCTGTGTGTCTGCATCGACTGCTGAAGCTGAATAATTGATGCTGCAAGCTGCTGTGCTCAAGTGCTGTGGATTTAGATTCAGATGCTAGACTATGGGTTTAATTTTGAAGGAGACTCCTATCCATATAGACAAGAACAGTGCCATCTCTATAACAGAGAATCCTGTGCACACTCAAGGACCAAGTACATCAACATCAGGTATCATCTGATTCGAGATAATTTTGAAAAAGGATTAATCAAACTAATCAAAGTTAACACAAATGAACAGTACGCTGATCTGTTCACCAAAGCCTTTGATGAACAGAGATTTAAATATCTTATATCAGCTATTGGGATGATTAACTTTGAATAGATTTTCTTTAAACACTTAATCAACCTTATTTCTTAAAATGTGTGTCCTAAGTTGTCTATTAGATCACCCTCATAAGCCCAGTTCTCTTTAGAGGTAAATTAAAACTTCAAATGATATTCCTTAGATTTGCAAAAATCTATTATTTTGTCTCGGCAGAACTCAAATTGCCTTCGGAAGAAATTTATGTCTTTATATCATTTAACTAGTTATGAGAGTTTACCTTCGGAAGAAATTCTTGGAATATCTTTCGAAGCTTAAATTTGCTTATAAGTACTTAAATGCATTCTAAGGACAAATGAATTCCGAACGCAATTAAGTCTCGGAAGATTTATTATCCAAGGATAATAATTTTTTCAGACTTAGTTCTTCCGAAGCGAAACATACGTTGGAAGAAATTTCTATAAGTATATTTCTTCCGAAGCCAAATTTTCATAACTCTTTGAAATATCTTCCGAAGCAAAATTGCCTTCGGAAGCTTTGCTGAATAGCTTTCGAAGCAAACATACCTTCGGAAGATTTGCAACATCCAAGAAAACTAACTCTTTGGGCGCTTTTTCAGAAGTGGGACCCACTTGCGGATTTTAAAGTTTATCTTTTTGTGTTAACTTTGACTCAAATCCACAGCATATATCTTCTCAACGGTTCCACTTCATCTCTCTACTCTCACAAATCTTTAACCTAAATTCTCCCAAAATTCACCTTCTTCTTCCTTTCTTCACTGATAAGCTTCACCTAAATGGCCAACATCGATCGTAGAAACGACCTAAACTTCTCCATGCACCTACACAAGCAACACAATCAAGTTGCCTTGTTGCACTCTGAGAAGGATCCAAGTTTCTCCGACGTGTGTAGGTACCTTTCTTCGTCTCACTACCTCACCTCCCTTACAATCGAACCTCCTCTCTATAAGGATCAGTTGCTTGAATTCTGGCGGACCTGTCAAGAGGTCACCATCGATGGGGAGAGGGCACCGGCTGCTACAGTGCAGGGGAGAACTGTTTTTATCACTCCAGCCATCATAAACACTCATTTGTAGCTGGATGATGAAGCAGGTGAACTATCCTTCCCAAAAGATGTTGTCAACCATTCATTCCAGCAGATGGGCTATGAAGGTGACTTCTCAGTCAAAACCTTCAGGAAGGGGAAGGTCTCATCCCAGTGGAAATACCTCCTCCATGTCATCATACATAGTTTATCTAACAAACATGGGGGATGGGATCAAGTTCCAGAAGACCTCTCCTTCATAGTCCATGGGATGGTACAGGGAGTCAAGTTTAGGTACTCTCAATTTGTTTACACAAATTTGCTTGCTAACTTGGACTCCTTAGAGTATTACATGTTCCCCATGTATGTTCAACACATTCTTAACTGTGAATTGGGCTCACAGTTGAGGGGGACAGGTAATATTCTTAAATTAGGACAAATAAGGCCTGACATTTTCAAAATCTTGAAGAAGCCAACTGTTGGCTTCTCAGGGGTAGAAACAGCCCTTGTCCCAAAAATGTTTGATCTCATTGCTTAGGGTGACAACCTAGAAGCACCAGCTAGTGTTGATCCCACACCCTCCACCTCTCAACCACCTCAAACACAGCCTACCATCACCATCACCTACACTAGAAAGCATAAACAAACCCCTACACTTGCTACTGAGCATGTGCAGGCACATATATCACAACCCATACAGGAGGAAATAGAATCTTGAGGTCCCACTTCCCTTAAGGAGCACACCGCTCCCATCCTTGAAATGGTTGGTGCTGAGGTTCCTCATGCTCAGCCTGATGAGCTCACAACCCCACAACCAGCCTTAAGCCATCACTCTGAGTCTCCACACTTAAGTGATCAACCTTCTGGGGACAGCTACCATCCCCAACCTCTAGACCTTAACCGACCCATCTCCAGCCTTGACTTTTACTCTGATGAAGATTTGGGCTTTAGCAAGTACCATGAATCTCTCCTCTCTTCCCACACTCTAGGAGAGATGAGTACTCATGTTTCTCCCATTTCTAGCCCACATCAGCAACCCCCTACTAAGGTGGATCTTCCTGAACTTGTTCAAGAGACCCATATGGAAGAGGCTCTTACTTTGGCAAGTGATTACATAACTAGGACCTCAACCATGGCAACCCAGCCTATTGACACTTCTCTGGAAGTTGTCAAGTGGAAAGGGAAATACAGTAGCCAAGAACCACATACTAGTGGTGAGGAAGAAAACTTAGGTCCAATTCTCTCATCCCCTAATGATTCTTCATTAGAAGATGAGGGGAGTCTGAAACAAAGAGTGCACCTACTGACAAATACATGCACTTACTTGGTTTCAAAGATAAGTCACTTGGAATCTCAAGTGACTTTCTTGCTGAAAAGGGTTAATGACCAGCAACTTGAGATCACCGATCTCAAGGGCTAGTTAGCTGAGAGACCAATGAGGAAAACTCACCAGGGCCACAAGAACCTGTGATTGTTATAAATCTGTCACCCAGCTCACCTATGTAAGAGGGTGATGCTACTAAAAAGGGGGAGGAAATCCTAATAGTCACAGAACCTAGGAGTTCTTCCCAGAGTGTGGACATAAAGGAATCACCATCCTCTCTTGCTGTTGTCCACACTCAGCAACCTCCTCAAGTCAAAGATCTAGACTTGCTTTTTCAACATTTGTTTGAGGAGGGAATTCCAAGAGCAATGTCTGCCCCTTCTGAGAATCTAATCATGGGTTGGGGGTATGACAGCAATAGGAGAGCTCTTGTAATCTCTAGAGCTTAGGGTCAACTAGAAATTTTCAAAATTTCACACCTAAGTTTCTATGAGAGTACATATCTGGTGGATCTGCCACTTGTCAACCCTATCAATAATAGACAAGCTGCCAGATTGTTGACCGGATACAAGACAGGGTGCTAGAAGAATTCAAATAGAGATCAAGATTATATAAACAAAGGGTAGTAGCTGAGGCCTTTAGTCAACTGGAAGTTGAGGTGGACCCTAAGATTAACTTCGAAGGGAAATCCTTGACTGAAGGCCTAGAGGTTGATCCTGTGAACCTTGAGACAGGATCTCCTTCTGCACCCTTTACCCTCAATGAGGCACCAGCTGGTGATGGTGTTTCACAACCTCTCTCTGGCCAGAGTTTGACAGCTGAATCAAGCAATGAAGGCTAAAGCTCTCTCCACCCAAGGTCACCAAGGCATGTGGTTGACAAAGGAAAAAGGAAGTTAACTCCTGAGGAGATAGAGGAGGAGAAGAGAGAGAGGAAGAGGAAGCTAAGAGGAGAGAGTTCAAGTGTTCCCCAAGGTTCATGGAAGCTACAATCTGGGCTGCCCCAAGGCCAAACACTCAAGAAGATGAGTTTAAGGCAGCTAGGTTAAACTACCTGGGAACCAGAAACTACAATATTGATGAACTCATCTCTCTCCCCTTTGAGGAGCTGAATGAACTAGCTGACATTGAGTTGTCAAAGGAGAGGAGGGAGGCAGAGAATGCAAAACTGCTCCTCAAAGTCAAAGAACAAAGGAGGCTGAAAAGAGTCTACAAAAATGCTCTTGTCCTCTCCCCAGTTCAAGAAAGTCCTGAGCTAGAGACTGTGGCAACTGAACAACCTCAGGTAGTTAATGAAGAAGAAAGACTAAAACTGATCAACTACCTAAGTGCCACAGGTCTCTATCAGGCACCTACACTTCTTCCCTTATCACATGAGTACATAAAGTTTGAATACAACAAGCAGCTGGAAGAACAAGCCAAAAGAGAAAGGAGAGCTGCAAGGAAGAGATTAAGGGAAGAAGCTGTAAAGTCAAGAGCCATCATCCATAAAAGCCAAAAGAAGTCTGCTGACAGACAAAAGATGATGAGCTTCTTGAAGCTGTATGGGTTCTCCGGAAGGAGGCTTTGTCTTATGTCTTTATCCATAATGGATGAGCATATTAGGGTGATCAAGCAAAAGATAAAGAAGGGAGAGCTGGTGGACTTGCATTCTCCACCAAGTCCAGCTCAACTTGAAGTTGAGGTGAAGGTTGAACCTACTGAGACAACACAACCTGAACCTGGAGCGGCATCTGAGCCAACTTCATCTTCTGACCCATATCAGGGTCCTCCTCTCTCTCCTTCTGAACCTATGAGAGAGGAGAACCCAACTAAGAGAGACATAACAGAACCAACTGGTATTCAAGAACAGTCCTCTCAGTTGAAGAAATCAAGGAGGGGAAAAAGGATGGCTAAAAGAAGATCTATTTCAATGAAAAAGAGAAGAAATGCATCCACCTCCCAATCTTAGGATGAGTCAGACCATCCTGAGGAAGTGCATGAAGAGGTCTCTCAACAAACTCTAATCATAGTAGGGCCTCTTGCTGTTGGAAGACAAATTCTGTCCTGGACTTATATTGAAAATCCAGACAGGTGGTATGTCATAAGAGACCAGGGAGAACAACATGTCTACTTCAAAAATGACATGCTTGAACTTCCTCTGCATGATCTTTATGACATGAGAAGGCTCTATTAAGCCTGAAGGATCCAGATCTAATGATGAAGAAAGGTCTACTGAAGATCCTAATATGGACTATCAAAATCTGAAGAACTTCTCTGTTTTGGTAGCATCAGCCTTGGGGGAGTTTGTAAGGAACATCTGAAGATTAAAGGCTGATGCAACCAAAGGATACCAGAACAACCAAGTCTTCCTGTATGCACTAAGGAACAAAGATGAACTAGCTTCGGATGTTTTACACTCATAAATAAGTCTAAGTGTAAAATCTTCCAAAGCCAACAATTCAAAAGAAGTTACTTTGGAAGTTTCACACTTATCATAAAATTATTACAAGTGTGAAATCTTCTGAAGCCAAAGACTTATTTCTTCCGAAGCCAAAGATGAAGTCTTCCGAAGTTTCAAAAGACAAAGTCTTCCGAAGCCACTTTGCTGTGAAGACAGATTTCTTCTGAAGATAGAGAAAAGATGCTTTATTTGAGTTAGTTTTCGATAAAGCTGATGTACTTTCTTTTGATGCTCTGAATACTCACCTGCTAACATTAGTTGATGAAACTTCCATACTTTATCAAACAGTAGAAAAAGTCTTTGACTGTAATTTCCCACTTTTGTTCCTGTAGACTTGTCTGTATTAGATTTAGTTAGTGAGCTATGGGATGTCATAGTCACTAGTCAAAAGTCAATCTACCTTTTGAATGTAGATTGATCTTGTTGTCTAGATTAGTCAAAATTCCAACTGTCTTTTTGCATATTGATGGTTGTAGGTTGTAGTATAAATAGTCCCCGGTTCTTGTAATTTGATATACTTGCAAACACTTGTAATAGAACTAAAGAATCAATATACAACTTCCTTCAAAACTGAATCTTGTGTTCTTATGACTTTGTTCTTGTTCTTATAGTTCTGTCTCTTTAATATTACTTGTGTAGCTTTGTATCATCAGTGAAGTTACCAGTTCATTATTTGAGTGGTTAAGTGATTTAAGATCACACCTATTGTGAAGCTAATTGCAATCTTAAGTACCCTTACCGGTCCTGCATCTTTCAACAAAGAAGTTCTATACAACAGATCACTGCTCAACATGTTTAAAAGGAAAGCAACACAGAGCGTCTTATAAGCCCAAGCTGATAAACTTAAATTCCAAGCCTCTCCAGATGTTGCACATGGACCTATTCGGACCAACAAATGTGCAGAGTATTGGAAAGAAATATTATTGTTTAGTTATCATCGATGACTTTACAAGATTTTCATGGGTTTTCTTTTCGCATGCTAAATCTAAAACTGCTGAATTTTTAAAAGAATTCATCATTAAAAAAGAAAATCAATTGGAACAAAAGGTGAAAATTATCAAAAGCGATAATGGAAATGAATTTAAAAATGCCAATGTTGACATGTTTTGTGCAGAAAAAGGAATTGCTCATCAGTTCTGTGCTCCTAGAACTCCACAATAATATGGATTTGCTGAAACGAAAAACAAAACTTTGATTGAGGCCGCACGTTCCATGTTAGCAGATGCAAAGATTCCAATTACTTTCTGGGATGAAGCCATATCCACTGCATGCTTTGTACAGAATCGTACATTGCATGTGAAAGATAAATAGAAAACTCCTTTTGAGTTGATGTTTAGTAGGAAACCTAATATAGATTTTCTTAAATCATTTGGTTGTCCAGTTTGATTTTAAATTCAAGTTACCATCTAGGAAAATTTGATGAAAAATCTGATGATGGATATTTTTGTTGGATATTCGTCAGTTTCAAAAGCCTTTAGAGTTTATAACTCTAGGACGAATATTGTTCTTGAAACTTTTGATGTTAAATTTTTTGAAATCTTTTTTCCATCAGTTGCAAATGGTCCAGCTTGGTTGTTTGATTTAGATTCTTTAACAAACTCCTTTAATTCTAACTTGTTTGACTCTCCAGGTGAGAAAAAGGAACAAGGAGATCTTGGATCTTTTAGTGACGATTCTGATTCTGATGATATGGATGATTCTAGCCCAGATTACCCATTCTTTTCATTTGTTAAAGATCCTGTATTTAGTTCTGAATCTCATGATCAATCTCACTCTCAACAAGCACAAGCACATCCCGTTTCTAAAAATCCCATTGTTTCACAACCTATTCCTAATGATGGTCCTGAAATTGTACAACCTGAGTCCAAAACATCATCGGTTTCTGATGATGTAGTTGTTACTGATAATCTTGATTACTTTATCAACTCACCAACTCAAGTTCGTAATTTCAATCCACATACTTCGAACTTATTGCATCAGCTTTCCAACATGAACCAATCTAATCTGGATGTTAATGTTCATGGAAATGAGATTACTATATCTCGTATTCAGCAGAACCATCCTACGTCTCAGATTATCGGTCCATTGAATGAGAGAAAGACGAGAAGTCATTCAAAACAAGCAATCCTCTGCTTATATTCATGTTTTCTATCTCAAATTGTTCCTAAAAACATCACCGAAGCATTAAAGGACAATAGTTGGATTAAGGCAATGCAAGAAGAGTTATTGCAATTCCGCAAACTGGAAGTATGGAAGCTTGTGGATTTACCTGAAGGAGAAAATGCCATAGGCACAAAATGGTTGTTCAAAAACAAGTCAGACGATCGGGGAATTGTTGTTCATAACTAAACGAGACTCGTTGCACAAGGTTACACCCAAGAAAAAGGAATAGATTATGATGAAGTATTTGCTCCAGTCGCAAGACTTGAATCAATTCGTGTCTTCCTTGCTTATGCATCATACATGAAATTCAAGGTGTATCAGATGGATGTTAAAGGTGCTTTCTTGTATGTACCAATCACTGATGATGTGTATGTAAAGCAACCTCCAGGTTTTAAAGATTTAGAATATCCTCATCGTGTGTACAAGCTTAGTAAAGCATTGTATGGTCTCCATCAAGCCCCTAGAATTTGGTATGAAACGTTATCACAACATTTGATCCAGCATGGATACATGCGAGGGAAAATTGATCCTACTTTGTTTATAAAGAAGGATACTGATGATCTCTTATGTGTTCAAGTGTATGTTGATGATATCATATTCGGTTCTGCAAGTCCGAAATTATGTAATGAATTTGATGAAATCATGAAGTCTTGTTTCCAAATGAGTTCTATAGGAGAAATTAACTTTTTCCTTAGTCTTCAGGTGAAGCAGTCCGCAGATGGAATTTTTATTAATCTCAGGAAATTCGTTGAAAAACTATTAAAGGAATATAAACTAAAAGATTGTCAATCCATCAGAACCCTAGCTAACGTAAATACCAAGATTGAACCTGATCCGAAAGGAAAATCAGTTCACCAAACTCTATACAGATCTATGATTGGCTCTTTGATGTATCTTATTGCTTCTAGACCTGATATAATGTATGTTGTTTGTGTCTATGCCAGGTACCAATCTGACCTGAAGGAATCTCACCTAATCGCTATTAAACGAATATTCAGGTATCTCAAACGAAGCCGACTTTAGGGTTGTGGAATCCTTATGAATGAAACTTCGAGTTGCATGGATATACAGATAGTGATTATGGAGGATGTTCCCAAGATCGTAAATCTACGACGGGTGGTTGTTAGTTTTTAGGTCCCAGATTAGTCTCGTGGTAATGTAAGAAACAAACAAATGTCTCCTTTTCAACCACAGAAGCTGAGTAAATACCTGCTTCAGCAGGATGTTCTCAAATCCTTTGCTTACAAAAACAACAGCTAGATTACGGGTTCAATTTTCTTAAAGCTCCTATTTACATTGATAACACAGCTGCTATGTTTGTTACAGCAAATCCTGTCCAGCACTCAAAAACAAATCATATCGAAATTCGATATCATTTACTTAGAGATACCTTTAAAAAAGGTTTAATCATTTTCATTCAAATTACAAGTGAAAAACAGTTAGCTGACCTATTTACAAAAGCCTTTTTACCAGGTCGTTTTGAGTATTTGGTTGAGTCAATTGGACTTATTAACCATTTTTAGTACTGGTTTTGAGTAATTGAGTTGTCTGGATCATATAAATGAATAGAACCCTCCCTTTGCTGATTTAGATGATTTATAGAGAAAACTGTCAAACTTAACTGCCTGATTGTATATATTGTGTGTGCATGTTTAATAGAAAATGAAAAAGCAAATACAAAAATAGAACATTGCAAAATCAACAGAGAAAAGTATAAAAAACCCACAAAAATAGAGTTTATTTTTTAGTTAATTATTTTGGACCGAATCTATCTTTGCAATTGGTGAGAAATGATAGATACATTAGTTCTGATCAGTTGCATACTTCGCTTGCCACTAAAGTCTGACATGATTAGCTATGATGTGCAGGTAAGATCATGCAATTATACTGAAAAAGTAAATTCTTGTGATCAAACTAAATCAGTCATGCATTCGTGTTTGTCCATTTTAGTACCAATGAGTAGTGTTGACTTCTCAAATTGATTGCTTGTAAAGTCACAACCTCACACCTGGTGGCGATATGAATAATCATGAGCTCTATTTATTTAAAGCATCTATTCACTTCTCTGTTATGAGTCATCATAGACCTAAAGTGACGAGATATCCTTTGTTGTATGTCATTTCAGACCTGGATATTCTCACTTGATGCAAAAGATGCCAATATGCACAACCTAAACATGAGATCTGGTTATAAGTATATGTAAGGTTAATAAGCTGAGAAAAGTGCTTTCTTGCATATCATGACGAGAGTTGAGCTCTCTAAGTCTAAGTGTGACTTACATAATGTCATATCTAATCATACCTTAACCAATACAAGAATTGAAAAAGTAAGTGTGTTGATTCTCTTGCCAAAAGCACTCATTTTTTGTCCTTAGATCTCGTGTCTCCTCTGCTGTGGGAACGCTGACCTGGAACACACTTGATCAGTATTTAATCACTTTCTATGTCTATTCACCATTTTATTTTATTATAATGTGTTGATCTTAACTGATATGATCTCACTACAAGCATATGATTCCATTATGTATAGTAGAATTTTCTTCTGCTTTAATTTTGATTTTTGCATGATTTTCTGTGTACAGCCATGTTGATAATGATTAGTTTGCTCTACTTGCAACATAAAAGAAACTTCTAATTTTGTGAATTTATATGTTTAGGGGGAGTAAAAATGTAAAAGAGAAAATCAATGGAAAGTGTCAAAATGTGAAAAAGAAATGAAAAAATTAAGTGCTTTTGATGGAAAAGATGAAGCTGAAATTCAAGCATGTGTGTGTTTGATATGATGTAAAAATGAACCTGAAAAGAATTCAAAATAAGTGCAAAAGCTTCATGTAGATTTAAAATAAAGACTAAAATGACGAGAAATTATGTGAAAAATATTAAAATTTTGATTCAAAGTGTTTTTCAAAATGTGCTTGGTGGTGTTTAAATTGAAAATTCATGTTTATAAATGAAAATATGAGTTTCAAATTATTCATGGTGTTTTTAAACAAAACCAATTTGATTGTTAAATTTGAGGATAATTAATGTATATTAAGTGTTGAGACAATGTGCATGAACAGTGATAATGTGCATAAATAGTGTTCAGATGGATGTGAAAATTTCAGAGTGTCAGACTCATGGAAGGTTTTTAATTTGCCCGAATAGTGCTCAAAAGTCTAAATCAAGAGTATGATGAATTTCAGGAATTTGTACAAGTGTTAAGCGTTTTGTTCAAGTACATGCGCCTAAACAGTTGTCATGTTGCTGAAAATGGTTAACTGTTGGGCGTATCAAATTATGCTCATGCGCCTAAACAGTTTCAAACTTTCCAATGTGGTTAGACGTTTGAAGGTGATGATTACTCTAAGTGTTAGGCGTTTCATCAAGTCTCATGCGCCTGAACCGTGCCCAAGCGCCTGAACAGTGCCCAAGCTTCTGAACAGTGCCCAAGCTTCTGAACAGTGCTCATGAGTCTAAAGATTCAGTGTGAAACTTAGCCTCATGTGCCTTCACAGTGCTCATGAGCCAAAGAATGTTTACACTTATATATATTCAAGACTTGTAGTTTTCATTCACTCATTCACAAACTCAAACACAACACTCTGATTCACACATTCTCACTCCCAATACATTCATTCACTCAACATTTGATTGTTACCTGTTAATCCATGTGATATATATGTTGGACCAAAAGAACCAATGAGCCTGATCAGAAAAACCTTTTAAGTCCCACGGACATTACAACAACTGAAGTAGTCTGCAACAGCTGAAGACATCAGCTGATAACAAGGTCTGAAGACAAAGTCTGAAGTGAAAGAGCTGAAGACAAAGTCTGAAGTGAAAGAGCTGAAGACAAAGTCTGAAGACAAAAGCTGAAGACAAAGACTGAAGACCAAGTTTCAGATGATTGTCACAACAGCTAAAGAAGACCTCTTCAGTAGTTGTGATGGTTTCCTTTCAGTAGTTGTAGTTTCTTTTCTGTACTTGTAGTTTCAGTAGTTTTATGTTTCTTCGTGTACTTAGAATAATCTGAGATGTTCTCAGTTGTTGTGAACATTCTCAGTAGTTTGCTTACTTTCAATAGTTTGTAATAATTCTGTTAGATGTCACTATCAAGTGACATCAGCAGACGTCACATTCCTATATATAAGGAATGCTGACCTAATTGTAATCGGTGCAGCTTAGGAAAACCTAGCAGCCGCCACACCGAAGCATGTGTGCATGAATGTTATTATCCCTTTGCAGAAAACCCTATATCTATATAACCGTGTACTGTTCCATTGAATATTTATTGTGTTCTTGCTATATTTGCTTAATTCTTGCTCTAATTCCGCTGTGATTCAACTCTAATTGATCAAACTTAGATCACTGATCCTAACAAATGGTATCAGAGCAGGTTAATCATTGATCGGTTTAACAATTGATCATTGAAACTGCTATTTTGATATCTATAGTTTGATCGAATTAGCATATGTGCAAGAACTGGTTATAAAGATTGATTTTCTGCTGCTTCTGGTTATTTAATTTGAGTTTCTTCTTGGTTCTTATTGAGTTTGTTGTGTTTTTGTGCAAAATCTTTTGAAACTTGATTGATTTGGTTTGAATCTGAGAATGACTACTCCATCTAATGATCCTCACAATACTGGCTCCTCAACCAAGCCTCCGATGCTGGTTAGGAGTGAGTATAACATATGGCAACGAAGAATGCTCCATCACCTGTCTGTTAACAGTTCAGGTTGTTGGACATCTGTGGTTCATGGTCCACACAAGCCTATGGTGAACAATCCGGAGACCAATCAAATGGTTCCGAAGAAGAAGGAGCAATACTCAGATGAAGATCGTAAACTGTTTGAGATTGATGCTAAAGCCCATGGAATTCTGGCCATGGCACTGCCGAATGAAATCTATTCTGGGCTTATGCATCATGAAACTGCTCATGACCTCTGGAATGCTTTGAAGGAACAATTCGGAGGAACTGATGAGGTCTTAGCAAACAACAGAGAAATCCTCGCCCAACAATATGAGACATTCTCTCATAGGAAGGGTGAGACACTGACTCAACAGTTTGAGCGTTTCTCCTGCTTGATCTCTGAACTGAAAATGGTCAAGCAAGAGTATACTAACAGCCAGATGAACAACAGATTCCTCAGATCACTGCCTGAGAGATGGGACACATACACCATTGTCCTACGCTCCAGTGCAAATCTGGATAGCCTATCTCTCACCCAACTCCATGGGAAACTGCTTACATTTGAAAGAGAGATAGAGCAGAAAAGGAAACTGGCATCATCAGGAAAGCTCTCTGATGACTTTGTACCAGGTAACACTGCCTTGGTCGGTCATGAGTCAGAATATGCTGGATCAGAAAGTCATTATGATGAGCATATAGATTTCTCTTCAAACAGTTCTGATCATGCATTTGTTGGTGTTGACAGTCATTCTGGGTGTAATAGTGATAATTTATGTTTTATCATGGATGATTTGCAAGGTATTGCTGATGATGATTTAGAAGAGATGGATATTTTGAGCCAAATGGCCCTGATCAATATCAGATCTCAAAAGTTCTACAAGAGAACTGGTAGGAAATTTCCAGGACTCTCTGGCAAAACCAAAGTTGGTTTTGACAAGAGTAAGTTGAGGTGTCACAAATGCCACAGGCTTGGGCACTTTGCAAGAGAGTGTAGATCAACTGGATCTAACTCCTCTGCACCCTTTGTGACCTTTCCAAGCAATAGTTCACAAAACAAAGGGCAACATCCTGCTAGTTCTGGTCATCACTCACAACCTCAATCTCCTGCATACTTTGTCCCTCAGGGTTCAATGCCATATCCTTATCCCTGCTATTATATGCCACAGCCAAATCCAGTTCATGTCCCTATAGCACAACAACCTCAAGCCCTACCTGAGCCTCAACCATCTCCATCACAATCTCAACCTCATCACAGCTTCTTCACACCAGGAGTTGTTGACTGGAGCAGCTTACCAGATGATCTTTCTGGTTTCAATGAGCAACTATCTGCTGGTGCTGGTCAACATGGTGGTGAACATCCTTTTGGGAATCTTGCTCTCATGGCCCTGGAGTCTACTGAGGGTTCCTGCTCAGATGCTTCATCTTCACAGGTAACCCAGATATCTTCTGAGGCTAAAGCCAAGTTATGTTCTGAATCATGCATAGCTGCCTTTGTCTCTATTAGAGAGGCAAATGTAGCTTTAATCAGTCAAAATCTTGAGCTTGAGAAAACTATTTCCAAAAGAAAAGATGAGTATGTGTCTGCACTTAATGACAAAGATGATGAGATTTACAAGCTTAAATGCCAACTTAATGATGAAAAGGCTAAGGTAGAGGTCATACTCGAGAACCACAGAAGTCTCAAAGAGACACTTGCAGCTACCCAAGTTGAGTGTGACCGATGGGTAACATCCTGCAAGGGATTTGAAATGCTTCTCAGCAAGCAAACAGCTTCAAATGTGAAGTTTGGAATAGGTTACAATCATACTGCACCACCTACTGATTTTACTTCAAAATCAATAGTAAAATCTGAAGGTGAAAGTAATTTCCAAACCACATCATCATGTGATTCATCCTCAAATGATAATACAAAATTAGAGGATGAAGTCAGTGTTAAGATCTCAGCAAATCAATTGCCTGATGGTTTAAATGCTGATAAACACATGAAGCTGAGAAATTCAGATGTTGTTCCTCAAAGTACTCCAAGTACTGAAGGGCAAGTCACAACATCTGAAAAGCATTTCAAATCTGATGAAATAAAAGGATTAACAACTGCTGAGGAATCTATCATACGGTCTTTCAGGACGGATAGAGAACAGCTGAAGAACAAGTCTTCAGTTGTTACCGATCCTTCAGTACTTAACACAAGTACTGAAAGGAGGAAAGTACTGAAGATCACACCTTCAGTAGTTTCCACTTCAGCAGTTGATCAATCCAAGATGAAGAATAAGCCATGTGAAATATGTGGTAAATTCAATCATCTATCTGATGAATGCTGGTACAAAAAGGGTTCCAAACTCAACAGAGATAAGCTCATTAAAGAAGAGATAAATAAAATGAAAAATGAGTTTGAAACCAAGTTTGTACCACAGTCATCTCAAACTGATAAACCCAAGGCCTCACCAAAATCCAAAAAGAAGGATGGGGTTTATCAGAAAACAGCTGATAGTGTTCCTCATGATAAACATCAGACGAAGTCTGTGAATTTCAAGAAGGAGGAAATGGTGGGTCACAGGAACTCATCAAAAACAAGTACTGATGTGTCAAATGAGCTGAAGGCTTTAGCAACAAATCAGACACAACTTGTTATGATGGTTCAGCATTTGTTGGGGAGAGTTAACCAACTAGATGCACCTGTGATCAAACCACTGAAAAGGAAATCCAAGCCCAAATCTAAGAATTCCATTTCAGCACCATCTCCACCTTCATCAGCTGTTAATCATGAGAAACAAGTTATGGTTAAATCTGTTGATGAAAACATACCCAAAACCAAAAAGGTTTGGGTCTCTAAAGCTAACTAGTTTCTTATGATAAATGCAGGGTTCTTCAGCATGCCAAAGAAGCATCTGGTATGTAGACAGTGGAGGATCTATGCATATGACTGGGAGCAGTTCTCTTCTTAATGACTACTCTCAAGGAAAGAAGGGATTTGTCTCATTTGGAAATGATGCTAAGGGTTACATCATCGGGAAAGGATTTGTGTCAAATGGAGAAATCAGATTTGATGATGTTAACCATGTGGAGAATCTCAAGTATAATCTACTGAGTGTCAGTCAGATGTGTGATAAAGGGCATGTTGCACTTTTCACAAGCCAGAACTGCCGGATTCTGTCTTCCAAAGTTCTGAGGCTGATTGACAAGGTATTGGATGAATATACTCTCCTGAAGGCCAACAGGATAGGAAGAGTATATGCCTTGGATTTGTCAAAGAAGATTGCGTTAAAAGGTCATCCTTGCCTGTTCTCCAAGGCCTCTCCTCAGGAATCTAAACTGTGGCATAGAAGGCTGGGTCATGTTAATCTCAAAAACATGAATCAGCTGATCCACAATAGTTTAGTGAGGTCTACCAATAAGTGACAACTACTGATGATCTCAGTCAACAAGTACTGATGAGCATTCGTATACTACTGTCACAAATAAGTACTGCAGTTCTTTTATCCTCAGTAGTTTTCATAACTACTGAAGACTAAATTACTTAAAAGTACTGAAGTACTCATCTGTTGAAAAGAACTGATGTGGTTACAACTACTGCTGTAGTTACAACTGCTGATGTCAGAATAACAGATAAGTACTGATGACCTATGAAACATCTGAAACTCAGACAAAGTCTGATGAAGTGTTGAGGTCAGAATGAAACAGCTGATGAGCTAAGAATTGACGACAACAGCTGATGAGAAAATTTTCTCTTCAGTTGTTTCTACAACAACTAAAGCCAAAACCATGTCTTCAGTAGTTTCACAACTACTGATGACTAATACCAAGTCTTCAGTTGTTACAACTTCTGAAAGTTAAAACCAGGTCTTCAGTTGTTTTCAAACAACTGATTACAACACCCACACTTTCAGTCGTTTTATATCAGCCTTTTTCTTACCCTATAAATACCTAAACCTACTTTCAGACGTTTCATTAGCCGTTTTCCGTCCTTTCACTCTCTCACCAATGGCGACCATGAAACTCAAACCCAGACACAACTGTGTTGCCTACCTCTCGAAATCGGCCTTCTGGAACAAATTTGATAACGCCATCGATCTTATGGTAGATTCCCAGTACCGAACCGCGTTTCTTCTGAATCCTACCATATACCCCGATTCCCTAAGCCAGTTCTGGACCAACGTCTCCGTGCAAACTAGTGAGAATGATAGCCAAATCACTCTCCAGTCGTTGGTCAACCAGAAACAGGTGGTCATCACTACGGACATCATTCGACAAACCCTCGATCTACATGATGCCACCTGTGTCACAGAATACCCGAAAGGCACAACCGATATGTCTTTCATCAACAACGGGTATGAAGGAGACTTAAGTGCTACCACCATTATGAAGAAGCACTTCCATGATGCTGAACGTCTTATATTCCACATGGTGAATGTCTGCCTTGCACCAAAAACCTCTTCATGGGATCAAATGTCTTCCCGATGGCAACAGGTATTATACTCTATCTTTGAACGCCAAACTTTAAATTTTTCTGAGATAGTGTTTATGGAACTAAAGGATCTGGCCTTGAAACCTGTGGCAAACAGATGGATATTATATCCCAGGTTTCTCATGGCCATAATTTTAACACAGCTAAAATCAGACGGCCTTGTTGGCCTTGGAGTCCCTGCTCCGGCTGTATTGCCTGAAGTATACTCCAGGCACAACTCTGACCCTACAATGAAAGGGGCTGCCCGGCTGCTCAAACCCAAGCAGCGGGAACCCACAGCCTCCACTTCCAGATCCAAAGTCCCCACCAAACCCAAAACCAAAAAGCCCAAAAAGGCTACTCAGGGAGATGAGTCCCCTGAGGATGCCCCTGTAACACCAATACAGGAAACACTTACTGGTTCTAACCCCCCAGTAGTGTCCAAGACTCCACCAACCGTAGCCGCTCAGGCATCCTCTCAACAGGATCCTGATGCAACCAAAATTGGGGATACCACAATGCTGGAACCTATCTCAATTGAGAAGGTTACCATTGAAGAGCACCAGTCACCCCGGGTGCAATCTGCTTCAACCCTATCTCCAAATGCAACCGCCCCTCAAAGCCCAACATTTATTGTTGCACAAGTGTTGAGTCAGCTGCATTCCTCTCCTCCTCCCCAGACACCAATTACAATGGGGAGAACCTCAACAGCTGAGGAAGAGGACCAAAATGCTGCTGATAACCCACAGCACAGGGGTTATAATGTTCAATCTCCCCGTGTAGAGGAGGAGGTTAGAACATCTGGTGAGGCTGCCACTTCTACTGATTCAGCAAATGACCAGGATGAAGTTGGTAACATCTCTAAGACCTCACCAGAGGCAACTGCCGATGAAGGACTCAGTCCTGAGGCAGGAAGTCCCCAGAACCAAGAACAAGGGGCACATGCTACAACTGATCTACACTCAGGGCATGTACATCCTGATTCAATCAGGAGGTCAGGTGATTCAGCAAAGACTGATGATGACCTGGGCTTTTTCTATGATGTCTTAGCCCATAACACAATCCTTGAGGCTGAGGTGAGCAGACTCAAAGAACTGCTTGCCAAAATGTCTCAGGATCAAAGTCCATCTGCCCCAATAAACCCACAGATGGCACCTTCATCTGAAGGTTTCCCAAACACTCCGCCACTTCACTCAACTGAGCCACCAGCCACTGTTGTTGGCACCACCTCTCAGGGACAGAACCCCTCTGAGCAGATGGTTGCTACATTTCAAAATTCCTTACCTCTCATCACTCCCATCATCAATGAGATTGTACATAAAGCCATTGATGAGAGGATCTCCTCGACTCTAAAAACACTTGTTGATGATGCTGTGCAAAAGAAGCTTTCTGCCATTCAAACCCCTGAACCCAATGCACCCAAAAAGGGGGAGTCTAAGGTAGTGAAAGAAAGAAAGAGAAAGAGAGTGGAAGAGGAGAAACAACAAGAAAAAGAACAGGAAAAACAGCTGATCACATACAAGAGAAAGAAAAGTGCTGAAACTCAAAAGCCTGATGAAGAGAAATCATTGGAAGATCTGATTAAAGAAGCTGATGAAGCTCACAGCAGATCAATGGACAAAATAATAGATCAACTCTTCAGACAGGGCTTTGATACAGCCACATTAGACACTGAGATCAGAAGGCTGGAGATTAATGAGATACAAGAAAGATGGGCCAGTTATAGTGTGATGGAAAGGGAGAGGTTGGAGATAATGATCCGGTTTATTGCAAAATACTTGGGAAGATCATTAATTGAGATTAAATCATGGACCAGAGACAGTATTCTGGCAATAACCACCAGAATCTGTGCTTCTGAAGAATTCAACAAGGGGTTGATTATAGAAGCCTTAGACGAAGCAGGTGCTGGGAAGAGAACTGATATGGCCAAGCTTTCCAAAGCCAAACTCACCATAAAAATGCTAGATCAGCCTTCCCAAACTCCCTCTCAAAAACAACCAACCCCACAACTCTCCAAATCAACTCAACCCTCAAAACCAACTCCCTTACCCCAAAAACCACCTCAAACCACATCCAGTGATGCACCCAGAAGGAGGAGAAGGGTGTTGAGGATGGTAGAAGAAGAAGAAGAAGATGATGAAGAAGATAGTCTGCCAATCTCTGCTGTTCTAAAATTACCTGAGCCCAGAAGTCAACAAATGATAACACCAGACTTTCAGAGGCAAATGGTGAAAGTTAAGATTGAAGAAGAAGAACAGCAGAAACAGCACGATGAGCAACTTTTGAAGATGATTGACAAAGAGTTTCCTCAGTCATCATCTATACAAGCCATGAAGAAACACGCTCAAAGGCTGTATGCTCTCAGGTATACCTTTCAATATCAAAAGGAGAGAGTAAGGATTTGGCCAGACCCCAGGGTTAGTTCTAGAATTCATAAGAAATCCATACCAAGTAGATACAATGGCCAAGTGAGAAAGACCATAGATGCTGCTATTATGTTGGCCATTGTAGTCTCACCCTGGGAAATACTTGAAGACTTCAAGAGAGCCTACAAGTCAAAGATGACCCCTCAAACTCTAATGGAGAACAAAATGGTCAAGAAGGGGTTGTTATACAAGAGGCTTGAAGAGATCAAGAAAAATGAACTCCAGTTGTTATTAGAAGGGACTCACCCAGATGAGTTTGCTTACAGAGAGATAACAACTGTTGAGTTGAAAAATGGAAAGACGATAAAGTACTTATCAGAGTACTATGGCCCAGAGTTCTTCTTCGAAGGAGAAGCAGAAGAACTCACTAAGGAGGAACAAGTTGTTCTCCTTGAGGCCTACGTCAGAGAGTCTTATAGACTCATCAATGGGAAGTAGGTTTCATGGTTGGGATAACGGCTCTGTGTCCAGTTCCCTAAGACAGAGTTCCCTTCCATCCTTTGACATTCACATCTACTGAAACCTGTTCCCTGGTCTGTGCTTATCCGATATCTCTAAAGCTGATCAAGAGAGTATTTCTGCCAAGAATAAGTGGGACCTCAATAAGCTTAAAGGTTTTGGCTGCATTGGTTCAGGGGGAGTTTGTTGGACCAAAAGAACCAATGAGCCTGATCAGAAAAACCTTTTAAGTCCCACGGACATTACAACTGAAGTAGTCTGCAACAGCTGAAGACATCAGCTGATAACAAGGTCTGAAGACAAAGTCTGAAGTGAAAGAGCTGAAGACAAAGTCTGAAGTGAAAGAGCTGAAGACAAAGTCTGAAGTGAAAGAGCTAAAGACAAAGTCTGAAGACAAAAGCTGAAGACAAAGATTGAAGACCAAGTTTCAGATGATTGTCACAACAGCTGAAGAAGACCTCTTCAGTAGTTGTGATGGTTTCCTTTCAGTAGTTGTAGTTTCCTTTCTGTACTTGTAGTTTCAGTAGTTTTATGTTTCTTCGTGTACTTAGAATAATCTGAGATGTTCTCAGTTGTTGTGAACATTCTCAGTAGTTTGCTTACTTTCAGTAGTTTGTAATAATTCTGTTAGATGTCACTATCAAGTGACATCAGCAGACGTCACATTCCTATATATAAGGAATGCTGACCTAATTGTAATCGGGCAGCTTAGGAAAACCTAGCAGCCGCCACACCGAAGCATGTGTGCATGAATGTTATTATCCCTTTGCAGAAAACCCTATATCTATATAACCGTGTACTGTTCCATTGAATATTTATTGTGTTCTTGCTATATTTGCTTAATTCTTGCTCTAATTCCGCTGTGATTCAACTCTAATTGATCAAACTTAGATCACTGATCCTAACAATATAGGTACAAGAGGATATGACGAGGACTTCACTCGAGGTTATCAAAGTGTTGCTCATTCACTATTCATGTGTTAGGTGAAGGTAAAATTTAACCAAAATATGCTACAGTCTTTTCTGAGAACTTGAGCGCTGTGCAGATCATAGAATTTTGAAAGAAGTTAAAGTCTGCGATCAAGAAGGCTTTGCAAGAGATGGAACTCTACAAAGAGAAGCCTGTGTTCATGATCAAAGATGAACCAAAGAGTTCATGTTGGACTAAGCCAATGCAAATCTTACGGGGAGTATTGTTAGAGCTCTTAAAAGATTAACAATAGTCTTCTGTATTTTGTCATAGTATAGGAACTTATTTTGTAAATATATGTTCCATGTTTTTCTTTGATAGTATAAATAGGATAGTTTATGTATTGTGTAGGGTACGAGTACGAACTAACCAAAAACCAAATAGAGGGAATCAAAGACCTAGAAAACAAAACAGTTAGAACAGATTGACTAACTGTGACTCACTCTTACACTTTGTATCCTAAGCATTTTCTATCAATGAAATCTATTAAATTTTTTAAGTAATTGCTTGTGTTTGATTACTTTGTGTTTGAATTGATCATTGCATTACGATATCATCATAAAGGATCATTGCGATAAGAATAACCATGAGCTCTAGTTATTTAAAGCATCTATTCACTTCTCTTGTATGAGTCATCATAGACCTGAAGTGACGGGATATCTTTTGTTGTAAGTCATTACAGACCTGGACACTCTCACTTGATGCAAAAGATGCCAATGTGTACAATTTAAACATGAGATCTGGTTATAAGTATATGTCAGGTTAATAAGTTGAGAAAAGTGTTTTCTTGCAAATCTTGAAGAGAGTTGAGCTCTCTAAGTCTAAGTGTGACTTACATAATGTCATATCTAATTGTAACTTAATCAATCCAAGAATTGAAAAAGTAAGTGTGCTGATTATCTTGCCAAAAGCACTCATTTTCTCTCCTTAGATCTCAATTCTCCTCTGCTGCTGGAACGCTGACCTGGAACACACTTGATTAGGATTTAATCACTATCCATGAATATCCACCATTTTATTTTAATTCTAAAGAGCTGATCTTAACTGATATGATCTCACTGCAGGCATGTAATTCAATTATGTATAGTAGATTTTTCTTCTGCTTTAATTTTGATTTTTGCATGATTTTCTGTGTGCAGGCATGTTGATAATGATTAGTTTGCTCTACTTGCAAAATAAAAGAAACTTCTAAATTTTTTAACTTAAAAGTTTAGGGGGAGTTAAAATGTAAAAGGGAAAATCAATGAAAAGTGTAAAAATGTGAAAAAGAAATAAAAAAAGTTAAGTACTTTGGATGGAAAGGATGAAGCTGAAATTCAAGCATGAGTGTGTTTGATATGATGTAAAAATGAACCAGAAAAGAATTTAAAATAAGTGGAAGAGCTTCTTGCAAACAAAACAAGACTATTGGTGTTGTAAAAGTTTCAAAATAGAGACTAAAATGACAGGAAAGTATTTGAAAAATTAGAAAATTGATTCAAAGTGTTTTTTCAAAAGGTGCTTGGTGGTGTTTTAATTGAAAATTCATGATTAAAAATGAAAATATGAGTTTCAAATGATTCATGGTGATTTTACACAAAAACAATTTGATATTGTCAAATTTGAGGGTAATTAATGTGTATTTTGGGTGATATTAAAAAATTTGACTAAGTGTTGAGATAATGTGCATGAAAAGCGATAATGTGCATAAACAGTGTTCAGATGGATATTGTGGAAGTTTCCAAGTGTCAGACTCATGGAAGGTTTCTCATGCGCCTGAATAGTGCTCAGATGTGACATCCGGTAATTTTCTGTTACCAAACTCCGTTTGTTCCGGTAAGTCTTGCATACACGTGTCGAGCACTCACACTAGTTGTCGTTGAACGTTGGTGACTTAACAATAATCAGTAATGTTAAATTGATGATAATTAAGTTAACAATGTGATTATTAAGTTATGCTTATGTGATTTGAATGTTAACTGTAATTTTATCGCGTAACGTGAAAACGTGCATATTTATTTCGTGTGTTTTGTGATAAATGGGAATTATGCATGATTGTTATTTGTGATTAATAATAATTGTGTTTAGTAGTTAAAAACTATTTAAAAACTATTCAAAAAGCTTAATTTTTATAAAATACAAATTATAAGGGTTAAAAGGGTAATTATGGATTATTTAATAAAATAAAAATCAAAACTCCAACCCTAATCCCACCCATCGGCCGCGACCTGCACTCCCTCTCCCTCTCCTCTTCGAATTCAGCCCAAGAACAAGTAATCACCTTCGAATTTGATCGATTACAAGGCATACAACAAGTTAGAATCATCAATTGCAAGCCATTACACGTTTAAAGGTTAGATTTTTACATGTTTTTGATGGTTTTTCATGGTGGCCGAACCCTAGTTCGAAAATCTACAATTGGATGTTAATTCTTGGTTGTTTGGTGATGTTATGATGTTAGTTAGGTTGTAGTGATGCTAGTTAACGTTGATTATGCAAGAAAGTTTGGATTTTGGTTGTTTGTTCATATGATCATCTTGGCCGTGAGTTTGAGGCGATTTTGGATCAAATTGGATGTTTAATGATGGTTGTTTGATGTTGTTATTATGTTAGTTGGATTGTATATATGCTGGTTAACGTCGATTATGCAAGAAAGCTATGATTTTGATACATTGTTCATAGGTTACTAATAATAGTAACTTTATTTTGCATGAATTGATGATTGGATGATGTATGAATGTTATGGATGTGTTTGTAATGATGATTAGATGCTAGGTTGATGATATGAACAATTGAAAATCAAGAAGATGTGTTATAGTTCATACATTGCTAAAAATAGTAACTTTTGGTGTTGATGTTGATGAATCATGATGATTAAGTGTTGTTGATCATGTTTAGATGTTGTCATGGACTTGAATTGGTATATAATTGATAAATTCATGAATGTAGTGTGAGTTTGATGAATTTGGGATGAACTTTCCCAAAAGGGAAACTTTATTTGTGCAAATCCTTGAATTGGATGATTTGAGCATGTTTGGGATATTAGGATCATGCTAGTGTATTCATGGATGATTTCTAAGGTAACTAAATGTGTTGTTTGTGTTGTATGAATGTTTAGTTGGATAGTTATCTGATTTGGCCTATTTGTGGGAATTCATGGTAATGGGTCATATGGGTATGTTAGGACTATTGTTGGGTTGTATGTTGATCATGTATGATATGCTGTTGTGTTAGTATTAACGAATTATCACCTATAATGTCACCAACGGGTCAACGGGTCAACTGGGTCAAATGTGTCTTGTCTTTCTAAAACCTTGAGTCTCTTGGTTTGTAGAACACTTAGGGTTCCATGTTGATTCTGTGTACACGTACTTATGTACTCTTGTATTCTAGGTAACCTTTGAAGGGTTGTCTTTGCACCTATCACCAGTTCTCTTTAGTCATTATTGTTACGCATCAGGTGAGTTCTTGCCCCACTCATTTTACCTAATCTCTTTTGGGGGAGATAGCATACTGTTGATCACAAACGCTTTTATTTATGAGTGTGTATAATATTGATATAGTGTTGTTTACCATGGAAAGTCCTCACACTTTAGGATTGTTAATATTGAATAGCGGGGAAATCTTGGGTAGTACTACTGGGTCTGACGAGCCCCACCTGTGCGACTCGAGGTCAAACGGGTGCAATTTTGTCCTAACATATTCGTCACGACCCGGTAAGTGGTGACGGGAGGCAACAAACGTAACACAGTCAGCTTCGATCGCGAAATCACTATGATTAATATTTTTATGTTAATAGACTAGCTATCTATTGCAATACACTACTTACGCTCTGGAAACTGTTGATTGGTTTATTTTTTAACGCAAACTCTTGAACTCACCAACCATGTGTTGACTTGTTTAGTATGCTATTCTCAGGTTAAGGTTGCCAGTTGCCTAGGAGCACGCACACCAGCATCGTTGAGTTGTCTACATTTGTTTGTTTACAAATTTGGGATATTTTTTTTTCATATTAAACATTTGTGTTTGGGGCGCGTATGTTTTGCGTTTTGGGTTTTCTGTTTTAAAAACGCTACCGCAGTATTTTAAACGTTAACTCTGGTTTTGTTTATTAATCATATAGAGTCGTTCTTGGTAACTAATGACTGAGATCCTGGTACGTCACGCGCCTCGCGGTAAAACCCCACTCGCGGATTTTGAGGGTGTGACAGATTGGTATCAGAGCCATTGGTTATAGGGAACTAGGTTGCATACACACACTAGACTATAACTGCACAGTTGTTAGTTACTTATCGTTTACTCTCCTTACTGTATACTCATTGGCATACGCAACACGTACTTCGCAGCATGGCATCGTCGTCCAGAAATTTAGGCAAGAGACCTGCACGATCTGATTCACCTCCTACTTCTCCTGTACCGGATAGGGGATTTAACTCGCCTCGACATCCTTATCCTCCTAGCGAGATAGACTGGGATCAGCCTTTCATACCTCCTGAGCTCGATCCTCCGTGTAACTGGGATTTCTACCCCACTTACATAAACCGTATGGCTTATAGAGAACGCGTACCACCAGTAGCACCTACACGACCTAGGACTAGGTCATCAGCCGCCTCTACTTTGCCTACACTTCCTACTTTGAGATAATGCATAGGATTTCCTTAAATATATAATCTTCTGTCACACCCCTAAAAGCGCACCAAAAGGGCACGCTTGTGACGGAGATAATGGAAGTTGGATTATTTCCAACAATTATCAATCAAACAAGTCATGGATACCAAAGTACATTATTAATATACTTTCATAACCAACACACCTCTTCGAATAGCATCATTGATCAACGAATTAGCTAGCCCACTGAGCTCTACATTGTGATAGGGTTTGATGCGGTAACCATGCCTCTGATCTGGGGTGCCAATTCCTGAATATATCTCTCAATCCTGACGTAGGTTGGAGTCACCATCCGAGGTACTAGTCTGGCAAGATCATTGAACCTGGAAGTATAGGCTCTAACTTCCACACATTCCACAGTTCGATTCCAGAATTCAGTCCAAATTTTAGCTTAATGGGCCAATGTCATAGAGTTGGGCCTAGGGTGTTTATCAATAAGATGACCATTGGGCTTGTCATTGTACGAAGTCCTATGCATTGAGCCTAGTCAAGGATTTTTTAAAAGGTGAAACACTAAAATCTATGTTAAAACTAACTAATCATACACTCACGGGCTTTGCCTAAAGTCTAGTAAATTAACATGAATTAGTTCAAAAATATAAATTATCTAATTTATAGGGCATATAATAGCTCGTTGGAAACGTTTTAGCGCATGGAATTTAAAAACGTAAATATTGGTCGACACGCAATTCGAGACAAGATGGATTAGTTGAGACGGGCAAAGGGCCCGAAGGCCCTTGCCCCTCCCTCTTTATGGCCGAGATCCTTAGACAAGGGGGAATTCCCCCTTGTTTCCTTACTTTTGCAAAATTATTCTCCAAGCTACATCCAAATTGCAAACCCTAGCCACCACAACCCAATTCCACTTTGTTCTTCATCATTCCAATCAAAATTCTGCCTCATTGTGTCATTCTATTGAGTTTTGTGATAACCAAGACATTTAAGATCTTATTCTAAGCAAGACTCGTTCATCATCCAATCTCCGGTAAGAAAACTTGTTTCTTGATGCTTCTATTCATCGTCTAGACACAAAATCATCATCAAATATTCTTATGTTCTTTGTTCTGGACATTGGATCATGAAGATCTAGGTGTTACGAGTGTTGGACTCTCTAACCGTTAAACCCTAATTCTTGGACATTGGATATACTAGAATCTATTAAAGTTGGGTTGTAATATTTTGTGACCAGGTAAAAATAGACATCTTGTTATTATAAATCATTTTTGAAAATCATTAAAATTTGTTTCTTGGATGGATAGACATGATGAACGATCAAAACAATGAAACCATTAATTAATACGGTGAATCGGGAGACTAAAATCCAACTAACTGTTTTGAGGACTAAAAATTGGAATAATCCAAGTGTTTGATTAAAGTTTTGTACAATTAGAACATGGAATAAACGTTCTTTATATATTCGGGTTGATAATGGTCAAATATTGAGGTTTGGGATGCAAAGGAACAAGGCTAATGAACTGGACAGCTTGCTGCCAGGAAAATGAGACATTTTGTACAGGACATAACTTATTCATAATAGGTCCAAATGAGGCAAACTTTGTGTCTAAAATCATTTCAATGATTCCTCTAACTAACCCAAGTGGTCTTGTGTGGTTTCGACATCGTTTGGTCCTCCAAACGTGGCAAACAAAACTAAAGGTAAAAACTGATGAATCTGGGCAGCAGATTGGTCTGTATTCATCGAAACATATCTCTCTCATATTTTATCCAATGGAGATTATTTTCTTACTGGAGCTTAATTTAAGGTCTTATCTTCCGAATGATACCTTTTACTCAATGATTCGTTACAGTTTCGATCTCCAAACAATGTTTACAAAACTGGTGCGCAATCAGATATATGTGGTGAAATATTTTGATAAACTTAAAAATAATGTTTGAAACTAAATAATCAAATAAAGGCAAGTTTTGTATTTAAAAGTGGTTAAATGACGTTTTAAAAGAATAAGTTAATAAATTAATATAAAGTGACAATAAAAACCTTGATGGATGTTAAGGACTGGGTTATAAGGATTACAACCGTGTTGGTCATTTTTGTTGTTTAGTCATCCTTTTGTGATTTGTACTTTTAGTGCTTGCTTTGCCTATTGTGGGATTCGGACTATATTTTTCAATGCGAGTTTCATGGCCCCTTTTTAATATATTTTACTTTGGGGAAAAGCATGTTCATGGTTTTGGACTATACCGTGTCTTGAAAATTATTTTTGAACATTGTATGTGGTTTGGGTCATGGTTTGAGTCTAGATATTCATTCATGAGTGTGTACTTGTGCTTGTGCTTGTTCTTTGGCTTGTTCATGGACTTGTTCTTGTGCTTGACTGTAATGGAGAGGTATTTTTAGTACTAAGGGGTTGACACCCCCACCCCTGTCGTCGATATGCTAGTTGAGACTGACTTGCCCTGTGCGTACCCTTGGGTGAATATAATCCGGGTAATTGGACATGGGCTAATTATAACCTTGTGTTGGTATCTTGACTGCTAGGTAGTCTTACTCACATACAACTTTCTGTACATGTTGTACACAGAAAGCTATTTGTACTTTTAAACCTGTGAACTCATCAACGTATGTTGACTTTTTAGGGCATGTCTTTTCAGGTAATGAGGCTTAGGTGCTTGGCTGTGGACTTTAGACAAGACCGCTCCTTTGGAGCAATAGACATTTCATGGGACTTTTGGACTTGTTTTGGACTTGCTTGTTTTGTTGAATGGTAATTGTTGGATTTGTATTTAGGATTGTTTTGGTACTTGTGCTTCTTTATTACTAATTGGAACTTTGGATTATTTATGCATTTATGGTATGACGTTTTGGAATTAACTATACTTGACACGTTTTCCTATGTGTCGGGTGACATCATGACCCATTTACGGATTATACCTTTAGGGATTCTCTTAGACCCCAAATGTGTTATGACTATCCCATCCATCGTATCCTTGTGTTTTTGCTTCTAGCAAGGGTGTGACATCTAATGAGAGAATTGTGCCATCACATCGGCACGCACCACCACCGAAGCTATCATCATGCAAACTATCGCCAACCCTAATGCTGCCTCCACACGCTCCTCAAGGACTGCCACCTACTGCTACGCTACTACCACCCCAGCCTCCACCTTTAGCTTCACTACCTCCAGCTTCTTCTTTCTTTCTCTTATTCTTCGTTCTGAATCACTTTCTCCTCCTCAAATGTCATCATCCTTCCATCCATCACCTGCAACATCTCACTCATCACTCCCACCTTACTCTATAAGGATGAAATCTGGTGCACATAGCGAATGCATCTCGTAGCCAGAGTAACTAAGGTGTGATCAACAGGCTCATCTATCAGTGGAAGGTCTCGACGTGCTAAGGATGACTCACCAACCTCAAAAGTAGAGGGAACACCACCCTCATCAGCCCACTCCTGCAAATGCCCGGACAACTAATCCCATTATCCGACTTGCACCTTAACCCTTTTGGGCTCAGTGTCCTTGTAAGAATCAACAATTATAAGATCGATCTCATAACAATAACACGAAATATTATCATTGTTGAATTAAAAGATTGAAAAAGAAACAAATGTAAATAACTTCTATTTGTATTGCACTCTGATTTTGAAATGATTGCAATAACATTGAAAATCAGGAATTGACAAAAGCTTGCTAATTACATTACAATACTTCTATATATACTAATCTAGAATTCTCACATGAATAATTTGTTCTCGCACGACTTAATGTTTTCGCGCGAGAAGCAAGTTATCGTGTAGTAATTTGGACTTGTCGCTTGTCTTGATCTTCATCATCTTGATTTGATTTCCCGAGCCTCTAGGTTCAACCCTTACAATCTCCCCCTAGGCTCGGTAAATCAATGTGTTTAGAAGTCCACATCATCACTTTGTAACAGCCTCCGTATGCATACATCTTGTTCGTTAAGGCCTTCGTGATCATCTAACCAAACTGTGTTGCTACGAAGTGAATAGATTCATCAGATGCAATTGGACAAGCCTGCAACTTTATCAAATCTTCCTTTCCAAACTTTAGCAAGTCCACAGCATCGATGACACAATATTCTTTATCTACACACTGAATCAACATGTCTCCCGTCTCCTTTTCATAACTCCACCACATTAGCTTGGACAAGCTATTAACTAATATAGGAGCATGAATAAGGATCTTCCTGACATATCTCAGATGCTTATAAACCCTTATCTTCATTGGCTTGTTAGTGTTTGGGCCAATCTGAGTCTCATTTTCAATCACTTTAGATTTTGTAGTTTTGAAGTCCTTAAAGTTGGTTTTACTGTGCCTGCATATCATATTCCTTATCCCATTGGCCTTGTTGTAGTTAATAGGGTTAATGAATGGAACACGACCCATAGCATATAAATCCGATGCTCTGAGTGTATGGAAATCGTGTTTGTCTTGAAAGTACTTGATAGCTCCACACTTTCTTTTAACCACATACATATTCTTCTCCTCATCGTATGCCCAGCTAATGATAGGTTCTGAGTTCCCGTACCTTGTTAAAAGTTTGGAATGTCTTAGCGTATGAATGTAAGCTGGTGGAGGAGGAGCAGCAACTGTTACGTTTCAGACCTGAGGCATAACACTTTGACCGGTAACATTCGCTGTCTCGTCAGTCGTTTGCTGATTGCTCGACTCTCCAATGATTTCACCCTCTTCAATCAATGTATCTAAAAACAAGTCCTTAAGACTGTTTCAAAGTAAATTAGTGTACTCTATTCCTTCATCTAGATCATCAAAATCTCCAAAATCTTCTTCAGTCTCCCCAGCAATAATCTTTTGCTGGAAAGTGTAAATTTCCCTCTCATAAGCTTCTACTACAGCTGGTCTAAAGGTGTATAATCTTTGGTATCATCGGGACTTGGTCCGAAGACATTGTCAGCACCCGATGACCTAGAAACACCAGCTGTAGAACCCATAACACCTCCTTGATTATCACCATCATCACCACCATCATCCTTTTTACTGTCATCTCCTTCATCACCATTATCACCATCACCATCATCATCCTCATCATCATCACTCGAAGCATAATCAACCAAGTCTAAAGCGTTATCATCATCTACTGGATTTGGAATACGAAAGTCATATTCAGGCTCTATAAATGCCTCTCCAGTATAAACCATAGGTTGATCCTTAGTAATCATAGGAATATCATTGATTGGTGACTCTTGATCAACATCAGCAGTCTTTGTTGTCCTTTCTACAACAACAGGATCAACATCATGCTTTGTAGTATCAGCAGGATCTTCAGCAACTATGGGATTAGCAGGTTATTGTCCGCTAGATTCTCCAACTTCAGTGGTCTGTTGCTGTGTAATCTGGAAAGACACAAGTGAAGTGAGATCTTTTAGGTTCTGCTCAAAAATCTGAACATAGCTAAATATGAAGTTTTGCTGATGTTCAAGACCCTTAATCCTCTCATCTTTCTCTATCAACTACCTCTGTAAATCATCAATAAACTGTGTCTTGTCTAACATCTCCCTCTTTAAGTGTTAACTCTTTCTCTAAAGTAACAGATGTAGGTGAACTCGTAGAAGTACTAGCACCTTGTGTATGCGTAGGAGGGGTGTTAAGCAAATCATCCATACCTACTGTCTCCTCAAACCCTTGCTCTCTTGGTGGATAACACATCCTCAGTAGCGGGCATAGGAGATGATGTAACAAATGTAGCAGCCTCACTAACTGTGGCAGGAGTATCAGATACAGGAGCTTCTTCTTTGTCGACATAGTGGTCACTGGGGTCTGACGTTTCCTCAATACACCACGTCCTCTGCCCCTACCACATGGACTGTCTATAGCTCTCCTCGCCATCCTTTTCCTTCTCCCCCTCAGGGACAAAGTCTGCATCACGTTCCTCAGTAGTGCATTTTGCAGGTGTTTCATGCACTCTAGGATATTCCTGAAGAACATAAGGGACATTCCCAATCTGATCACTATCAGTTTTACTTCCCGAATTGAACCATGAGTCTATCTCTACATCTATAGATGTACCCACTATCTGAGAACTACCAGGGGCATCCTGAACTATAACATGAGTCTATCTCTCCATCCCGGTTTCACTTGAGTGGCCACTTCCTCTGTCTCTCGTGCCTCTCCCTGTACAAACCTTCCAAGCTTAGCAAAATGAGATCCGTCCGAAGCATTTCCTCTAGCTCCCATCAAATAAGTGAATATGTCTTTCTTCATTACCATAATAACATAGGTAGGTGAATCAGACACTGCTAACTCAGGATGAGTAGCATTCACTATCAGTTGTAAAAATCTAGGGGTACATGATGAACTTCTTCCCGACGGTAGCAATCACATTCTTATACATCTCTGCACATATGGCCTTGGATATACTGTAAGGTACATCATCAACAAGAGATACTAGCAGGGATCCAATACAGCACTCAAGCTATCCATCCCAGCTTTCAAGTTGCTCGGGCAATGAATCACAACATGAAATAGATACTTCCAGAATGGAGGTAAATATTTCTTCTCCAACAAGGGATATCGGTGACTGTATCCCATCCTGACTAAACATACTTTAGTTAACATCATCATCTATGTTTACAGGTGCATTAGGCTGATCCTTTAACATTAAAACACTGTTGATCACCTCAGCTGTAATCACAATCCTCTTGCCCTTAAGTATGGCAGATATACATGGTTCTCCATCTTCATCTATCTCATTGGCTACAATAAGCCAGAACTGATCAATGACATCAGTGTATATAGTGGGATTGGCTAAGACAACATGATATATCCGAGATGTCTTATGACCATCAATGAGTGATCTAAATAACGCCTTGTCGTCAGGCACTTCTCCAAGATATGGTACGTCATTATGGTTTTTGTTGAAAACCATTGACCATGCCATCTGAAACAATGAACAAAATTGATAAGTAAGAAAACATTTCAGACTTGAAACAAAAATTCACACTTAGAAGATTTTTGAAAATTTTGAAAAATTTAGACTTCTCGCGTGACAACATTAACTACTCGGGCGAAGACATTAAGTTTGGTTTTAACTTTTCGGGCGGCAAGATGAGTTTTCACATGAAAATGACTTTGTCTGAAAGTCAACTTTTCACGCGACAAGTTTACTTTTTATGCGATTAGTTCTGTGCCAATTTGATAGTTCTCGTGTCTATTCAAATTCAACTGACTTTTCGCATGCGAAAAGTCTGTACAATTTCAAATTTGCAATTGATCAATTCTAGAGTGTTTAACCCCTAATACATGTTCATTAGATGTCGCCTAAGTAATTTTTAAGGTTAATCATGTTTAATTTGTCGAATTTGACGTGTATAAGTCCTCCTAAACATTCGGTCACAAAACAAACACATTCAAATCAAAACATCAACATCAGTATATCTTAAAAGTGACATGGGAATCAAAATGCGATCTAAGTGTGTAACACCCTGAATTTTATAAAAAAGGGGGAAAACAAAAGAAAGTATCTAGAAAGAAAAGAATATGGACACAAGTAGAAGGGGGAAAAGTGTAAAAAGTAAAAAATCCATTATTTTAATATAAATAGGAGTATGGCTGCCCACTTAAAGCAAGCTTACTTTTTGGCTCTCGGCTGAAGACGAAGAAGAAGAAGAAATCGTATGTTTAGAGAAAGAAGAAGAGGATCTGCAAAAAGATGAGTTTCTTTAGTACATGTTCGGTTTTAACCGAATTCACAAGCTTTGACTGAAGTTCTTGATTTTTTAGTGCTTGTGTTCGGGAATTTGGAGTTGAATTTGCTGGTGGAAGTGTCTAGTTCAAAGATTTGCTTCAAGGTGAGTTCTTGTACCCCTCTTTTACTGATTTTCAAAGTGTTGGGGCTGTTATGCATGCCAAGTAAACATTTTTAAATGTAACCGTGGGTTTTCTGCTTCTTTGTTCGACTGTGATCTGTTATGGTTAGTTTTAGAGGTTGCTTTTGGGTTAGAGTTGATGTTTTGTGTGTTAAGTGATTTTAGTATGATAGATCTGTGTTAGGAGGTGTTAGAATGGTATTTGGGTGTTGTTTGTAGTATAGAGAACATTTCAGAAAGTTCCCATGCGCCTAACTTATCTCATGCGCCTAAGTGTCCACATGCGCCCAAGGTCATGCGCCCAAATAGTAGTCATGTGCCCAGAAGGTTGTCCAGGCGGCTAAGTGTTAGCCATACTCTTGAATAGTGCCCATGCGCCCATAGATGCCCATGCGTCTAAGCGTTCATGCGCCACCAGCAGTGCCCATGCGCCCCAGCAGTGCCCATGCGCCTAAGCAGGGCTCATGTGCCTGCATAGTTGTAATGCGCCCAGATTGTTTTACTTAGAAAATTTTATGCTCACGCGCCTGAAATGTTTAATCATGCTTCATCTCGGTCTTAGGGTTTTCTGAGGGTTTTAAGAGGTAGATGCTTGACACAGGTTCTGTTATGATATGATGGTTTATGCTTGATGTATGCATGATGATGTGATGAGGATTATGATGTGTATGTGTGTGTGTGTGATGTGTTATCTTTCTTCGTTTAACGGTTTTCAAAGCGTATGTATGATGTTATATTATATGTTATGTATTATGTTATGACTTTACGTGGTATGATGTATGAATGAGCATACGTAAAGTATTATTTAACGAAGTGAAAGGTAACGTTAATGAAAAGTGAAACATAATAAACGAATGAAAGTTTTGCAAGCAGATGAATGGAGGTGCACAACCATTAGGTTGTTAGCTCAACTGTGTGCGGTTTAGCTAACCCGAAGGATGCACACGGGGAGTCTATCCTTGAGATAGACTCGAAGGGAGTCTAATAATGACTTGAAGGGGGTCTAATCCTTGAGATTAACCCGAATGAGATATTGTTGCTCGCCCCGATACTGTGCCAGTCTTTGGACACGAGCCGGGGGTTTGTTTACAGGCCCCGGCACAGTATCAGCTTTCGAGCACGAGTCGGGGGTGTTGAATACGAGATGGGGTCCTTGTCGCGTACTACAGTACTGTATCAGTCTTTGGACACGAGTCGGGGGTTTGTTTACAGGCCCCGACATAGTATCAGCTTTAGAGCATGAGTCGAGGGTATTGCATGAGACAGGATTCGGATGATGATAAGTAATGTAATGAATGAATGAATGAACGAAGATGAAGATAATAAATAAATATTATCAATGTGTACGTATAGTGTGTAATCGCGTATGAATGTGAAGGTTATGTTTTAACGAAAGTAAAGTATTTTATTTACAAAACTAGAACTCACTTAGCGTCGTTGACTTTTTGTATGCATGATAGTTGGCTGGTATATTGTTGATGCTGAGGAGTTGTAGACATGGATGCATAAGCTACTGGGAGCGTTTTGAGGATGGCATCCATATTTTGGCATGTTATTGTATTTTAAATGTAAACAAATGACGTAATGTACTGAATGAAATGTTTTTGTTATTATTAATGATGGTTTTTAAATTCCGCTGCAAAAGTAATGTATGTTTTTGAAATATTTTTATGCAATGACGGTCCAGCTGTAAGTGTCCCGGGAACGGGGCCTTACACAGTGAACACTAGTATCGGATTTAAAATAATTTCTACACATAAAATTTTTGGATTGAAATTTCTGAAAGTTGTCTTGCGAAAAGTGACTTTTCGCTCAACTGTTGAATTTATAGTCTTCTAACTTCTCGCGCAAGAAGTCGGAGTTTTCGCACACAGGAACTTTTCGCTTCTTTTGAACTTTTCGCATGCGAAAAGTTAAATTTTCTTTAATTCTTGAAAAATTGTCAACTTTTCAACTTTTCAAATTTAATTATCCTTTAAGCCATTCGATGTGTTATGAAAATGATTATGTTTAACTAAGTGTTTATTCAAGCAGCCTTAATTTTTAAAAAAAATTTGTAAAATTGAAACAAGCAAAAAAACATATTTAACAAATAGGACAATTTGACACATTATTACTTAACTATTTTTTATAATTTTAAAGTACAGGATCATATTTCTTAGAAATCAATCATTACCGTCATCCAGCATTATTATAAATGAGACTGGTTATGTTAATTGTCAATATATTATGCCATTTTAAACTTAGACTTCAAGTTTTACTTAGACACATAAGCTGTGATATTATCATGTTTTGTTTAAATAATTTGAAATCTGTGAGTTCCACAGTCAAAAATCTTGTAGAACCTTATCCAACTTCAAGAGACTTTCGAGATTTAAAGTCACCCGAATTTGACTTAAACCTTTCACTTCTGATCAATATTTTTTAGAATTATTTTTCTCTAATATGATATCTATTAAGGGTATCACTAGCCTGAGAAACGTTTCTGAACATAGAATATTAATAGGTTTTTGACTTATTAACAGTCGGTCAGACTTATGTTTTTCCATCACAAGACGTTTAGGACTTACATCTCAAGTCGGACTTAAACGCCCCATCTTTTGATTTTTCCTCCTGTGTCAGAACATATTCTCAAAAAAAAAAATTTATCATATAGTATGTATGTCTATAACATATCTTTTATTATTGTTGTAAGGCCCCGATCCCGAAACGCTCACAGTTGGACAAATATAGCACATAAAACATATAATTTACAGTTACAATTTCTAAAACATTACAGTGGAATAATTTTAAACCATTTCTTTATAATTGCTTTTGCAAAATAAAATATTGTAGTTAACTGTTACAAAATATCATAATTTGCATTACATCACAAAAACATTATCATAACATGAAATGGATGCAATCCAAAATAATCCAAGTAGCTGCCCCGTGCCATCCTCAGCAACATTACCTGCCAACTGGAAAACACATAAAAGTCAGCGTTGCTGAGTGAGTTCTAGTTTTATAAAATAAAATACTTTTCTTTCGTTTAAAACCATTTCTTACTTTCATACGCGATCATACAACATACGTACACATAGATAATATCATTCTTATCTTCCATTACCATTCATTACTTCATACCGTCCATTTCCGTCATTAACCTTCCTTCGTTCATTCCTTCCGGATCAATGTCATCAGCTATACCCCAAACGTAGGCACAAAGCGGGTAATGGGCCGAAGACTATAAATAGACCCACATTCATTGCGCACAAAGCCTGGCACCAGTACCGGGGCAAGTGACAAGGATCCCATACATAAGTTTACCCCAAACGTAGGCACAAAGCGGGTACTGGGCCGAAGTCTATAAATCGACCCCCATTCATTACGCACAAAGCTTGGCATCAGTACCGGGGCAAAACTCATCCATTCATTCATTCCTTCTTTCTTTAATGCATGCATTCTTTCATACTTTACGTTCCTCTTTTCATTATCTTTCTACTTTTCATTACATACTACTTTACGTTTATTGATATTAATCATACCACGCAAAGCCACGGAAGATATCATACATAACAAGGAACATAACATAAACATAACAATACCATACATAGCATCATCACATCACATATGACATCATAAAGTTAACTTACATCACCCCTGGGAACCTCCCAAGTCAAAGCCTACACTTTACCTTTTCCCCAAACTTTCAGAAAATAATCTAAGTCTTAGGCGCATGGGCACTAGGCAGATGCATGGCCTTCTGGGCGCATGGGAACACTTAGGCGCATAGGAAAGGTTCTGGGCGCATGACCCAACACTTAGTCATTCTAGGCATTTCTAGGCGCATGGGCACTATGCAGGCGCATGAATGCGTGGGCGCATGGGCAGTTTTGGGCGCATGGACACATAGCCAAATTCAGCCTATACTAGGCGCATTGGATACTATTTGGGCGCATGGGCCAAATCCAGGCGCAAGGGCAACCAACTCAAACTCATAAAATCATAATCAGTCCCAACATCACCAATTCAACATGTTCTAACTTAGTTCTAGCATCTAAGCATCATAATATGAACATGGCATCATCATAACACCAAGAACACCCAAAATCATAACCCACCCACATTCACCCATACACATTTATACAGGTATAAAACCCACATTCATAAAAACATATATACATGCATTTCCAGACTCAAAATCAGTTAAAACATGTAAAAAGGGGGTTCTAGAACTCACTTTATGCAACTTTCATGTAGACTCTTCACACTCGAATGCAAATTTAAGTTCAACCGCCTAGAAACCCACCAAAAACACACACACACACCCGAACACATAAACACACATAAGCATATAACTGAGGCATAGGCCAGTCAAGAACATCTTAAAACAACGAATTCTTACCTTGAATTCGAATTCTCCTTCTTCTTTCTTCAAATTCCAAATTCTGCTCTTCTTCTATCTCTCTCTCGAAAATCCGAATGCAAAAATGTGAAAAGTAACATGGCATGGGCAACCATGTTGCTTTTGTACAAAATTATATTATATTTTGTACTTCGCACACTTTAACCCGTCCATTTGGGTTTTATTACAATTTCTTCTTTTCTTCACTTTTATTCTTAAAAATCCGGGTGTTACAATTTTGCTCATTGGCATCTTTTATTCATATATGGCCTTTTGGATTCTTTTTGCTCCTTTTGTATATTTTTCTCTTTTGTATTTTTGTTTTCATTTGTATATCTATTTTTTATATTTTGATTTTAACATATCTATATAGAATCTGAAAAAAAACTGAATGAGAAAGTAACTGGCTTGAGTATGCCCAGACTGTAACTCTCAGTCTGTTTTAGCATGGAATCAGAGTTATCATAAACCTTGATGAGTTACACACTTCAATCATAGATAGTTACTTTCAGTGCATCACAGAACATAGTGCTTTTCATTTTTGAACGTCAAGCCTATCAAACATAATCCAAGTCAGTTTCTTGTAAGCCTTAGGATGTAACAAATCAAAATCAAGAAATTTACTATCATTTCCTATCTAATCTTGAAAATTTAATTTTCTCAATCTTTGTAAAACAAAATCTTGTTGCACTTTTCTACAAACTATTTACTCCATCTTGAAAATTTAATTTTCTCAATCTTTGTAAAACAAAATCTTGTTGTACTTTTCTACAGACTATTTACTCCCCCTAAGAACAAAATCTTTTTCAAAATATATTCAAATTTTCTCCCCTAAAATTGTGATTATCTAGAAAGAAATAACAATTTTTACTGAAAATAAATAAAAATATTTTGTAAAGGTGTAGGAATAAGTGTTAACCAAAGTTAATCATTCTCAAAGATTGTACTAAAGAGTCAAATTTGGAATGATCAAACGCCTTAGTAAACAAATCAACAATGTTGTCATATGAGGAAACTGATTCCAAATAAATAAGTTTGCGTTCAATCAGTCACAGATAAAATGCATGCGGATGTCGATGTCTTTTGTCTTTGAATGTTTAATTGGATTCTTCACTAAGTTTAAAACTGTAGTGTTATCACATAAAATTTTAGTGTCATAAAAATAAAGGCCATAATCAAAAAGTTGTTATTGAATCCAAACAATCTATGAACAACAACTTCATGCAGCCACATATTTAGCCTCTGCAGTTGATGTGGATACTATCTGCTGCTTCTTACACTGCCATGAAATCAACCTATTGCCAAGAAAGTGACAACCTCCCATAGTAGATTTCCTATCCAAGTTACATCCTGCATAATCACTATTAGTATAAGCATATAAATTGAAATCTGAATTTTTAGGATACCAAAGGCCGAGTGTTGGTTGACCCTTGAGATATTTAAAAATCCGCTTGATAGATTTCATGTGAGATTTCTTCGGATTACTTTGATAACGTGCACACTGACAAACAGGAAACCTGATGTCCGGTCTGCTTGTAGTGAGATACATCAGAGAGCCGATCATTGTGTCACACCCTCAAAATCCGCGTGCGGGGTTTACCGCGAGGCGCGTGACATACCAGGATCTCAGTCATCAGTTACCAAGAAGGACTCTATATGATTAATAAACAAAACCAGAGTTAACGTTAAAAATACTGCGGAAGCGTTTTTAAAACCAGAAAAACCCAAAACAAGTAGTATGTAAAGAGAATGCGCAAAACATACGCGCCCAATCACAATTGTTTAATATGAAAATAATCCCAAATTTGTAAACAAGGCAAATGTAGACAACTCAACAATGCTGACGTGCGTGCTCCTAGGCAACTGGCAACCTTAACCTGAGAATAGCATACTAAACAAGTCAACACATGGTTGGTGAGTTCAAGAGTTTGCGTTAAAATATAAACCAATCAACAGTTTCCAGAGCATAAGTAGTGTATTGCAATAGATAGCTAGTCTATTAACATAAAAATATTAAACATAGTGATTTCGCGATTGAAGCTGACTGTGATAGTTTGTGCCTCCCGTCACGACTTACCAGGTCGTGAGGAATATATGTTAGGACAAAATTGCACCCGTTTGACCTCGAGTCGCACAGGTGGGGCTCGTCAAACCCAGTAGTACTACCCAAAATTTCCCCGCTAGTCAATATTAACAATCCAAAGTGTGAGGACTTTCCATGGTAAACAACACTATATCAATATTATACACACTCATATATAAAAGCATTTGTGATCAACAGTATGCTATCTCCCCCAAAAGAGATTATGTAAAATGAGTGGGGCAAGAACTCACCTGATGCGCGCAAGAATTAACTTAGAGCTTACTTGAAAGAAAGAGGGGAAAAACAACCTTCAAAGGTCACCTAGAACACATCAGTACATAAGTACGTGTACACAGAATCAATATAAAACCCTAAGTGCTTTACAACCCAAAGAACTCAAGGTTTTAGAAAAAAAAGACACATTTGACCCAGTTGACCCGTTTGACCCGTTGGTGACATTATAGGTGATAATTCGTTAAACTAACACAACAGCATATCATACATGATCAACATACAACTTGATTACATATAGCACTTCATTAACCACATGTACTACCTAGTCATCATACAACTAGATATCATACAAGTCATGCGAACTCAACTATTATCTTGCTCATAACATCTAAAATGTTCATTCTTAATCAATCATCAATCCACAAAAGTCCTAGCTTACCTATATGACTCATACCATGATTTTTCCACAAACAGGCCAAAACAGGTAACAAACCAAATCAACATTCATATAACCTAAACAACACATTTAATCACCTTAGAAACCATCCATGAACACACTAGCATGGTCCTACTATCCCAAACATACCCAAATCATCACATTTAAGAGATTTCACAATTAAAGTTTCCCTTTTGGGAAAGTTCATCCCAAATTCATCAAACTCACACTACATTCATGAATTCATCAATTATATACCAACCCAAATTCATGACAACATTTAAACATGATCAACAACATCTCATTTTCATGATTCATCAACTTTCATACCCAAAAGTTACTATCTTTAGTAAGGTATGAACTACAACATGCATTCTTGAATTCCTAACATTCATATCAACCATCTAGCATCTAATCATCATCATAAGCATATCCATAACACCAATTCATCATCAATTCAACATTTCATGCAAAATAAAGTTACTATTCTTAGTAACCTATGAACCATGAATCAAAATCGATGTTTTCTTGCAAAATCAACGTTAACTAATATGCATACAACCTAACTAACATATTAACATCAACAAACAACCAACAACTAACATCCAATTTTAGATTTTCGAATTAGGGTTTCGGCCCTAATGTAAATCCCATAAGAACTTGTAAAAATCCAACCTTTATTGCATACTTGACGTTAATTAACATGTAATCTACCTAACAAACACATTACACAACAACAAGCATCAATCGACCATCAATTGCATTTTCGAATGGAACTTTCGGCCAACATGAAAAATCATCAAAAACATGTAAAAATCTAACCTTTAAACGTGTAATGGACAAGATTTGATGTTTCTAACGTGTTGTAATGCTTGTAATCGATCAAAACCGAAGCTTTCTTGCTTGTTCTTGCTGAAATTCGAAGTGTGTGTGTGTGTTTTGGGTGATCGCGGCCGAAAGAGGGTGTGGGGGCTAGGGTTGGGATTTTTTTTTATTAATTTATGGTAATTACCCCTTAAACCCTCATAATTTGTATTTTATAAAAACTAGACTTTTAAATACTTTCTAAAAGGTTTTAACTTAATACTACAAACATTATTAACCAACAATAATAATCATATGTATTATTTTCATAGCCACAAAAATACACGAATTAAATATACACGTTCCACGTTACGCGATAAAATTCACAACTAGCATTTAAATCACGTAAACACATAAGCACAACTTGATAATCACGTAACCAGTTAAATTATAATTAGTTTATCATTATTAATTTTTATTAAGTCACCAACGTTCAACGACAACTAGTGTGTGCTCCCGACACGTGTATGCAAGACTTAACGGAACTAACGGAGTTTGGTAACGGAAAATTACCGGATGTCACATTATCCTCATGTTGAAAGAATTTTCGTCCCGAAAATTGCGTTACATGGTGAGTGTTCCATCACTGGTCTACTGCATTGGCACAAGGAAATCGAAATTGTGTGAGTTTTGGATGAGTTGTCACATCATCCCCATGTTGAAAGAAATTTCGTCTCGAAATTTAATCAGTACCTTCGCCGGCTGGCATCGTCCTTTCGAATAGCTGAGGGTACTTAAGCTTCATTTGGTCTTCACATTCCCAGTGAATTCTGGTCCACGTCTCGAGTTCCATCGAACTTTGACAATGGGTATCTTGCTTTGCTTAAGTGTCTTCACCTCATGATCCATCACTTCGACAGTTCCTCAATGAAGCTAACTGTTCGTCTACTTGAACTTCTTCCGGTGGTACGACCATCGTTTCATCCGTTAAACTTTTCTTTAGATTTGAAACATGGAATACATCATGGATTCCACTCAATGATCAGGGTAAGGCTAGTCAATAGGCAACTGGACCAATTCTTTCCACTATCTCAAATGGTCCAACGTATCTCAGATTTAGCTTTCCTCGCTTACCAACCGAACTACGCCTTTCCATGGTGAGACCTTTAATAAAACCTTGTCACCTATCTGAAATTCTAAGGTTTCCGTCGCTTGTCAGCATAGCTTTTCTGTCTGTCTCGCGCTGCAGCCATGCGGTTTATTCTAGACAATCTTCTCAGTGGTCTCGTGTACTAATTCAGGACCCGTTAATTTACTATCACCAATTTCAGCCCAGCAAACTGGTGATCTACACTTTCTCCCATACAATTTCAAAAGGTGTTGCCTTTATGCTAGTGTGATAACTGTTGTTGTAAGAAAATTCCACCAATGGTAGGTGAACTCCCAGTTTTCTACTCACGCGTTAGCAACTACATTTGCTTTTCCCGGATGATACTTGATAGCACAATCATAGTCATTCAATAACTCTACCCAGCGCCTTTGCCTCATGTGCAATTCCTTTTGCTCAAAGATGTGCTGGAGACTCTTGTGATCAGTGTAATAGTGCATTTGGTACCGTACAAGTAATGTCTCCAGATCTTTAAGGCAAAAACTACTGCACCCAGTTCCATGTCATGGGTGGTATAGTTCTTCTCATGAATCTTCAACTGTCTAGAGGCGTAAGCTATCACCTTATCCCGCTGCATCAGACGCATCCAAGTCCTTGAATAGACGCATCGCAGTAGACTACGAAGTCATCACTACCATCCGGTAACGCTAATATTGGTGCGCTACACAATTTATGTTTCAGCAACTGAAAAGCAGATTCTGACTCTCACCCCATTTGTACGTCGTTCCCTTGTGAGTCAAGGCTGTGAGAGGTTGTGCAATCTTAGACCTTCAATGAATCGTCGATAATATCCCGCTAATCCATGGAATTGTCGTATCTCACTTGGTGTCTTAGGAACAGACCAATTCTTTATCGCTTCAATCTTAGCAATCAACATGTATTCCCTTCTCGTTGACAATATGACCCAAGAATTGTACCTCACGTATCCAGAAATCACACTTAGAAAACTTTGCGTATACAGTTGTTCCTTTCTAAGTAATTCTAAGATTAACGTAAGTGCTTCTCATGTTCTTCCTCGGTCCTTGAGTATATCAGTATGCCATCAATAAAGACGATAACAAACTGATCAAGATAGGGTTTGCACACGCGATTCATGAGGTCCATGAATACTGCTGGTGCATTCGTCAACCCAAATGGCATGACCAAAATTCATAGTGACCATATCGTGTACGGAAGGCAGTTTTCGAGATGTCCTCTTCTCATACTCTCAGCTGATGATACCCAGACCTCAGATCATCTTAGAGTAATAGCTTGATCCTTGCAGTTGATCAAACAAATCATCGATACGAGGTAAGGGATATCTATTCTTGATAGTAACCTTGTTCAGTTCTCTATAGTCAATGCCATTCGAAATGTACCATCCTTCTTCTTCACAAATAGAACTGGCGCTCCCCAGGGTGACGAACTCGGTCGGATGAACCCTTTATCCAACAACTCTTGTAGTTGGGCAGATAATTCCTGCAGTTCGTTCGGAGCTAACCGGTACGGTGCTCTCGCAATTGGAGCGGCTCCTGGAGTCAACTCAATCTGGAATTCAACTTGACGATGAGGCGGTAATCCATGCAGGTCTTTCGGAAACACCTCGGGAAACTCACGAACTACGGGGATATCCTCTATCTTCTTTTCCTCAGTTCGTTTATCTGTGACGAGTGCTAATATGGCAGTTGACCCTTTCGTAACAAACTTCTGTGCTTCATAAACAAGATGATGCCTATCACCGCACCACTCCTATCACCTCTGACCGTAAGGACTCTTCACCAATGGGAATCCGTATGATCTTCTCGTGGCATATGACTTCCGCTTGTTTATCGGAAAGCCAATCCATGCCTACTACCACATCGAAACTTCCTAGTGTAACAGGCATGAGATCTATGGTGAATGTATGACCAGCAAGCTCTATCTTGCAGTCTCTAAGAATATGCGTTACGTGAATCTGTGCGCCGTTAGCTAACTCTACGGTGTATTTAGATTCTAAGGTTGAGGGCATATCACTTAAAAGACTACAGAACCTAGTGGACATGAAAATCTATCGGCTCCGGTATCGAATAATACGGTAGCGAAACAAGCATTAACCGAAAATTTACCAGTTACTGTTGTAGGATCGTTTAGAGCCTCACCTGAGCCAATGACGAAGGCTCTTCCTTTGGCTCCATTGTTGTTATTGCCTCCATTGTTGTTGCCATTACCATTGTTGTTGTTATTGTTGTTGCCATTGTTATTATTGCTGGTGTTTCCATTGTTGTTGTTGCCATTACCATTCTCTTAAGCTGGGGACAGTTGCGTCTGTAATGGCCTTCTTTTCCGCACTCAAAACAACCTTTCGGAGTTTCTTGTGATTGTTGAGGCTTCTTCATCAGTTCACCCCGGCAGTCTTTGGCCGCATGCCCAACTTACCACGCGTTGGCATCGAAAGTGTCACCACCTGCTGGTGGATGGTAGTTGCATCGATTGCACTTGACTTTTCCCCACATAGCCTCCTTGTCCCGCGATGCGAGGATGGCTGATTGGAATTTCGGTTGTTATCAAACCTCCTTGTTGCTGATGCTGCTGAGTGTGCTAGTGTTGTGCTGATGTTGCTGAGATTGGTTGTTTGACACGATCCCTTTTTATTGCCAGAGTTGTCCCAGTTGCGTTTATTGTCAGGCACGCTTGCCATAGCGCCCTGTTTGGGTAGTAGCTTTCCCTGCTCACTGCTGGTCAGTAAGCTTGTGAGCCAATCGAATAACCTGCTGGATAGTGGTGAGGTTCACAACAGTCACCATGCTTTGTATCTCCGAAACAAGCCACGCTGATAAAGCTCAATTCATTTGATCGGCGGATTGATCATGCCTGGGCAAAGCGTGCCAAATCGTGAGACCTCATGGTGTAAACCTCGATCTCAGATCCTTCCATCTTTAATTGCTGGAAAGCCTCCAACTTCTGGACTTCATCCAGTTCTTCCTCCGGATCTTCTTCTGGTTCTTCCCATAGGGTCTTCCCCAAAGGTGCAGGGGCTTCAGCAATATGAAGTGCTGCTAGCTATGCCTCTAAATCAGCAACCTATCATCGACACTATGTTATGGTGATCCTGTGCGTCCATGCGCCCACTAAGTGCTACCACGTTGCCTGCCAGGGTATGATGTCCACCAATGGCCATCGAGAGTCGCTCCTGAAGCGTCTCTACCTGGAAAACGCAACTGACGCATCTCAGATCGTAATGCAGAGTTCTCATCAGTGAGTCCTCTAATCCGCTGTCGCTCTGTGTCCAGTGTGGCTACTAGGGTTGCAAACGCCTGCTCCAGAGGATGCTCAGGTAGGAAGTGTAGGAAAAGTAGAGGCGGTCGATGACCTAGTCCTAGTCGTGTAGGAGCTACTGGTGGTACGTGCTCTTATATGCATACGGTTAATATAGGTGGGGTAGAAATCCCAGTCCGCGGGTGGATCGAGCTCAGGAGGTATGAAAGGCTGATCCCAGTCTATCTCGCTAGGAGGATAAGGATGTCAGGGCCAGTTAAATCCCCTATCCGGTATGGGAGTAGTAGGAGGTGACTCAAATCGTGCAGGTCTCTTACCTAAATTCCTGGACGACGATGCCATGCTGCGAAGTACGTGTTGCGTATGCCAATGAGTATGCAGTAAGGAGAGTAAGCAATGAGTAACTGACAACTGTGCGGTTATAGTCTAGTGTGTGTATGAAACCTAGTTCCCTATAACCAATGGCTCTGATACCAATCTGTCACACCCTCAAAATCCGCGTGCGGGGTTTTACCGCGAGGCGCGTGACATACCAGGATCTCAGTCATTAGTTACCAAGAACGACTCTATATGATTAATAAACAAAACCAGAGTTAACGTTTAAAATACTGCGGAAGCGTTTTTAAACCAGAAAACCCAAAACAAGTAGTATGTAAAGAGAATGCGCAAAACATACGCGCCCCAATCACAATTGTTAATATGAAAATAATCCCAAATTTGTAAACAAGGCAAATGTAGACAAATCAACAATGCTGACGTGCGTGCTCCTAGGCAACTGGACCTTAACCTGAGAATAGCATACTAAACAAGTCAACACAAGGTTGGTGAGTTCAAGAGTTTGCGTTAAAATATAAACATCAACAGTTTCCAGAGCATAAGTAGTGTATTGCAATAGATAGCTAGTCTATTAACATAAAAATATTAAACAGAGTGATTTCGCGATTAAAGCTGACTGTGATAGTTTGTGCCTCCCGTCACGACTTACCAGGTCGTGACGAATATATGTTAGGACAAAATTGCACCCGTTTGACCTCGAGTCGCACAGGTGAGGCTCGTCAAACCCAGTAGTACTAGCCAAAACTTCCCCGCTAGTCAATATCAATATTATACACACTCATATAAAAAGCGTTTGTGATCAATAGTATGCTATCTCCCCAAAAAAGATTATGTAAAATGAGTGGGGCAAGAACTCACCTGATGCGTGCAAGAATTAACTTAGAGCTTAACTTGAAAGAAAGAGGGGAAAGACAACTTCAAAGGTCACCTAGAACACATGAGTACATAAGTACGTGTACACAGAATCAATATGAAACCCTAAGGCTTTACAACCCAAAGAACTCAAGGTTTTAGAAAGACAAGACACATTTGACCCAGTTGACCCGTTGGTGAAATAGATGTGATAATTCGTTAAAACTAACACAACAGCAGATCATACATGATCAACATACAACTTGATTACATATAGCACTGCATTAACCACATGTACTACCTAGGTCATCATACAACTAGATATCATACAAGTCATGCAAATCTCAACTATTATCTTGCTCATAACATCTAAAATGTTCATTCTTAATCAATCATCAATCCACAAAAGTCCTAGCTTACCTATATGACTCATACCATGATTTTTCCACAAACAGGCCAAACAGGTAACAAACCAAATCAACATTCATATAACCTAAACAACACATTTAATCACCTTAGAAAACCATCCATGAACACACTAGCACGGTCCTACTGTCCCAAACATACCCAATCATCCATTTAAGAGATTTCACAATTAAAGTTTCCCTTTTGGGAAAGTTCATCCCAAATTCATCAAACTCACACTACATTCATGAATTCATTAATTATATACCAACCAAATCCATGACAACATTTAAACATGATCAACAACATCTCATTATCATGATTCATCAACTTCATACCCAAAAGTTACTATCTTTAGTAAGGTATGAACTACAACATGCATTCTTGAATTCCTAACATTCATATCAACCATCTAGCATCTAATCATCATCATAACCATATCCATAACACCAATTCATCATCAATTCAACATTTCATGCAAAATAAAGTTACTATTCTTAGTAACCTATGAACCATGAATCAAAATCGAAGTTTCTTGCTAAATCAACGTAACTATATGCATACAACCTAACTAACATATTAACATCAACAAACAACCAACAACTAACATCCAATTTCAGATTTTCGAATTAGGGTTTCGGCCCTAATGTAAATCCCATAAGAACTTGTAAAAATCCAACCTTTATTGCATACTTGACGTTAATAACATGTAATCTACCTAACAAACACATTAACAACAACAAACAAGCATCAATCGACCATTAATTGCAGATTTCGAATGGAACTTTCGGCCAACATGAAAAATCATCAAAAACATGTAAAAATCTAACCTTTAAACGTGTAATGGACAAGATTTGATGTTTCTAACGTGTTGTAATGCTTGTAATCGATCAAAACCGAAGCTTTCTTGCTTGTTCTTGCTGAAATGGAAGTGTGTGTGTGTGTGTTTTGGGTGATCGCGGCCGAAAGAGGGTGTGGGGGCTAGGGTTGGGATTTTTGTTTATAATTTATGGTAATTACCCCTTAACACCTCATAATTTGTATTTTATAAAAACTATACTTTTAAATACTTTCTAAAAGGTTTTAACTTAATACTACAAACATTATTAACCAACAATAATAATCATATGTATTATTTTCAATAGCCACAAAAATACACGAATTAAATATACACGTTTCCACGTTACGCGATAAATTCACAACTAGCATTTAAATCACGTTAACACATAAGCACAACTTGATAATCACGTAACCAGTTAAATTATAATTAGTTTATCATTATTAATTATTATTAAGTCACCAACGTTCAACGACAACTAGTGTGTGCTCCCGACACGTGTATGCAAGACTTAACGGAACTAACGGAGTTTGGTAACGGAAAATTACCGGATGTCAACATTGATCGATGCATATGCTGATCAACGTCTTCTCCTGTGAGATCAAGAGTCAAAGTGGGATGAGAAGACATAGGAGTAGTGGCTATCATGCAGTCTTGAAATTTGTATTTGTCTAGGATACTATGAAAATGTTTTTCTTGATGTATTAGTATTCCCTTATCATCTTGTTTAACTTGGAGTCCCAAGAAAAAACAACATTTCCAAGAGAACTCATCTCAAATTTCTTCTTCATGACCGCTTCAAATTCTTGCACAAATTTTCATTTGTAGAGACAAAGATAATATCGTCGACATAAACATGAAAGAGAATAAGATCATCACCGGTCTTCCGTAGGAATAAAGTTTGATCAATTGCACCCCATGTATAACCATTTGCAAGCAAATGTTTGATGAAGGGGCACACCAAGCTCGAGGTGCTTGATGTAAGCCATAAAGTGCTTTGTCTAACTTGTAAACATATTCAGGATGATCCAGATCTTCAAAACCTTATGGTTGATAGACATATGTTTCTTCTTCATTTCTCCATACAAGAATGCAGTTTTGACATCCATCTGATATACTTGTGAAGTTCTTGTAAGAAGCATATGCCAGAAAGATGTGTATAGCTTCTAGTCATGCAACAGGAGTGTATACTTCTTCATAATCAATTAACAACAAGTCTATCCTTGTTGCAGACAAACACATCTTTTACATCCATTTTGTTCTTAAAAATCCATTTTGTACCGATTGGCAACTTACCTTTGATAGTTCACACAAATGCCATACATTTAGCTTCTTGAATTGCATCAGTTCATCCTGCATGGCCTCTACCCAATAGTTTTCTTTTAATGCCATCTCAATATTCTTTGGCAAAATTGAGAAATAAAACATGAATACAAACATGTATTTATTATGCCCGATTGGCTTCAATTTGGATTCCCTGTGATAATGGACCAATGATTGCTTCTGTTGGATGTTTTTTTTGAATTCTCAGCTGTGGAATAGCATCTTCAGAAATAACATCACTAAGTTAGACATGTGACCAACTGGTTCTTCAGCAGTGTTCCTCCTTCAAGTTTATTAGACAATATCTTCATCTTGATTATCATTGTCGACAGAGAGATCTTCGAATGGTACTGAATCATATCAATTGGATCAACTTGAGTAGAAGAAGAAATCTGATCAGAAACCTGTGGAGCTTGTTTAACTACAGGATCTAAACGAGATAAGTCAGATTCATAAATAGAAAGTGCAGCAGCTGTAACATTTGAAGAAGAAGGTATGTTTGAAGATATTCTAGTTGCTTGAGAAGGAATAGATCCAAGCTAACAAGAAGACATTATTTACAGAAGCCCAAGAAGACAGAAAAAGACCAAGTATAGACTACCCACATTTGTTAATGCGGATAAACGTGTGAACAAATGCTAACAAGTGTTTGTTCACCGCATTAACGAATGCGGATGAAGACAAGAAATGTTGAATAAGAAGTGTTCACCTGCATTTGTCCATGCGAATGAACTAAAGAAATGCTGACAAGAAGTGTTCACCCGTATTAATTTATGCGGATGAACAAAAGGAAATGCGGCCAAGACTTGTTCATCAGCATAAACTAATGTGGGTGAGCAAACACATGCTGATCAAATGCTGCGGCCAAGACTTGTTCATCCGCATAAACTAATGCGGGTGAGCAAACACATGCTGATCAAATGCTGCTGACAAGACTTGTTCACCCGCATAAACTAATGCAGATGAACTAAGTTAATGCTGATCATAAGACAACTAATGCTGATGAAGACTTGTTCATCCGCATGAACTAATGCGAATGAACAACTTACAATGTTTTTTTCTTATTTTGTACTTAGACAACATTCTCTTGTATAGATCAGGGTTAGTTTAGTCTTTTGTACAGATTATGTGTATGCTATAAATAGGGCTTCATACCCTAACTTTGTATGTTTTTGGTCTTCAACAGTTATAACATCAATATTATACATCTGTGACTTCTGTGTTCATGTACTGCATTTACTCAAACATTTATTTCAGGTTCATTTGTTCTGTAATATAGTGATTCCGCAACTAATTACGGACTCAGTCTGCATATTTGATCCTAGGTTGAGTCACATCAACCGAGAATATCATTCTCAAACCCAGTCAATTGGTATCAGAGCCTTGCTCTTGAATTCATCACAGAATCTTCTCAGATTTTGTGTGAAAATCGATTGAACTGTAGACTGAGTTGTTTATGAGCAAGATCTATACTTCTGATAAACATACACACTGAAATCGAACACCAAAAAGTGGTAACAATATAGATTTGTTGTTGACGAACCTTCACTCACACAAACAACAAATCTTAGAACTCCTTTGTGCTAACAGATCTGAACTTAACAGATCTGGTAAAGACTATGAACAGAAAATTCAGAGAACAACTCACTGCTCGAACTTAAAATCAACTTAAAACCTTACTTAACCAAGTTAAAATCAGTTTATTAACATGGACTCACACAATCTTTCTGCAATTGGGCATGCTTCTAAAACCTCCTATGCTTAAACACAAATCTGAGTTTAAGCAGTGGAAATTCGTTTTAGAAACTACATTACAGGTGTAGATCCTGACTACTGGATATCTATTTGCAAAGGTCCCTACATTCCACTGTCTCTAAATGCTGATCAAGCTGCTCAGTACAAAACTACAAGAATCCCCATTGAGGATCTCAATTTAACTCTCGATGATGAAGAATATAAGAAAATCAAGATTGATCTTAGAGCTTATTCCATCCTTACACAAGCACTAAAAATGATGTTCTGAAAATATTAGAAAAATATGGAACAGCTAAAGGGGGTGGGGATGCTCTACAGATCATGTGCGAAGGAAGTAGTGAAGTGACTGAAATTAACAAAGATAAACTGATAAACCAATATGAAACTTTTCATCACACCAAAGGAGAGTCAATCTCAAGACAACTTCATAGATTTGTTCTACTTGTAAATGATCTTGAAATCATGGGGGTCACTTACAAAGAAAAATAATTGAACAAGAAAATGCTACACAGTTTACTGAAAGCTGGAAACAAAATGTCACTATGTTAAAGAATACCCTTGATTTGGAGAGTACAAGCTAAGATATCATGATTGCCAAAATTGAGGCTTTGGAGTTGGATGAAAGGAGTAGAAATCTCAGTGGACCAAAGTCATTAAGGCTTACAAATTTCCATTAGAAACTCATTCTGTTGAAATGCATTTGTGATTGATGAAGATGACTTTCTCTCAACTTGTGACCATTCAAAGACAACTGGATTCTGTGCTGCTCAACAACATAAACCCTCATCTTCTGCTCAGCCCACAACAACACCCTACAGTATACCCAATGATCAAAGATCTGAAGAATAGAAGGCTACTTACAATGCCTTTGTTGCTAGCTGTGAAGCCTATCTTGGGGGGAGACTCACATCAGCACACTTGATTCAAGAGGATCTGGAAGAGATGGATCCTGATGATGTTGAAGAATGGATTTACAATGGCAGATGGCCATGATTGCCATGAGAGCAAAGAAGTTCTTTCATAAAGGGAAGAAACTAAGTCTTGATGAGAATACCAAGCTGGGGTATGACAAATCCAAGGTTTTAACTGTGGAATGACTGGTCATTTCTCTCGAGAATGTAAATCTCCTAGGAGAAGCAACACCAACTTTCAAAGACCCACACATGGCCAGCATTCATCTCCACACAATACCAACTTTCAATCAAGCAACACTCATTTACACCAGCAGCAGAATTAGCAACAACCAATTCAGCAAAGACAACCTCTGCTGACTCATCAATCTCAAGGAAGTAATCAACAAACTTTCAAAGCACTTGTCATCAGACAAGATGGAGTTTGTGATTGGAGCTTGTATGCTGAGGAAGTCCAACCATAGTTTCAAAATCATGCACTTATGGCACATATCAATGATGGACCAACTCCAATGCCATCTGAGGTAAAATCCAATCTATGTTCTGAAAAATGTGTTCTAGAAGTACAGGGGTACAGGGAACATAATCACAAATTGGCTAATAAAATAAGAGAAGAAAAGGTGAAATCAGAGATGTTAAAACAAGAAATGAGAATTTATGAAGTTAAAATCAAATCTCTGTTGTCTGACATGGAAACACTCATGGTGAAAAGTACACACTTGTGGCTGAAAATGAGAGGTTAACTAAATGTTGACCAAATAAAAGCTAAGCAATCAGCTACTGAAATGAAACTTGAAAAGTTTCAGCTCTCATCTGTCAAGCTGCAAGAGTTACTTGTGTCTCAAAAGGGGGCTAAAGATATGACTGGGATAGGATACAAAACTTGTCCTCCTCCACTAATGATAACTACACTGTTATGCCTGAGTCACTTACACAATCAGATACAAAAGAATCTAAAATTATTGAAACCAAATCAATATTTCTCCAACAACAAATCCTCAAAACAAACCAGGTGTTTACATTGAAACTGATGAGGATAAAATAGATTGGGTCATCCTATCAAAATCAAAGAGTGCTCAGACAAACCTGTGGTTATCAAGAAACCAAAGAGCCCAGTCAAATCAATTGTGCCTTTTGTAAAATTTGTTCCTCAAAATCTTAAAGTGAATCACACTACTGAATGCTCAGTGAAACCATCTGCTGAAAGTAGATCTAATTATGAGATCATATCTCCTAAAAATTCAAGCAAATCAGACAGGGTTTCATTGAACTTCAAGGATAAAACCAAAGTTCCCTTAGTTAGCCAAAGGAAAAACCACTTTTGTTCAAAAATCTAAAGTGAAATCTGATTCACCATTTTCATCAAATATCAAACAAGGAAGTGGGTTTGATATCTTTAACAAAGAACAGGTATAACAATTCGATAGGGAAATAAGGGAATACAGAAAGAAGCATCATCAGTCCACAAAAACAAAGCAAGTCAGAATTGTGAAACAATCTGTTGGCACCCCAAAGACTGATATGACTTCTGTTTCAAAATTAAAGGACAATCAAATGTATTGTGAATTCTGTGATATGACCAATCATAATACAGATGAGTGCTACTTCACTGAGTACTGCTCTATCTGTGACATGAACAATCACTCAATGAAAAACTATCATTTTAACAAATATTATTCATTGTGTGATATGACCAATCACAATACAATTGATTGTTACTTTAATAAAAAAGGATTGAAAAGTTCACAAAACAAGCCCATTTCATCAGTTCCAACTGACAAGGTTAGATCCAAAAGTCAACAACCTGAACAAATCACTGAAATCTCATCAAAATATAAAATCAAAGTGATTAATGACAAGCAAAAATCTGTTCAACCTTTACATAAAAATCAAAAGGAAAGGTTTGTATACTCTTCTGACACATCAGATGGAATTGATGAAATCAAACTTCAAAGAAGTAATAGAAAAGGGCTGAAATCATCCTCTTCTAAAATTTAAACAAGAGGAAAATACCAAGAGGTAACAGTGATTGATGCAAAGGGACAACCCAAGACCATTATGGCTTGGGTTCCTCATTCTAACTAGTTCTTTTTGTGCTTGTAGGGTCATTCATACAGGTCCAATAGCTTATGGTACGTGGACAGTGGATGCTCCCGACACATGACTGGAGACAGCTCCTCCTTCATGACTTCAAGCATGTTCAAGGAACTACTGTAGCATTTGGAGGAGATTCACAAGGTGGTAGAATTACTAGAGAAGGTTCTGTGATAAATGGACTGCTGAGCTTTGATAAAGTGAACTACTGTGAGCAACTGAACTTCAATCTGCTCACGTGTCTCAGATCTGTGACAAGAAATATTCCACTCACTTCACAGACTCTCATTGCTACATTTTGAAACCTGGATTTTCCATTCCTGAAGAATGGGTTGTCTTGAAGACACCGAGGAAGAATAATACATACGTCTTGAACCTTAATTCTGCTCATCCGTCTGAAGAGACATGTCTTTTGTCTAAAGCATCTATTGACGAGTCACAACTTTGGCATAGATGTTTAGAACGCACGAACTTTAAAAACATGAACAGATTGGTCAAAGGAAACCATGTAATTGGTTTGCCTTATAAAGAATTTCATTTTGTTGATCACTGTACTGCATGTCTTAAAGGAAAACAGCATAAATCCTCATATAAGCCAAAGCTTATGAACACAAACAATTCTCCTTTGAAGTTACTTCATATGGATCTCTTCGGTCCAACTCATGTCATGAGTATTGGAAAGAAGCACTATTGTTTGGTGATCACAGATGACTTTACACAATTTACATGGGTCTTCTTTTTACTTCATAAAAACGAGGCGTCCCAAATAATAAAAGATTTTATCACAAAAATAGAAAATCAATTGATTTAAAAGTAAAATCAATCAGAAGTGATAACGGGACAGAATTCAAAAATGAGGATCTTAGTTCATTTTGCACACACAAAGGCATTGTTCATCAATTCAGTGCACCTCGGACTCCACAACAAAATGGAGTGGCTGAAAGGAGGAATAGAACTCTAATTGAAGCAGCACGAACAATGCTGGCAGATGCAAAACTGCCCATTACATTTTGGGCAGAAGCTGTCAACACTACATGCTTTGTGCAAAATCAAACTCTGATAATTAAAGAACACAATAAAACTCCTTATGAACATCTTTTTCACAGAAAACCTTTATTGGATTTTTGAAGTCATTTGGATGTCCGGTCTAATATTGAACACTAGATACCATTTAGGAAAGTTTGCTCCTAAGTCTGACGAGGGATTCGTTATGGGATATTCATCTGTTTCAAAGGCTTTTCGGGTGTTTAATCCTAGATTAAACATCATTGATGAATCCATAAACATTCAATTCAATGAGCACTCTTTCCCAAATCATCAATCGGTCCTGACTGGTTGTTTGATATTGACTCGTTTACAAGATCTTTTGATCAGTTTAACTTGTCAATGCAGGATCCTCTGGCTCAGTGGATAGAAGAACTGATTTTCCTATGATTCCACCTTCTTCTGATAATCAACGTAATGAGGAAGTGCCACTACAAGCTGATCCTGTGAGACCAGTTATCAACATCAAAGTATTTCAACTGAGGCTGATCATAGCTAAATGCCTTCTCCTTCAGCTGAGCCATCAACTGAAGTGAGAAACCTGAACCAGCTTGTGCACCAGTTGAAAACAACAGAAACACTAATGATGAAAGTATCGAAAGTGCTGCTGAAGCTGAATATGCTGAACCTTTTGATTACTTTCATCATTCTCCTACAACTCCACCACCAGATGCCTCTCACCAAGATGATCTGAATGTCTCCAATCTTGATGTGTCTATTGCTGGTGATTTGATTCCAATTACCAGGACACACAAAAATCATCTAGTGTCCAACATTATTGGTGATTTAGACGAGTGGGTGACACGAAGCAAGTCAAGTATTGCAAACATCTATTGTTTTCTTGATTTCTGTGTCAAACTGTACCCAAAAACATTAAAGAGGCTCTTCAAGACAATAGCTGGATTGAGGCAATGCAGGAAGAATTTCTACAATTCAAGAAACAAGAAGTATGGCAACTGGTGGATCTTCCTGAAGGTCAATACCCTATCAGCACTAGATGGCTATACAGAAACAAGACTGATGACATAGGGATCGTCATCAGAAACAAAGCAAGGTTGATAGCACAAGGCTATACACAAGAAGAAGGAATAGATTATGATGAGGTGTTTTCTCCTGTTGCAAGACTAGAAGCCATACGACTCTTTCTTGCATACTCTGCATCCATGAAATTCACAGTTTATCAAATGGATGTAAAGTGTGCATTTTTGTGTGGAAAGATCTCTGAAAAAGTCTACGTAGGTCAACCTCCAAGCTTGAGGATCCTGATTTCCCTCACAGGGTATACAAGCTTGATAAAGCTTTGTATGGCTTACATCAAGCCCCTCGAAAATGGTATGAGACTCTGTCATCCTTTCTTCTTGACAATGGTTATGAAAGAGGAATGATTGATCAGACTTTGTTCAGAAAGAGAAAAGGAAATAAGATGATGCTTGTTCAGATTTATGTGGATGATATCATCTTGGCTCCACCAATAAAACACTCTGTAAAGACTTTGAAGATCTCATGCATTCAAAATTTCTGATGAGTGCTATGGGAGAACTCACATTCTTCCTAGGTCTTCAAGTACATCAAACATCCAGTAGAATCTTCATCAACGGTCAAAATATATTGAATCCATGTTAAAGAAGTTTCACTTTGCAGACTGTCAGTCCATTAGAACACTGTTGATACAAAAGTTAAGATTGGTCCAGACACAGATGGCAAATCTGTGGATCAGACTCTTTATCGATCCATGATTGGTTCACTCATGTATTTAACAGCCAGTAGACCTGACATTATGTTTGGTGTTTGTGTTATGGCAGGTATTAGGCAGATCCCAAGGAATCTCATATGAATGCCGTCAAGAGGATATTCAGATATCTTAAGGGCAACCTGCTCTTGGATTATGGTATCCTAAGGAAGGAGACTTCAATCTCTATGCATACACAGACAGTGACTACGGGGGATGCAATTTCAACAGAAAGTCCACATCTGGCGGTTGTCAATTTCTTGGTCCCAGAATGGTGTCATGGCAGTGCAAGAAACAAACCAATGTTTCTGTATCGACAGCTGAAGCTGAATACATTGCAGCAACAGCTTGCTGTTCTCAAGTTCTCTGGATTCAAAACCAGATGCTTGATTATGGTTATAATTTCTTGCAATCACCAATTCATATTGACAACACTGCTTCAGTCTTCATCACAAACAATCCAGTTCAGCACTAAAAAACAAAACATATTGAAATTAGATATCACTTTTTGAGAGACTGTGCTGAAAAAGGTTTAATCAAGCTGATTCAGGTTAACACAGACAATTTAACACAGACAATCAGCTAGTGATTTGTTTACTAAAGCATTTGACCCAAGTCGGTTTGAATTCTTAGTCCAATCAATCAGCATGATTAACCTTGAGTAAAAATCAAAATTTACAAAAACATCAAAATATTCACAAATTACAAAAAGAAATCAATTTTGTTGAAGTCCTTGATTTGTACTTCTTAGGGAAATGATATAATTACAGTCATTATATCATTCTCTGTGCTTAATTCAATATCTTGAAAGACTGACATGACTTACCTGATATGAGGGTAGGCTCAACTTGGAACAGAAGATAAATGCTGTGATAAACTAAAGATCACATTCAACTATGAATGCATCATCTTAGAGCATGTAAGTATCTAACCTATCCAAGTGTATGTATGTGCAGTAACCTAAACACACCAGGTCATGATACCTTATGAATCTCATTCACATCAGTTTCTTCTTTGTTTTGCTGAGCAAAGACCTTGGGAAACAAGCATATAGTGCTGATGTCTTGATCCAAAAAGAGTCCCAATGAGGAACACATCTAATACGGGTGACAAATAAAACAAAATATAACAAAAAGAATCCCAAAGTGAAACACCTTCCAAAGTGAAGAGCAAAAAGAATCCAATGAGGATCAAACAAAATAAGGATCAGGTAAAAGAATCCCAAAGTGGATCCCCATTACCAAAATGAATGAGGTTTCATAATTTAAATGACCAGGTATTGAAAGTTGTGAAAAAGTTCTACCATACAGAACATGAGGATAGTTGATCTTGCTATGCTTATGATTGTGAGGTTCATGTTGAATGTTTAATTAAATCAAAAAATGATAAAAATCACATGCATTACAATACTGACAAAGCATGAGTTTAAGAGGATAAACATACCTTTCAATCAATAAGTTCAATGATAACTTGCACTTATGAAAGATAAGATTGATATGATCCTAAAATTTCAAACAATAGCACAAAATCTCTTCATTTACAGATATGCTAAACAATCAAAATTCAGAAATATTTTCCTTAAATTTTATAAATTTGTTTAAAGTTTTTATCCGTATGGATATAAACTTTAGGGGGAGTAACAAAATTTACAAGGAAATATTTACAAAATCACAAAAACATATAACTGGCAATATTGTTTGAAGTGATTATGTCTGTATGGAAATTATACCATAATCTACTTCAGAAGTGCACAGGCCCAAAATCAGTCATATTGGGAAACATGTAGCTCATCAAGGATACAAGTCAATCCATGCAAGAATTGACAATCTCAGAATTTGCTAAATCTTCATAAAGCACCAATGATGCAGACTCATCTTCATAAAAAATCAGAAACAGCTGTGCAAAACTAGTCAGAACCATCCACTGTAACAACATTAATTTTTGACAAGTTCAAAATTTAATGCGGGTGAAGGAAACCCTGTCATTTAACCAATGCGGGTAACTATTTTTGTACAAGTACAACTAATGCGGACAGTCCAACTCATCAGCATGTACAAAGTGTTCTTCCGCCTTTGTCATAGTAAATGCGGACAAGTCATTTGTTCTTCGCATTTGCTACATTAAATGCCGATAAGTTAACTTGGTCACCCGCATTTATAACAGTAAATGCGGACAAGTCATTTGTTCTTCCGCATTTGCTACAGTAAATGCTGATAAGTTAACTTTGTCCATCCGCATTTGCTACAGTAAATACAGATAGGTAAAATTAACTCTTCCGCATTTGTTACGGTAAATGCTGACAAACTTAATTTGTTATCAGCATTGGCTACAGTAAATGCGCCATAGAAATTCTCTATGCGCATTTGCTACAGTACATAATTTTTCAGCACTTGTAAAATTTTGTGAAAATTTTGAGTTGTAACATAAATACTCATCTAATGTGATTCATTTATTACTTTTCAAATTTTGAGTGAACGTTTCATAGTGAGACGAGTGCCAGAAAATATACTTCTTCAAAATTCAAATCTACTATCATGAACAATCTCAATGCTCGAGCCAAACATCAAAACATTCAAAAGTGTCATTTGAATCAAAACATTGTGGACTACAAGGTGATTATTAGAATTTTGAAAAACTTCGACTGTCAAACAAATGTTGGAACATAGCTAAAATTGAGAAACTCTCAAACTACACAATAACAATGGATTTACATGAATCTCAAAGTTCATTAAAACCAATGTTAGTGTATACAACAAGAATTTCAGTGGTTCTAAGTACAACTGAGACACCAATGAATAGGGGATATCATCCCATAACATTGTGAAATTAAAACCAGTGTTTAGAATGTAAAACTTGTGAATCACAAATCAATACAACAGAAAGAAACCAAAACTTTTTAACTATTCTTCATTCAAAATCAAACTTAGGTCAAAACACCTAATGCATCAGTAACAAGCAAAATCACTATTTTGATTTAAAAATCAAATTGGACAAATCAAACACAATTCATATCAATTTGAGATATGTTATCCATAATTCTCACTAATTCATTCATATATTGTGCAGATTACACATGGCTAACCTGACCTGGAGTAAGCTCCATAATGTCAGTGGTTTTCTTGATCCTGATGTCCCAGAAGTTGATGGACTCAAAGACATGATCAGGTTCATAGCCATAACAAAAGTGGCTCATGCCATAACAGTGAGACCTGTAATCTATGAGAATTACATAAGATCATTCTGGGGAAATGCTGAAGTACTAGAGGTTGATGGCATAAAAGTTATTTCTGGAAGAATATCTGATGATCACACTCTGTTGATATCAGAACAATCTGTGAGAGAATGCCTTCAATTTCAAGATGATCCTAATTCTCCAACTGAATTTGATGAGGATGATATAATGACCTTCTTTGCAAACATTGGATATGAAGGTGGATTTGAGACAAAACAAATAGTCAAGGGGATGGTTGATTTGCAATGGAGATTCCTCATTTAGTATGTGCAACACTGCTTATCCAAAAGGAAGACTGGATGGAATGATATACCCTTGACTATATCATCACTTGTTTGTGCTCTCTGTACAAACAGACCATACAACTACTCAGCATATGTATTTAATGGTATGGTTGCTAATGTGAAGAAGGAAGAAGAAACATGTTCTTCATGTACCCAAGATTTATCCAATGCTTAATAAATGAAGCCTTTCCTGATTTGGCATTAGAAGGTCCCATTCTAGATATGCCTCATTATATTGCCAAGTCTTATAAATACATCAAAAAGAGGGATCCTAGAAACTCATATAGTGGTACTTTCTTCCCACTACTGCCATGGATGCAATAGCAGATTTATCCTTAAGAAGAAGTACATGATATTGAGGAACAAGCTCAAGATAATGTTCCTGTTGAGGAACCCATTCATGAAGAGGCTGCTAATGTTATACAAGAAAGAGATGAACAAACTGTTAAAGAACAGCCTGCTGCTCTCAATCCACCTATTGCTGATGAGCATGTATCACACAAGAAGAAATATTGAGGCCAATGTCACCACATGTTGATGTAGGTGGTGATCTTCACATTGAGCCTTCAACTCATGATGGTGAGATTCATTCCCCTTTTAGGGTTGATCCCATTATATCATCTCCATCTTCTCACATGCACACTCATGAAGAACCCTCCAACAGCCCCTCACATGAAGCTGCTGATGCTTCTGATGGATCTGGTGAATCTACCAGTTCATCTTCTAAATCATCTAATGATGAGGAGGATTATCCATAACCTGCACCACTGCCTGAGAGACAAATGATCTCAGAGGAAGGTCCCTCAGAAAGTTATGCTGAATCTAAGATAAATAGGCCTGATGAAAAAGACAAACTGATTTCTGAGTTGATGCTTAAAGTCTCCAGAATGGAGAAAACTCTTAATAGAAGGGCATGAATCATAAATGATAGGATTCAGGAACTTGATGAAAAGGAGAAAGAACTGAATGAATTAAAAGCCAAGTATGATACTGATATGAGAACAAAAGATGAGGAGATCAAACAGTTAAAAGCCTCTTTAGAGATGTCAAGAGAAGAAATCAGTGGTGATGTGGACACTGTGGCTATCCAAACTGTGGCTATGGAAGATCAAGATCACATTTTGGATATGCAAATAGAAATTATTGCTGATTTGAACAAACAAAATGAGGCTTTGAAGAAAAGAATTGATGAATTGGAACTGATTGCTCAATTAAAGGCTGAATTTGAAAGAGAAGCAACAGAACATGAAGCTAAAGAAACAGATAAGGTAGTTCATTCACAACATCAAAAAACCAGTGGTGTTAGGGATGATGATAGCCGGGAGATGGTAGTACATTCTGATCCATCTACTGAAAAAGGAGGCTATGATGAAAGAACTAATAGATGACATGGACAGATTCTCTTCAAATGAATTCATTATAGATGAGGAATTCTAGGATTACATCAAAAACACCAAATCCCCTTTTGAGTCTATAGTTGTAATTCCATCACAACATGTGCCAATAGAAGAAGAACTGAGAATTTAGCTTGTTCTTGCTGTTGTATTGACTGTTAAACAACAAAGTTTAATCAATAGACTTTGTGATGAATTAAAAGAAAAGGAAACAACTGAATTGAACAGACAAGAAGCTGAACAACAAAGAATCACTGCTGAGCTTAAGGCTGTTGAGGAAAAACAACAGGCCAAAACTGATGTAGCTTCAACATCAGGACCAAGAGTGATCACATACACAAGAAAAAGGAAATACTTAACTGAAAAAGCAAAAGGCAAACTTCCTATGGCTAAGGAAGAACAACCTAAGAAGAAAAACTAAAGATGATCCTAGGAGTTTGGTAGCAATTGCTGAATTTTTAGATGAACATGAACAAGCTGAGAAGGAGTTACAAATACTTTGGAAGTGATTATGTTGGAAGAAGGAGAAACTGAAGATGAACAAACAAAGAAACATGATGACATGAGCAGTCCATCAATTATTAAGCCATCTGTTGAAAGTAAGATAGAGAAGGCTAAGACTAATGATCTTATGATTTATGCCATGTTCCTGATCAACCATGGATATGATGTTATAGTCTTTAGCATGACTTATGAAGGTATGGTAGAAGAAGTGAGAAAGATGGAGAAACTTTTTGATCCAACTTTGTGACTGAATATGAAAAAGAAAAGGAAACTACTAAATCAGTCACAAGTATCTCTAAGACAGCAAAGAAGTATGGCACTCAAACTGCATATCTTGATCTTTATAGTATGACAGATAAGGAAATGAAGGATTATCTGTCTCAACAAGGATTTACAAAAAGAAAGCTGGGGAACATGAAGACTAATTCTCTTAGGGCTGCTATGTTAAAGATGATCAATGACACAAAAGAAAGACTAAAAGCAATTGAAGAAGAAGTGATTGCCCATAAGCCCAGAACAAGAAAATCAGCGCAAGATGTGCAGTTGACAGTTAAAGATCAAGATGTTCTGGCCCCTATAATTCACAAGAATCCAGAGCGGTTTATTGAGCCTTCTCAACATAAACTTCAAGAGGGGCTGACTACTGCTGAAATGATAAGAGGGGTATCTACTCCCAGTGGCAAGACAGACGTAAAAATTATTGCCTAGAAGTATGATAGTAACTAGAATGTGTTCATGGTGAAGAGGATATCAGGATTAGTCCAATTTTTAATAGAGTACACAGCCTTAGTCAATGCTTTGAAAGTTCATGATTTAAAAGAGTTGGCTGAGCTGGACTTGATTAATCCTGATGGAATGTATAGAGGATATGAATTTGGAGATATTCTAAAGATGTTTAAAAGAACAAAGAACTTCAAATCACTGAAAGCTATCTGCACCAAAAAAGACAAAACATTCAAGAACCCATTTGATCAAAGAAAGAAAAGAGAAGCTGAAGAGATTGTGTTTCTTGAACTACATGTTAAGCCAACAGAAAGTTTGAAGAGTAAAATGATTGCTGGTACTCATAAAATAAAGCCTATTTCAAATGTGTATTATGATGAAGACACCTTTGAGCTAGTAATTGAAAGAAAATGGGAAGGAAAGGAAGCCCCTGAAATAAGAATCTTCAGTGGGTATGAGGTTAGATTTCTAGATGAGTCTTACATTCATTACATATTTACCAGACACTTCAGAGCTCTCAAAAACAAGGCTGCAGAAGATGATTGAGAGTTTATTTTGAAGTGTGTGAAGATATTGAAGCTGGCTTTTGATAGAATTAACAACAAGAGAGAACAAAGGAAGAAGAAAAGGCTACCAATGCAGATGGGCAACATAGTCAAGTTAGAAGTTGATGCTGATGGTTCACTGTTGATTCATTGAGATAGGTTATCTTCTATTTCAGTTTGGGAACTCATCTCTTTGAAACAAATGCCCATTGCTGCTATCCATCAATGGCACAACCAGAAACATTAGAAGAAGCTGCTACAACTCTCCTCCCAACATCAGTCCAAAAGAAGACTACACAAGAAGACCGACCAGAATCATCACAACCACCACCACTATCACACTCTTGAGGAACCTAGGCAGTATAATCCTTAGGGGGAGTATTGTTAGACCCTTAAAGGATCATACTTGCCAACTTAAGAGGTGGTTGGAGGTTGTTCTGGTTGGATAACATCATTAACAGAAGACAATAGAAGATTACAGAAGACATTATTTACAGAAGACCAAGAAGACAGAAAAAGACAAGTATAGACTACCCGCATTTGTTAATGCGGATAACCTGTGAACAAATGTAGACAAGTGTTTGTTCACCCGCATTAACAAATATGGATGAAGACAAGAAATGTTGAATAAGAAGTGTTCACCAGCATTTTTCCATGCGGATGAACTGAAGAAATGCTGACAAGAAGTGTTCACCCGCATTAATTTATGCAGATGAAAAAAGGAAATGCGGCCAAGAATTGTTCATTCGCATAAACTAATGCGGGTGAGCAAACACATGCTGATCAAATGCTGTGGCCAAGACTTGTTCATCCGCATAAACTAATGCGGGTGAGCAAACACATGCTGATCAAATGCTGCTGACAAAACTTGTTCACCCGCATAAACTAATGCGGATGAACTAAGTTAATGCTGATCACAAGACAACTAATGTTGATGAATACTTGTTCATCCGCATGAACTAATGCGGATGAACAACTTACAATGTTTTTACTTATTTTGTACTTAGACTAGATTCTCTTGTGTCACACCCTCAAAATCCACATGCGGGGTTCTACCGCGAGGCGCGTGACATACCAGGATCTCAGTCATTAGTTAACTACTAAACACAATTATCATTAGTCACAAATAATAATCATTCATAATTTCCATTTGCCACAAAACACACGAAATAAATATACACGTTTCCACGTTACGCGATAAAATCACAACTAGCATTTAAATCACGTAAACACATAAGCACAACTTGATAATCACGTAACCAGTTAAATTATAATTAGTTATCATTATTAATTATTATTAAGTCACCAACGTTCAACGACAACTAGTGTGTGCTCCCGAAACGTATATGCAAGACTTAACGGAACTAACGGAGTTTTGTAACGGAAAATTACCGGATGTCACATTATCCCCATGTTGAAAGAATTTTCGTCCCGAAAATTGCGTTACATGGTGAGTGTTCCATCACTGGTCTACTGCATTGGCACAAGGAAATCGAAATCGTGTGAGTTTTGGATGAGTGTCACATCATCCCCATGTTGAAACAAATTTCGTCCCGAAATTTAATGAGTACCTTCAGTCGGCTGGCATCGTCCTTTCGAATAGCTGATGGTACTTAAGCTTCATTCGGTCTTCACGTTCCCACGTGAATTCTGGTCCACGTCTCGAGTTCCAACGAACTTTGACGATGGGTATCTTGCTTTGCTTAAGCGTTTTCACCTCACGATCCATCACTTCGACAGGTTCCTGAATGAAGCGTAACTGTTCGTCTACTTGAACTTCTTCCAGTTATTCCCGAAGTCATCACACAAGCAAGTAACATGTCCTCCAAAGTCTGTATAGTACGCTCGCTTTGACCATCAGTCTGTGGATGATAAGCAGTACTCATATCCAATCGCGTACCTAAAGCTTTCTGCAACGACTGCCAGAATGTGATGTGAAACGAGAATCGCGGTCAGAAATAATTGAGATCGGTACTCCATGCCTCGAAACGATCTCCTTCAAATAGAGTCGAGTTAATTTCTCCATCTTGTCTGTTTCCTTTATCGCTAGGAAATGAGCAGACTTTGTTAGTCGATCCACGATAACCCATATTGTATCACAACCCGTACAAGTGTGAGGTAACTTAGTAATGAAATCCATTGATATCTGATCCCACTTCCATATAGGTATCTCGGGTTGTTGTAGTAGACCAGATGGTTTTTGATACTCCACTTTCACCTTCGAGCAGGTCAGACACTTTCTCACATAAGTAGCTACATCTGCTTTCATGTTAGGCCACCAATAGTGCGCCTTCAAATCGTGGTACATCTTGTCAGATCCAGGATGTATAGAATACTTGGACTTGTGAGCCTCACTCATCACCAAGTCTCTCAGGTCTCCGTGTAGAGGTACCCATAATCTGTCCATGAAGTAACGAATTCCATCTGCTTTTACTTCCAATTGTTTTTCCATTCCCCTTAAATTTTAGACCCATGTTTCACTGCTTTCAGAGCTTCAGTCTGAGCCTCTCGGATTTGTTCAGGTAATTGCGTACTAATCGTTAGTTGCAGAGCTCACTCACGAGGTTCAGTCTCTTTTCAACTCAGCGCGTCAGCAACTACATTTGCTTTTCCCGGATGATACTTGATAGCACAATCATAGTCATTCAATAACTATACCCAGCGCCTTTGCCTCATGTTCAATTCCTTTTGCTCAAAGATATGCTGAAGACTCTTGTGATCGTGTATTGGTGCATTTGGTACCATACAAGTAATGTCTCCAGATCTTTAAGGCAAAACTACCACCCCAGTTCCAAGTCATGGGTGGTATAGTTCTTCTCTCATGAATCTCAATTGTCTAGAGGCGTAGCTATCACCTTATCCCGCTGACATCAAGACGCATCAAGTCCTTGAATAGAAGGATCGCAGTAGACTACGAAGTCATCACTACCACCGGTAACGCTAATATTGGTGCGCTACACAATTTCTGTTTCAGCAACTGGAAAGCAGATTCCTGACTCTCACCCATTTGTATGTGTTCCTTGTGAGTCAAGGCTGTGAGAGGTTGTGCAATCTTAGAGAATCCTTCGATGAATCGTCGATAATATCCCGCTAATCCAAGGAATTGTCGTATCTCACTTGGTGTCTTAGGAACAGACCAATTCTTTATCGCTTCAATCTTAGCAGGATCAACATGTATTCCCTTCTCGTTGACAATATGACCCAAGAATTGTACCTCACGTATCCAGAAATCACACTTAGAAAACTTTGCGTACAGTTGTTCCTTTCTAAGTAATTCTAAGATTAAACGTAAGTGCTCTCATGTTCTTCCTCGGTCCTTAGTATATCAGTATGTCATCAATAAGACGATAACAACTGATCAAGATAGGGTTGCACACACGATTCATGAGGTCCATGAATACTGCTGGTGCATTCGTCAACCCAAATGGCATGACCAAAAATTCATAGTGACCATATCGTGTACGGAAGGCAGTTTCTCGAGATGTCCTCTTCTCGAACTCTCAGCTGATGATACCCAGACCTCAGATCAATCTTAGAGTAATAGCTTGATCCTTGCAGTTGATCAAACAAATCATCGATACGAGGTAAGGGATATCTATCTTGATAGTAACCTTGTTCAGTTCCCTATAGTCAATGCACATTCGAAATGTACCATCCTTCTTCTTCACAAATAGAACTGGCGCTCCCCAGGGCGACGAACTCGGTCGGATAAACCCTTTATCCAACAACTCTTGTAGTTGGGCGGATAATTCCTGCAGTTCGTTCGGAGCTAACCGGTACGGTGCTCTCGCAATTGGAGCGGCTCCTGGAGTCAACTCAATCTAGAATTCAACTTGACGATGAGGCGGTAATCCAGGCAGGTCTTCCGAAACACCTCGGGAAACTCACGAACTACGGGATATCCTCTATCTTCTTTTCCTGGTCTGTTTATCTGTGACGAGTGCCAATATGGCTAGTCGACCCTTTCGTAACAACTTCTGTGCCTTCATAACGAGATGATGCCTATCACCGCACCACTCCTATCACCTCTGACCGTAAGGACTTCTTCACCAAGGGGAATCCGTATGATCTTCTCGTGGCATATGACTTCTGCTTGTTTATCAGAAAGCCAATCCATGCCTACTACCACATCAAAGCTTCCTAGTGTACAGGCATGAGATCTATGGTGAATGTATGACCAGCAAGCTCTATCTTGCAGTCTCTAAGAATATGCGTTACGTGAATCTGTGTACCGTCAGCTAACTCTACGGTGTATTTAGATTCTAAGGTTGAGGGCATATCACTTAAAAGCTACAGAACCTAGTGGACACGAAACTTCTATCGGCTCCGGTATCGAATAATACGGTAGCAAAACAACCATTAACCGAAAATTTACCAGTTACTGTTGTAGGATCGTTTAGAGCCTCACCTGAGCCAATGACGAAGGCTCTTCCTTTGGCTCCATTGTTGTTATTGCCTCCATTGTTGTTGCCATTACATGTTGTTGTTATTGTTGTTGCCATTGTTATTGTTGATGTTGTTCCCATTGTTGTTGTAGCCATTACCATTCCTCTTAAGCTGGGGACAGTTGCGTCTGTAATGGCCTTTCTTTTCGCACTCAAAACAACCTTTCAGAGTTTCTTGTGATTGTTGAGGCTTCTTCATCAGTTCACCCTGCAGTCTTTGGCTGCGTGACCAATCTTCCCACAACGTTGGCACTTGAAGTTATCACATCGACCACATGGTGGTAGTTACACCGGTTCCACTTCGGCTGTCTTCCACCATACCCACCGGTTCCTTGATTTGAGGGAGTCGCCTGGTTGAAGCTTCGATTGTTATCGAACTTCCGTTGCTGGTTGCTGACTTTGCTGCTGTTGTTTGAGGTTGAGATTGGCTACTGGATGACGATCCCTTGTTGCTTGAACCATCCACTTGCGTTTCTGGTCGGGCACGCTTGCCATCGCACCCTGTTTGGGTAACCGTCCTTGCTCAACTGCCTGGTCAGTCAGCCTGTGGCTGTTCGGATTGCTTGTTTGTATGGTAGTTGGGGCAGTTACCATACTTTTTATTTCAGGCACCAATCCCCGTATATAATGCTCCCCCTCTTGTGCATTTCATTCACCATCCCTGGGCATAAGTGCTAACTCTGAGTACGGTCATGTAGGCTCAATTTCTGAGCCTTGCGTTTTGAGTTGCCAGAATTCAATCTCCAGTTTCTGCACTTCATTTTCGGGGCCCGTATTCTTCGGTCACACCCTCAAAATCCGCGTGCGGTGTTTTACCGCGAGCCGCGTGACATACCAGGATCTCAGTCATTAGTTACCAAGAACGACTCTATATGATTAATAAACAAAACCAAGTTAACGTTTAAAATACTGCGGAAGCGTTTTTAAAACCAAAAACCCAAAACAAGTAGTATGTAAAGAGAATGCGCAAAACATACGCGCCCCAAACACAATTGTTTAATATGAAATAATCCCAAATTTGTAAACAAGGCAAATGTAGACAACTCAACAATGCTGACGTGCGTGCTCCTAGGCAACTGGCAACCCTTAACCTGAGAATAGCATACTAACAAGTCAACACATGGTTGGTGAGTTCAAGTTTGCGTTAATAATAAACCGAAAACAGTTTTCCTTCATAAGTAGTGTATTGCAATAGATAGCTAGTCTATTAACATAAAAAAATTAATCATAGTGATTTCGCGATTGAAGCTAACTGTGATAGTTTTGTGCCTCCCGTCATGACTACCAGGTCGTGACGAATATATGTTAGGACAAAATTGCACCCGTATGACCTCGAGTCACACAGGTGGGCTCGTCAGACCCAGTAGTACTACCCAAATTTTCCCCGCTAGTCAATATTAACAATCCGAAAGTGTGAGGACTTTCCATGGTAAACAGCACTATATCAATATTATACACACTCATATATAAAAGCGTTTGTGATCAACAGTATGCTATCTCCCCCAAAAGAGATTATGTAAAATGAGTGGGGCAAGAACCACACTGATGCGCGCAAGAATTAACTTAGAGATTAACTTGAAAGAAAGAGGGGAAAGACAACCTTCAAAGTTCACCTAGAACACAAGAGTACATAAGTACGTGTACACAGAATCAATATGAAACCATAAGTGCTTTACAAACCAAGGAACTCAAGGTTTAAGAAAGACAAGACACATTTGACCCAGTTGACCCGTTTGACCCGTTGATGACATTATAGGTGAAATTTTCATTCAAACACATAACATACTCACACCATGATTAACATACAACTGATTACATATACCTTCATTAATCACATGTACCACTAGATCATCATACAACTAGATATCATACAGTCATGCGAATCTCAACTATTTCATGCTCATAACATCTAAAATGTTCATTCTTAATCAATCATCAATCCACAAAAGTCCTAGCTTACCTATATTACTCATACCATGATTTTTCCACAACAGGCCAAAACAGGTAACAACCAAATCAACATTCATACAACATAAACAACACATTTAATCACCTTAGAAATCATCCATGAACACACTAGCATGGTCCTAATATCCCAAACATGCTCATTATCCAATTCACGGATTTGCACAATAAAGTTTCCCTTTTGGGAAAGTTCATCCCAAATTCATCAAACCACACTACATTCATGAATTCATCAATTATATACCAATTCCAGTCCATGACAACATCTAACATGATCAACAACACCTAGTCATCATGATTCATCAATATTCAACACCAAAAGTTACTATTTTTAGCAATGTATGAACTATAAGACATCTCTCGATTTTACATTGTTCACTCATCACCTAGCATCTAATCATCATCACAAACACATCCATAATTTCATACATCATCAAATCATCAATTCATGCAAAATAAAGTTACTATTCTTAGTAACCTATGAACCATGAATCAAAATCATAGATTTCTTGCATAATGACGTTAACTAGCATAATACAATCCAACTAACATAATAACACGAACCAACATCAAGAAATCGGCGTCCAATTGCAAGTTTCGAACTAGGGTTTCGGCCCTAATGTAAATCCATAAGAACTTGTAAAAATCCAACCTTTATTGCATACTTGACGTTAATTAACATGTAATCTACCTAACAAACACATTAGCAACAACAAACAAGCATCAATCGACCATCAATTGCAGATTTCGAATGGAACTTTCGGCCAACATGAAAATCATCAAAAACATGTAACAATCTAACCTTTAAACGTATAATGACAAGATTTGATGTTTCTAACGTGTTGTAATGCTTGTAATCGATCAAAACTGAAGCTTTCTTGCTTGTTCTTGCTGAAATTCGAAGAGGAAGGAGAGGGAGTCGATCGCGGCCGATGGGGTTTATTAGGGTTGGGTTTGGTGTTTAATTAATATAATTTGCATATTACCCTTAAACCCTTGCATTTGTATTTTATAAAAATTAGACTTTTTGAATAGTTTTTAAATAATTTTTAACTACTAACCAATTATCATTAGTCACAAATAATAATCATGCATAATTCCATTTGCACACAAAACACACGAAATAATATACACGTTTCCACGTTACGCGATAAAATTCACATAGCATTTAAATCACGTAAACACATAAGCACAACTTGATAATCAGGTAACCAGTTAAATATAATGTTTATCATTATTATTATTATTAAGTCACCAACGTTCAACGACAACTAGTGTGTGCTCCCGACACGTGTATGCAAGACTTAACGGAACTAACGGAGTTTGGTAACGGAAAATTACCGGATGTCACATTATCCCCATGTTGAAAGAATTTTCGTCCCGAAAATTGCGTTACATGGTGAGTGTTCCATCACTGGTCTACTGCATTGGCACAAGGAATCGAAATCGTGTGAGTTTTGGATGAGTTGTCACATCATCCCCATGTTGAAAGAAATTTCGTCCCGAAATTTAATCAGTACCTTCGCCGGCTGGCATCGTCTTTCGAATAGCTGAGGGTACTTAAGCTTCATTTGGTCTTCACGTTCCCACGTGAATTCTGGTCCACGTCTCGAGTTCCAACGAACTTTGACGATGGGTATCTTGCTTTGCTTAAGCGTTTTCACCTCACGATCCATCACTTCGACAGTTCCTCAATGAAGCGTAACTGTTCGTCTACTTGAACTTCTTCCAGTGGTACGACCATCGTTTCATCCGTTAAACATTTCTTTAGATTTGAAACATGGAATACATCATGGATTCCACTCAATGAATCAGGTAAGGCTAGTCGATAGGCCACTGGACCAATTCTTTCCATATCTCAAATGGTCCAACGTATCTCGGATTTAGCTTTCCTCGCTTACCAAACCGAACTACGCCTTTCCATGGTGAGACCTTTAATAAAACCTTGTCACCTATCTGAAACTCTAAGGTTTCCGTCGCTTGTCAGCATAGCTTTTCTCTCTGTCTCGCGCTGCAGCCATCCGGTCCTTATCTGAACAATCTTCTCAGTTGTCTCGTGTACTAACTCGGACCCGTTAATGACTATCACCAATTTCAGCCCAGCAAACTGGTGATCTACACTTCTTCCATACAAGCTTCAAAGGTGCTGCCTTTATGCTAGTGTGATAACTGTTGTTGTAAAAATTCCACCAATGGTAGGTGAACTTCCCAGTTATTCCGAAGTCAATCACACAAGCACGTACATGTCCTCCAAAGTCTGTATAGTACGTTCGCTTTGACTATCAGTCTGTGGATGATAAGCAGTACTCATATCCAATCGCGTACCTAAAGCTTTCCAACGACTGCCAGAAGTGCGATGTGAAACGAGAATCGCGGTCAGAAATAATTGAGATCGGTACTCCATGCCTCGAAACGATCTCCTTCAAATAGAGTCGGTTAATTTTCTCCATCTTTCTGTTTCCTTTATCGCTAGGAAATGAGCAGACTTTGTTAATCGATCCACGATAACCCATATTGTATCACAACCCGTAGAAGTGCGAGGTAACTTAGTAATGAAATCCATTGATATCTGATCCCACTTCCACATAGGTATCTCGGGTTGTTGTAGTAACCAAATGGTTTCTGATACTCCACTTTCACCTTCGAGCAGGTCAGACACTTGCTCACATAAGTAGCTACATCTGCTTTCATGTTAGGCCACCAATAGTGCGCCTTCAATCGTGGTACATCTTGTCAGATCCAGATGTATAGAATACTTGACTTGTAGCCTCACTTATCACCAAGTCTCTCAGGTCTCCGTGTAGAGGTACCCATAAGTCTGTCCATGAAGTAACGAATTCCATCCGCTTTTACTTCCAATTGTTTTTCCATTCCCCTTAACGATTTAGACCCAATGTTTTTTGCTTTCAGAGCTTCTTCTGAGCCTCTCGGATTTGTTCAGGTAATTGCGTACTATCGTAGTTGCAGAGCTCGACACTCGTCGAGGTTTAGCAGTCTCTTTTCTACTCAGCGCGTCATCAACTACATTTGCTTTTCCCGGATGATACTTGATAGCACAATCATAGTCATTCAATAACTATACCCTAGCCTTTGCCTCATGTTCAATTCCTTTTGCTCAAAGATGTGCTGAAGACTCTTGTGATCAGTGTAACGGTGCATTTGTACCGTACAAGTAATGTCTCCAGATCTTTAAGGCAAAAACTACCACAACCCAGTTCCAAGTCATGGTGGTATAGTTCTTCTCATGAATCTTCAATTGTCTAGAGGCGTAAGCTATCACCTTATCCCGCTGCATCAAGACGCATCCAAGTCCTTGAATAGATGCATCGCAATAGACTCCGAATTCATCACTACCATCCGGTAACGCTAATATTGGTGCTACACAATTTCTGTTTCAGCAACTGAAAGCAGATTCCTGATTCTCACCCCATTTGTATGTTGTTCCCTTAGGAGTCAAGGCTGTGAGAGGTTGTGAATCTTAGAGAATCCTTCGATGAATCATCGATAATATCCCGCTAATCCATGAATGTCGTATCTCATTGGTGTCTTAGAACAGACCAATTCTTTATCGCTTCAATCTTTAGCAGGATCAACATGTATCCCTTCTCGTTGACAATATGACCCCAGAATTACACCTCCGTATCCAGAAATACACGTAGAAAGCTTTGCGTACAATTGTTCCTTCTAAGTAATTCAAGATTAAACGTAAGTGCTTCTCATGTTCTTCCTCGGTCCTTGAGTAGATCAGTATGTCATCAATAAGACGAGAACAAACTGATCAAGATAGTTTTGCACACCAGATTCATGAGGTCCATGAATACTACTGGTGCATTCGTCACCCAATGGCATGACCAAAAATTCATAGTGACCATATCGTGTACGGAAGGCAGTCTTCGAGATGTCCTCTTCTCGAACTCTCAGCTGATGATACCAGACCTCAGATCAATCTTAGAGTAATAGCTTGATCCTTGCGTTGATCAAACAAATCATCGATACAGGTAAGGGATATCTATTCTTGATAGTAACCTGTTCAGTTCCCTATAGTCAATGCACATTCGAAATGTACCATCCTTCTTCTTCACAAATAGAACTGGCGCTCCCCAGGCGACGAACTCGGTCGGATAACCCTTTATCCAACAACTCTTGTAGTTGGGCGGATAATTCCTGCAGTTCGTTCGAGCTAACCGTACGGTGCTCTCGCAATTGGAGCAGCTCCTGGAGTGAACTCAATCTGGAATTCAACTTGACGATGAGCGTAATCCAGTCAGGTCTTCCTGAAATACCTCGGAAATTCACGAACTACGGGATATCCTCTGTCTTCTATTCCTCGTCTGTTTCTGTGACGAGTGCTTATATGGCCGGTCGACCCTTTCGTAACACTTCTGTGCTTTCATAAACGAGATGATGCCTATCACCGCACCACTCCTATCAACTCTGACCGTAAGGACTTCTTCACCAGGGGAATCTGTATGATCTTCTCGTGGCATATGACTTCCTGCTTGTTTATCGGAAAGCCAATCCATGCCTACTACCACATCAAAGCTTCCTAGTGTAACAGGCATGAGATCTATGGTGAATGTATGACCAGCAGCTCTATCTTGCAGTCTCTAAGAATATGCTTTACGTGAATCTGTGTACCGTCAGCTAACTCTACGTGTATTTAGATTCTAAGATTGAGGTCATATCACTTAAAAGACTACAAACCTAGTGGACACGAAACTTCTATCGGCTCCGGTATCGAATAATACGGTAGCAAAACACCATTAACCGAAAATTACTAGTTACTGTTGTAGGATCGTTTAGAGCCTCACCTGAGCCATTGACGAAGGCTCTTCCTTTGGCTCATTTTTGTGTTATTGCCTCCATTGTTGTTGCCATTACCATTGTTGTTGTTATTGTTGTTGCCATTGTTATTGTTGCTATTGTTCCCATTGTTGTTGTTGCCATTACCATTCCTCTTAAGCTGGGACAGTTGCGTCTGTAATGGCCTTGTTTTCCGCACTCAAAACAACCTTTCGGATTTTCTTGTGATTGTTGAGGCTTCTTCATCAGTTCACCCCGACAGTCTTTGGCTGCATGACCAATCTTCCCATAACGCTGGCACTTGAAGTTATCACATCGACCCACATGGTGGTATTTACACCGGTTGCACTTCGGCTGTCTTCCACCATACCCATCGGGTCCTTGATTTGAGGGAGTCGCCTGGTTGAAGCTCGATTGTTATCGAACATCCGTTGCTGTTACTGACTTTGCTGCTGTTGTTTGAGGTTGAGATTGGCTGCTGTATGATGATCCCCTTGTTGCTGAACCATCCCTTGTTGCTTGAACCATCCCTCGTTGCTGTTAACTGTAATCTCCTAACAACCATTGCAACAACAAACGCATCAATCGACCATCAATTGCAGATTTCGAATGGAACTTTCGGCCAACATGAAAAAATCAAAAACATGTAACAATCTAACCTTTAAACGTATAATGGACAAGATTTGATGTTGCTAACGTGTTGTAATGCTTGTAATCGCTCAAAACCGAAGCTTTCTTGCTTGTTCTTGCTGAAATTCAAAGAGGAGAGGGAGAGGGAGGTCGATCGTGGCCGTATGGGGGTTATTAGGGTTGGGTTTTTGTTTTAAACAATATAATTTTGCATATTACCCTTTAAACCCTTGCATTTTGTATTTATAAAAAATAGACTTCTTTGAATATTTTTTAATAATTTTTTAACTACTAAACACAATTTCATTAGTCATAAATAATAATCATGCATAATTTCCATTTGCCACAAAACACCCCGAAATAAATATACACGTTTCAACGTTACGTGATAAAATTCACAACTAGCATTAAATCACGTAAACACATAAGCACAACTTGATAATCACGTAACCATTAAATTAATATTAGTTTATCATTATTAATTATATTAAGTCACCAACGTTCAACAACACTAGTGTGTGCTCCCGACACGTGTATGCAAGACTTAACGGAACTAACAGAGTTTGGTAACGGAAAATTACCGGATGTCACATCTTGTATAGATCAGGGTTAGTTTAGTCTTTTGTGCAGATTATGTGTATGCCAATAAATAGGGCAACATACCCTAACTTTGTAAGTTTTTGGTCTTCAACAGTTATAACATCAATATTATACATGTGTGACTTCTGTGTTCATGTATTGCATTTACTCAAACATTTATTTCAGGTTCATCTATTCTGTAATATAGTGATTTCGCAACTATATTACTGACTCAGTCTGCATATTCGATCCTAGGTTGAGTCATATCAACCGAGAATACCATTCTCAAACCCAGTCAATGTCAATGGCAGATTAGCTGTAGAAACAATAGATGATTGATTAAATGTTTCAAATAAAGAAGCATAATCATAGACCATGAAGGTGTAGAACTTGCATCTGTTTTGTTAGATTCATGCCAATCAATATCAAACGACTCAATTATTTGTTTAGATCTTTTATTATAAACTTGATATGCTACTTTGTTGGCTAAATATCCAACAAAATATCATTCATCAGCTTTTTCATCAAATTTTGATTTAGAATAGATATGTTTAACAAAGTACAACAACATCCGAACATTTTGAAATATTTACCTTTGGGTTTATGTTTGAAAAAGATTTCATAAGGAGTCATATTCTGTTGTTTGTTGATTAACACATGATTCTGAACATAACACGCAATGTTAACAACTTCAGCCCAAAAAAATGACGGTAATTTGGCTGCTAATAACATTGTTCTAGCAGCTTCAATTAAAGTTATGTTCTGTCTTTCAGCAACTACATTTTGTTATGGAGTTCCTACAGAACTAAATTGTCTTGCTATCCCCTTTGAATTGCAGAACTCATTTAATGTACTATTGCAAAATTCTATTCTTTTATCACTTAGAATGCACTTGATTGTTTTATCCTTCTGATTTTCCACGAGTGTCATGAATTTTAGCAGCAAATGAGGTGTCTTATCTTTGGTTGCTAAAAAGAAAACCCATGTAAATCTAGAAAAATCATCAGTAATAACTAAACAATATGCACGACGTCCTAAACTCAAAATGCTAACAGGACCAAATAAATCCATGTGTAACAGTTGAAGAATAGAGTCAATTTTGGTATGAGCAATTGGTTTATGAGGAAGTTTGTGTTGTTTGCCTTTTGAACATGACAGAAAGTGTTCTGTAAGTTGAAATTCATTCAAAGGTAGGCCAACAACATGATTTCTTCTAACCAATTTAGTCATTGTTTTAACATTTACATGTCTAAGACGACGATGCCATAACAACGTATCACTTTCCGAGGCTTTAGATAACAAACAAGACACAGTTACAAATGATTGTGAGTCATTCATATCAAGTAGGTATGTTTCTTTGTCTCTTGGTGTTTTTAATAAGACCCATTCATCCGGAATTACAAATCCAGGTTTTAGAATAAGACATTCCTTATCAGTGAATTGTGTAGAATACCTTTTGTCACAAATTTATGAAACACATAACAAGTTATGTTTTAGCTCTTCAACAAAATTAACATCTTCAAAGCTTAACACACCATTCGGCACTATATCTTTCTTTGTAATCTTACCGCCTTTGTCTCCGGCAAAGATAACATATCCTCCATTGTTAGGTTGTATGTTATTTAACAGAGATATATTACTAGTCATGTGCCTTGAAAAACCACTGTCAACATGTCAAACACTGTTGACCACCTGTCGTGGTTGTTCCTGCACATTCGAACAAATTTACTCATGTTTAGGAACCCAAGCCATGGTTGACTTGAGTACTTTGTTTACATCAAAATATGATATAGATTGTAATATCATATCTCTTTTGTCATCAAAAGGACAATGTTCAACCATACCAGGCTTAGATGGTTTGTCTTTAATTTTCCACCTTTGAATTGGTTTAATCAGTTGTGTTACCCTTTTCTTTAAAGTGCAAGTGCTATCATCAACTTGTACAAATTTCACATTTGATTTTTTTATTCAAATCATTACTGTTATGATCAAAAGATTTTGACTGATTTAAATTTCTTTTTAATTTGGCATTTAAAAAGAAATGTTTTCTATTTTATGAAATTAAATTATGAAATCTTTGTTTGCTTGATGATTGATGTTGATGATGACAATTTCTAGCCTTATGATTTGGCTTGCCACACACATAACAACACACTTTTTGATATTTATTTGACGCTTGAGTATTATGCACAAACTATTTATGATAACTTCCATAGTTATCAAAGAAGCTGGCCTTAGTATGTACTTGGCCTTGTGATTCTTTGACAGTCTCTCTATTCTTTCTCTCGTTATGGATTGTTCAAGATGATTCCTGAACAATTGAGGTATCTATTTTAGCCTTTTCATTCACATTTGAAGCCGCTATGGCATAAACTGTAAATTTAGCCTTTTAAGTTGTAGTTACTGGAATTGGACCAGTGTCTTTGATACCTGTTCTACAAACATCTTGTTTCATAGAGTTAGCAATAATAGAAGGTTTATTCTTAAAGAAACTAGCATTGGTTTCTTTAAAAATGTCATCTTCCTTATCAATGTTGCCTTTAGAAACAAACCTGTTCTTAAAATCAGTTTTCAAGTCAGATATATATGTTGCGACTCTTTTTCTTTCTTTGGCCTTAAAATCTATTTTCAATTTCAATTTCTTTTCTTTGTTTGACATTTTTGAACATACATTTGTATCACTAAAAACTTCAGATCTTTCATTAATAATTGATGATGAATTACATGAATATTTTGCATTAAAAAATTTATTTTCCTGAAATTCTATTTCATCATCACTATCCCATTCTTCAACCAACCCTTTTTTCTTCACACTTTTTGCGGAAAAACTGTCATGATTAACATTAATTTCAGTTTTTATGACCGGGTCAACAGTCAGTGAAACATTGACTGGAGGTGTTAAGTCTGACTTTGGTTGAAAACCTAATCCATAGGTCTCTTCATCAAGAATTGTATTTGATGAAGGCAAACAAGTATAATCATGATTAATGGGTGGTGCAATGTTAGAATAACCAACTCCACTTTTACCACCATTAATTTTCTATGTAATTTGGACTTGATTATACCTTCAACTATGTTTGATGACAACACAAATTTTTCAATAATCAATTTAGCAGATAAGAGTTCACTGTTAAGCTTCTTAATTTCTAAAGATAGTTCATTGTTACGTGTTGTCAAATCTTTTATATTACAATCTTTATCATGAAGATTTAATTTTTATTGATAAATTGATTTGTTTAAGCCATCTATCATTTCTTTAAAATTTTTCTCATCAGTTTTATATTTACGAGCTTGATATTGAAGTTTTTCAACTTCTAGAATCAAGCGTTCGTTGTGAACTCTATACCTGTTAACCTTTTCTATGGAATTATCTGAACAAAGATTAGTATATACCTCTTAAGTTCCTTCTTGCTTCTTTGTTTCTTTAGGTACAACCTTTACCTGAAGGCCTTTATATCTTCTTTTCCTTCTGCTATAGACGCCGGAGTAATCTCAACAGCTTTGACATTTTCAGCACGAGCAGTTGCCGGAGTTTCCTAAACAACATTTTGTATCTTTTTTTCTTTAGTTGGATTTAACTCAACAGCTTTTCCTTCATATTCTTCCTTTCTCTCTTTAGTCTTTTGTGATTGCACTGGAGTAATCTCAACATCCTTTTCAACAACCGCCAGATTTTCATTCTCACTATCTTCTTCAGCAAATACCCCTTTCAACAAATCATTGGACACAAACTCCTTAAGTATGTTATTATTTATCATTTTCTTCAATGGTTTGAATCTCAGTTAATAGGCCAGTAGACAACTTGATATCAAGAATTTCCATCTGATCAGACCAATCATAATCTTCATTGATTTATGAAACTAGAGATTTGTTGTTGGATGAACTGGTTTTATCATTCTTGGTTTCTACCTCCACAGTGACCATTTTCTTTCCATTATCATTCTGGTTTGTTCTCACCTTAGTACATTCTCTGGCAAAGTGACCAGGCTTGTCATAGTTATAACATCTTAAACTTGACTTATCAAATCTGATTTTTCTTGAGTTGTTTAGCTCAAAAACCTTTCTTCTAGTTCTTCTTGCAAAGTTCTTAGCATGATACACCACCATAGTCATTTGATATTTCATATCATTTTCTTCAACATCATCGGGATTAACTTGTTGTAAGTCATCAACCAAGACGTTTACATCATTAAGCCTTCCAGCATAAAATGTTTCATAACTATTCCTGAAGGATGTAAACAGAGCTAGGTGTTCTTTTGCATTTTGAATGTTTTGTCTGTTGGGTTGGGAGTTTACAACAAAGGGTTGTTGTGTAGGTTGAGTGACTTGACCTTGAGAGTTGATTGGAGATTGTGTTTGAACTTGTGTTTGATTGTAGGAATTCTGATGCAAACTTGAAATTGAGGCAAGGATGAATCTTTGACAGTTTGATAAGCAGGAGTTGCAGATTGTTGTTGTCATAACTAAGAGTAGCTAACATAGTAATTTGGATTACTAGCCATCTTGGCATACAATGTCGATGCTTTAGCTCCCATTATGTTTATGTAGTTAGCAGCTCTCTGTTGTCATCCATGTCATAAGATTTGATGGTGGAGATCATATCACTGAGGGATAAAGTGAACAAATCCTTGGTTCTCTTGATAGTAGTGCAGTTGTTGTTCTAGCTGTATGGCAAAGAATTCAGCAGCTTTTTGTTTACTGAGATATTCTCCAAGTTGACCCTAGCACTCTTCATCTTCGTTATCAATTTTACAAATCTTGACATTTGATCTCAAGAGTTTCTCTAAGAACATCATTAAACATATTAAACTCTTGGTTTAACAAATCTTTGCGGCTTTCTCTCATGTCTTTATTTCCCATAATCTGCTCTTCCATAGTATCCCACAAATCTATTGCCTTTCTGTAATCTTTAAAATTTTGAACAAATTTCAGTCATAAGTGCCATAGTGATGGCAGCATGTAACACCCGAAAATTTACAAAAAAAAAAGAGAGAAAAGAAAAGAAAAGAAAAGAGAAGTATAAAGAAAAAAAGGCGAAATAACCAAAGTTAAGGGGTTAAAGTTGTGCAAGAGGCAAACTTTATTATTATTATGTTTAAAAGGTGGGCATGGCCGCCCACTCCCCTGCTCCACCAAACTGCTCGACTACAAAAGATAAAGAACAGAGTTTTCCATTGGTTTTAGAGAGAAGAAGAAGAAGATCGACTTGAAGGTAAGTTTTTCGTGTGTTTTGTTCGGCTTCAGCTGGATTTTCAGCATTTGGGCCGAGTCTTATGTGTTCCTCTGTTCGGTTAGGTCTTTTTGGTGTGTTTAGGTGTTTGAACTCCAAGTGCTCTCGAGTTTGGGAGAGTTTTACTCGAAGGCTGCTGTAGGTGAGTTCTAGATCCTCGGTTTTTCTATTTTAAACATGTTTTGTGGCTGAAATGCATATAAATTATCATTTTTGCAACTCTCAGTGTGTGGAACCGTATGTGTTCCCCTGTTTTACATGTGTGTGTGTTTATGAATGTTTTGACCGAATCATGTGGTTGTATGCTTGTTATATGTGCTTAGTATGCTAGATTTGGGCTAAGAATATCTTAGGATGATGAATGGGGACTGAAATTAATATAAGTTAGAACTGGTAACTGCCCATGCGCCTAACATTTGTGCCCATGCGCCTGCATAGTACCCATGTGCCTAAGTTCTGCCCATACGCCTAAGTTTTTGCCCATACCCCTAAGTTTTTGCCCATGCGCCTAAGTTTTTGCCCATGCGCCCAACTGCCCGTGCGCCTGCATAGTACCAATGCGCCTAAGTTTTTCCCATGCACTTAAGTGTTTGCCCATGCACCCAAGTGTTCCCATGCGCCCAACTACCTGTGTGCCTGCATAGTGTCCATGCGCCCACATAGTGCTCATGCGCCTAAACTGACATAGGATTTTTCTTAAATCTTGGGAAATAGAAATTATTAATTGAGCTTTAGAATGTTTTGGTGGTTTATGTTAGTTCATGTTATGCATGTTTGTGGCCTGTTATTGATGTTCCTTATTACGTATTATTTTGTGACTTTAAATAGTGTGTTAATGCTCTTATATGTAATGTATTATCATAAAAGAAGCGAAAGATTAAAGATAATGAAAAGTGGAACATAACGAATGAATGAAAGTCTTGCAAGCAAATTTAAAGAGGTTCAAAACTCATTGAAGAGTTGTTAGCTCAACTATGTGAGATGTAGCGTGCGATCTTGGCTAACCCATGAGGGTATACACACAAGGGGGTCAGTCTTAGTGACTGATCCATACGTGCGAAACGGGATCCTTGTCGCTTAACCCCAAGACTTAGGTGGCTTTGTGCCTAATGATAGGGTTTAGCTTATGACAGGATCTAGATAGAAGTGAAAGATAATGAAAAAGTGTGAAATGAACGATTATGAACGATGATAAAAGATAATAATGATGTTATCAAGATGTATGTATGTTGTGTGATCACGAGCGAAAGTAAAGGAAAGGTTTTTACTAAAGGTAATGTATTTTATTATTTAAAACTAGAACTCACTCAACAACGCTGACTTATTATGCATTTTCAGTTGGTATGTAGCTTGTGGTTGAGGATGGCACGAGGGTGAAGCTACTTGGCGGGCAAAGACTGCCATCCATCTCATGCAATAATAATGATGTTGTTCTGTAATACAACTAAGTGATATTTTGTAATCTTTTAAATGATAATATATTACTTGGCAAATGTATTTATTAAAGCATGAAATGATTTTTGATGAATTATGTCGCTGCAATATTTTTTTACTTAATAAATCTTAATATGTTTTGATATAAATGAGGTTGTGATTAGCCAACTGTGGGGTTCCCGGGAACGGGGCCTTACAAGTTGGTATCAGAGCCAAAGTTTAAAAGAAATGGGTAAATATTTTCAAAACCTAAACTTAAACTGAGAATGGGACCGAATGGAGGGATGCCAGCCCAAGTAGCAACGTGCCATCAGGTAATTTATTTCTTAAGGTTAACCGGTATTATGTGTGTGTGCTATCTGATTTATGTCAGGATATGAAATTCTTGGGGGTGAAGAGTAAAGTAAGTGGCTAATCACAACTGGCCACTATAATTAGGGACTTACTATGCTTGACATAAACTGAGCTATTACCTTGAATGACAGTGTTGGTGTTTGAATCTTATAGTGTTTAGAGGATGGCGGGTGGTAGATCTTCGAAGGCTTCTCGAGAAGGTGTGCAGGGTGGTCGTGGCGCCGGACCACGTGTCTCAAGAAACAAGGCTAAGGCTATTGAGATGGCTCCTACAGAGCCCCACCTTCATCACCAGGAAGGCGGTGATAAGAGTGCTAATCTGAGAGCCTTTGTGAAAGAGGCAGTGGTGGAGGAAGTTCTTCAGGTCATGCAGACGATCCTGCCTTTGGGGGTGACCGAGGTTATTCATGCTGTGAGGGAGGATGAAAAGAAAAAGAAGGAGGAGAGAAGGAGGACCATTGGGAGAGGTTCAGGTGAAGGGGAGCAACCAGAAACCGAGATGGTCGTCTCCAGTGATGAAAGGAAGAGGAAACGGTGTAGTTAACTGCCGAGGGGTGTAGTTATGGGGCATTTCAAAGATGCAAGCCCCCGACTATTGATGGTAACGGGAATGCTGCTGCTGCTCACCGATGGGCGAGGGAGATGGAGGCTGTGTTGGATATCAACGAATGTAGGGAGGATCAAAAGGTGAAGTTTGCTACTCACTCATTCATGGACTCGGCCTTGTGCTGGTGGGACAATATTGCAAGGCCCAGCGCAGCAAGGCTGTTGGGAGAATCAGGTGGAGTGAGTTAAAGAAGATGGCGATTGAGGAGTTTTATCCTCATAGGGAGCTTGACAAGATGAGAGAGAGTTCTTACAGCTGGAAGCGGGAACCATGACACACTAGCAGTATACTACTAAGTTCAATGAGATGGCAAGGCTGGTGCCGGATCAGGTGACGCTGGTGTCTAGGAAGATCAAGAGGTATATCCAGGGTTTGCCGACAGATATCCGCAGGCACATGATCGCCGCCTGGCCGAGTACTTTTAGGTTGGTGGTTGATCTGGTAGGGTGGCTGTATGATGAAAGAGAGGTGGCAGTGGTAGAGGTGAGTAAGAAGGGTGCTTATGTCAGGAATTGGAATGGGAAGCTGTTTGGTAGTGGTGGTTTCACTACAAATAACAAGACTGCAAGGGTGGATGATCAAAGGATAGTAACATCAGGTATGAGAAATAGGTGTGGTAAGTGCTGGAAGGAACATAAAGGGGAGTGTAAGTGGGGACTGAATCTCTGCTTCATGTGTGGGAAGCCCGGTCATATGGTTAGAGAGTGTGGGGTTGGAAGATGTTATAACTGTGGTGAAGAGGGCCATCTAAGCAGGGATTGCAAGAGGCCAAGGGCCGAGAGCTCCTGGGTGAAGAAAGGGGTTGAGAAGGAGGGACCGAAGGCAAAATCCAGAGCATTCATGATGTCCCGGGAGGAGGCTAGGGTGGACCCCGATGTCGTGTTAGGTACTTTCCTAGTAAATAAAACTTTTGCCTCTGTACTATTTGATTCTGGTGCTAGTAAGATTTTTATTTCTGCTGCCTTCTGTGCTAAGTTGCCTTTTAGGTGTAGAAAAATTGATAAGCCCTTCGATGTAGAAACTGCCATTGGTAAGTCTACCAGGATTTCTGATCTGATAGAAAATGGTGACATAGAGTTGGAAGGCCGTAGGTTCTCTGCTAAATTATTTGTGATGCCCCTAGGTGGATTCGATGTGGTTATAAGGATGGATTGGTTAGCAGCCTATGAGGCAAATATTATGTGTCACAAGAAGATGATCCGATTGACTACGCCTGATGGGAGTTCAGGGACGATCTACGGTGATCGAGTTACTACGGTTCCGAAGGTGATTTCGATGGTGGTGGCAGAGAAGTGCATGAAACATGGATGTAGTGCCTACCTGGCTTACGTGAAGGATGTGGATGCATTAGTACCACAATTGTTCGACGTACTAGTTGTGTGTGACTTTCCAGACGTGTTCCCAGAAGATTTACTAGGTGTGCCGCCGGACCGCGAGATCAAGTTCTAGATCGACTTGATACCTGGTGCTCAACTTGTTGCTAAGGCATCGTATCGATTGGCTCCATCTGAGATGAAGGAACTGATGGTTCAGTTGCAAGAGTTGTTGGATAAAGGGTTTATTCGACCGAGTATCTGTGCCTAGGGTGCTCCAGTCTTGTTTATAAAGAAGAAGGGTAGTAGTATGAGGATGTGCATCGCCTATCGTGAGTTAAACAAGTTGACGGTGAAGAACCGGTATCCGCTACCAAGGATTGATGACCTGTTTGATCAGCTCCAAGGTGCCAGTTGGTTTTCGAGAATAGATCTCCGATTTGGTTACCATTAGTTGAAGATGAAGGAGCAAGATATATCTAAAATAGATTTCTGCATGCGTTATGGACTTAACGACTTTCTCTTTATGTCTTTTGGTCTAACTAACGCGCCAGCTGCCTTTATGGATTTGATGAACCAGGTGTGTCGGCCGATGTTGGATAAATCAGTGATTGTGTTTATCGATGATATCCTGATTAATTCAAAGAGTGAAGAAGAGCATGCCGGTCACATTCGTTAGGTATTGGAGACACTTAGAAGAGAGAAGCTGTATGCTAAGTTCTTCAAGTGCGCTTTCTGGTTGCGCGAGGTTCAGTTTTTAGGTCATGTGATAGATTCCGAAGGGATCATGGTAGACCCGGCAAAGGTGGAGGCGGTGATGCAATGGAAGACTCCAAAGACGCCATCAAAGATCTGTAGTTTCTTGGGTTTAGCGGGATATTACAGGAGATTCGTTCAAGACTTTTCTAAGATAGCCTCACCGTTGACCATGCTGACCCGCAAGGATGTGAAGTTTGTATGGGGTCTGGAACAGAAGAATGCTTTTGAGGAGTTGAAGACAAGATTGACTCAAGCTCTTTTCTTGACGTTACCCAATGGGAATGAAGACTTGGTGGTCTATTCAGATGCTTCTTATTCAGGATTAGGTTGCATGCTGATGGAACAGGGAAGGGTTATAGCCTATGCATCCCAAAAGTTGAAAATCCATGAGGCTAATTACCCTACTCATGACTTGGAGCTAGCGGCTGTGGTCTTTGCATTGAAGATTTGGAGGCACTACTTGTACTGGACGAAGTGCACTATCTTCACCGACCACAAGAGCTTGAAATACTTCTTTGAGTAGAAGGACCTCAATATGAGGCAAAGGAAGTGGTTAGAGTTGATCAAGGATTATGATTGTGAGATCCACCACCATCCGGGCAAGGCCAACGTAGTGGCGGATGCCTTTAGCTGAAAGGAGAGACCCGAGCCAATCCGGGTGAAAGCTTACCAGTTGGTGATGACCTTCGATGTGCTGGCACAGGTCAATGAATTTCAAGATGAGGCACTGAAGGAAGATCGAATCAACTCCAAAAGAATGAAAGGTCTAGTGTCAGAGTTGGGTGAGAACACTCTGGGAGTTAGAACCCGCTTCGGGCGGATGTGGATCCCTCGTTATCGAGACCTATGGGGGCGAATCATGGATGAAGCTCATAATACTCGATACTCAATTCATCCCAGTGCTACAAAGATGTATCATGATATGAAGAAAGATTACTGGTAGCCGGGTATGAAGCGTGATGTAGCGGAGTATGTGAGCAAGTGCGTTACTTGCTTGCAAGTGAAGGCGGAGCATCAGAAGCCATACGGGAAGATCCAACCTTTGGATATACCCAAGTTGAAATGGGAGCACATCACCATGGACTTCATTACGAAGTTACCACGTACGGCAAGGGGTATGATGCTATATGGGTGATAGTTTAACGTTTGACGAAGAGTGCTCACTTTCTACCAATCCGGGAGACATATTATCTGAGACGTTGGTGGATCTGTTCATCAAAGAGATAGTAACACATCATGGTGTACCCATATCTATCATGTCTGACCGTGACACTCGGTTTACATCCATGTTTTGGAAGAGATTTCATGACGTGATGGGGACGAGGTTGCACATCAATACGATTTATCATCCTCAAATGGATAATCAGTTAGAGAGAACTATACAAACGCTTGAGGATATTCTCCGAGCATGCGTCCTTGATTCGGAGGAAGTTGGACGAACACTTACCGTTAGCTGAATTCTCATACAACACAGTTACCATGCCAGCATTGGTATGCCACCATATGAGAAACTATATGGTAGGAAGTGTAGAAAGCCCGTATGTTGGGGTGACATCGGGCAGAAGGAGTTGGGGAGTGTTGAAGTGATCAAGGCTACGACTGAAAAGTTGGAGAAGATCAAGGCCTTTATGAAGGCGGCAAAAGATAGGCAAAAGTCGTATGCTGACAAGAGGCGTAGACTGATTGAATTAAGGTGGGTGATAAAGTTATCTTGAAGGTTTCACCTTGGAAGGGGATCTGTGACATCCGGTAATTTTCCGTTACCAAACTCCGTTAGTTCCGTTAAGTCTTGCATACACGTGTCGTGCACACACACTAGTTGTCGTTGAACGTTGTACGTTGGTGACTTAAATAATCAGTAATGTTAAATTGATGATAATTAAGTTAACAATGTGATTATTAAGTTATGCTTATGTGATTTAAATGTTAACTGTAATTTTATCGCGTAACGTGAAAACGTGTATATTTATTTCGTGTGTTTTGTGATAAATGGAAATTATGCATGATTGTTATTTGTGATTAATAATATTGTGTTTAGTAGTTAAAAACTATTTAAAAACTATTCAAAAAGCCTAATCTTTATAAAATACAAACTATAAGGGTTAAAAGGGTAATTATCATTAAATAATTAAACAAAATCAAAATCCTAACCCTAATACACCATAATCGGCCGCGACTTCATCCCTCTCCCTCTCCCTTTGCGATTTCGGCCAAGAACACAACAAAGCCACGGATTTGATCGATTTCAAGCATCACAACAAGTTAGAACCATCAATTGCAAGCCATTACACGTTTAAAGGTTAGATTTTTACATGTTTTTGATGATTCTTCATGTTGGCCGAATGTTCCATGCGAAAACTGCAATTGGTGGTCGATTGATGCTTAGTTGTTGATGTTAATGTGTTTACTAGATAGATTACATGTTAATTAACGTCAAGTATGCAATAAAGGTTGGATTTTTACAAGTTTTTATGGAAATTACATTAGGGCCGAAACCCTAATTCGAAACTTGCAATTGGAGGCCGATTTGTTGATGTTGGTTGGTGTTATTATGTTAGTTGGATTGTATATATGCTAGTTAACGTCGATTATGCAAGAAAGCTATGATTTTGATACGTTGTTCATAGGTTACTAATAATAGTAACTTTATTTTGCATGAATTGATGATTGGATGATGTATGAATGTTATGGATGTGTTTGTGATGATGATTAGATGCTAAGTTGATGATATGAACAATTTAAAATCAAGAAGATGTCTTATAGTTCATACATTGCTAAAAATAGTAACTTTTGGTGTTGAACGTTGATGAATCATGATGATTAGGTGTTGTTGATCATGTTTAGATGTTGTCATGGACTTGAATTGGTATATAATTGATGAATCATGAATGTAGTGGGAGTTTGATGAATTGGGATGAACTTTCCCAAAAGGGAAACTTTAATTGTGCAAATCCTTGAATTGGATGATTTGAGCATGTTTGGGATATTAGGATCATGCTAGTGTGTTCATGGATGGTTTCTAAGGTGATGAAATGTGTTGTTTAGGTTATAGGGATGTTGATTTGGTTTGTTACCTGTTTTGGCCTGTTGTGATTCGCATGACTTGTGTGATATCTAGTTGTATGATGATCTAGGTAGTACATGTGGTTAATGAAGTGCTATATGTAATCAAGTTGTATGTGAACATGTATGATATGCTGTTGTGTTAGTATTAACGAGTTATCACCTATAATGTCACCAACGGGTCAAACGGGTCAACTGGGTCAAATGTGTCTTGTCTTTCTAAACCTTGAGTTCTTTGGTTGTAAGCACTTAGGGTTTCATGTTGATTCTGTGTACACGTACTTATGTACTCTTGTGTTCTAGGTGACCTTTGAAGGTTGTCTTTCCCTCTTTCTTTCAAGTTAAGCTCTAAGTTAATTCTTGCGCGCATCAGGTGAGTTCTTGCCCCACTCATTTTACATAATCTCTTTTGGGGGAGATAGCATACTGTTGATCACAAACGCTTTTATATATGAGTGTGTATAATATTGATATAGTGTGTTTACCATGGAAAGTCCTCACACTTTCGGATTGTTAATATTGAATAGCGGGGAAATTTTGGGTAGTACTACTGGGTCTGACGAGCCCCACCTGTGCGACTCGAGGTCAAACGGGTGCAATTTTGTCCTAACATATATTCGTCACGACCTGGTAAGTCGTGACGGGAGGCAACAAACGTAACACAGTCAGCTTCGATCGCGAAATCACTATGATTAATATTTTTATGTTAATAGACTAGCTATCTATTGCAATACACTACTTATGCTCTGGAAACTGTTGATTGGTTTATATTTTAACGCAAACTCTTGAACTCACCAACCATGTGTTGACTTGTTTAGTATGCTATTCTCAGGTTAAGGTTGCCAGTTGCCTAGGAGCACGCACACCAGCATCGTTGAGTTGTCTACATTTGTTTGTTTACAAATTTGGGATTATTTTCATATTAAACATTTGTGTTTGGGGCGCGTATGTTTTGCGCATTCTCTTTACATACTACTTGTTTTGGGTTTTCTGGTTTTAAAAACGCGCTTCCGCAGTATTTTAAACGTTAACTCTGGTTTTGTTTATTAATCATATAGAGTCGTTCTTGGTAACTAATGACTGAGATCCTGGTATGTCACGCGCCTCGCGGTAAAACCCCGCACGCGGATTTTGAGGGTGTGACAGATTGGTATCAGAGCCATTGGTTATAGGGAACTAGGTTGCATACACACACTAGACTATAACCGCACAGTTGTTAGTTACTTATCGCTTACTCTCCTTACTGTATACTCATTGGCATACGCAACACGTACTTCGCAGCATGGCATCGTCGTCCAGAAATTTAGGCAAGAGACCTGCACGATCTGAGTCACCTCCTACTTCTCCCGTACCGGATAGGGGATTTAACTGGCCTCGACATCCTTATCCTCCTGGCGAGATAGACTGGGATCAGCCTTTCATACCTCCTGAGCTCGATCCTCCGCGTAACTGGGATTTCTACCCCACTTACATAAACCGTATGGCTTATAGAGAACGCGTACCACCAGTAGCACCTACACGACCTAGGACTAGGTCATCAACCGCCTCTACTTTGCCTACACTTCCTACTTGAGCATCCTCTGGAGCAGGCATTTGCAGCCCTAGTAGCCACACTGGACACAGAGCGACAGCGGATTAGAGGACTCACTGATGAGAACTCTGCATTACGATCTGAGATGCGTCAGCTGCGTTTCCAGGTAGAGACGCTTCAGGAGCGACTTTCGATGGCCATTGGTGGACATCATACGCTGGCAGGCAACGTGGTAGCACTTAGTGGGCGCATGGACGCACAGATCACCATAATTGTGATCGATGATAGGTTTGCTGATTTAGAGGCACAGCTAGCAGCACTTCAGGTTGCTGAAGCCCCTGCACCTTTGGTGGACCCTGATGAGGAAGACCCAGAAGAGAACCCGAGGAAGCCCCCGAAGAAGAACCAGTAGAGATGGATGAGGACAGTGACGGATCTGATGTACTGGACTGATCCTACCTTTTAAATGACTTAGACTATGTAGTGTTTCTTTTCTTTGAAACCTATGTGGGAAGGGTTGTTTCCCACCCAACTGACAAACTTAAATTTTGACATTGATGGAATATTTTGTGACTCAATTGCAATTTATTTATCTTTGATTATTATTTCTGTTATAAATGTTGTGGTTGTGGTGAATGCATTATTTCTTATTGTTTACTGTACCTTGATGAGATTAATGTGTTGGATGTTACTCATTATTGTAATTGTGAATTTTAAAGTGAAATATGGACGCACGTGGAAGAGGACGTGGGCGTGGTCGTGGACGTGGCGCCGGAGGCCGTGGAGCCGGAGCCATAAACATGACGCCTGCGGAATTGGCGGCATTAATTAACGAACATGTTCAGGCGGCAGTGGCTGCTGCCCAACCGGGACAACCAGCAGGTAAATGATAACAAGAGGTTAAACTAATTATCCTAGTTATTTGTCTAGGATATCTGACTAATGTTTGGGTTGTCAAAACAGGACCACCACCATGTACCTACAAGTCCTTCATGGACTGTAAACCCCATACCTACAGCGGGACGGAAGGAGCTGTAGGGCTTGTAAGGTGGTTTGAGAAGACAGAGTCTGTCTTCGCGAAATGCAACTGCCCGCCTGCTGATCAGGTGAAGTATGCCACCGGGACATTGGAAGGCGCAGCACTTTCCTGGTGGAATGCCCAGGTACAAATGCTGGGTCAAGCCATGGCCAATGAACTACCTTGGGATGAGTTTAAGGGAATTATGACTGAAGAATACTGCCCCCGAAATGAAGTGCAGAAACTGGAGATTGAGTTCTGGCAACTCAAAATGCAAGGCTCAGAAATTGAAGCCTACACGACTCGTACTCATGAGTTAGCCACTTTATGCCCAGGGATGGTGAATGAAATGCACAAGAGGGTGGAGCATTATATACGGGGATTGGTGCCCGAAATTCAAAGTATGGTAACTGCCTCTAACCCCACTACCATACAACAAGCTATCCGAACAGCCCACAGGCTGACTGACCAGGCAGTTGAGCAAGGACGGTTACCCAAACGGGTGCGGTGGCAAGCGTGCCCGACCAGAAACGCAAGTGGGATGGTTCAAGCAACAAGGGATCGTCATCCAGCAGCCAATCTCAACCTCAACAACAGCAGCAAAGTCAGCAACAGCAACGGAAGTTCGATAACAACCGAAGCTTCAACCAGGCGACTCCCTCAAATCAAGGACCCGGTGGGTATGGTGGAAGACTGCCGAAGTGCAACCGGTGTAACTACCACCATGTGGGTCGATGTGATAACTTCAAGTGCCAACGTTGTGGGAAGATTGGTCATGCAGCCAAAGACTGTCGGGGTGAACTGATGAAGAAGCCTCAACAATCACAAGAAACTCCGAAAGGTTGTTTTGAGTGCGGAAAAGAAGGCCATTACAAACGCAACTGTCCCCAGCTTAAGAGGAATGGTAATGGCAACAACAACAATGGGAACAACAACAATAATAACAATGGCAACAACAATAACAACAACAATGGTAATGGCAACAACAATGGTGGAAACAACAATGGAGCCAAAGGAAGAGCCTTCGTCATTGGCTCAGGTGAGGCTCTAAACGATCCTACAACAGTAACTGGTAAATTTTCGGTTAATGGTTGTTTTGCTACCGTATTATTCGATACCGGAGCCGATAGAAGTTTCGTGTCCACTAGGTTCTGTAGTCTTTTAAGTGATATGCCCTCAGCCTTAGAATCTAAATACACCGTAGAGTTAGCTGACGGTACACAGATTCACGTAACGCATATTCTTAGAGACTGCAAGATAGAGCTTGCTGGTCATACATTCACCATAGATCTCATGCCTGTTACACTAGGAAGTTTGATGTGGTAGTAGGCATGGATTGGCTTTCCGATAAACAAGCAGAAGTCATATGCCACGAGAAGATCATACGGATTCCCCTTGGTGAAGAAGTCCTTACGGTCAGAGGTGATAGGAGTGGTGCGGTGATAGGCATCATCTCGTTTATGAAAGCACAGAAGTTGTTACGAAAGGGTCGACTGGCCATATTAGCACTCGTCACAGATAAACAGATCGAGGAAAAGAAGATAGAGGATATCCCCGTAGTTCGTGAGTTTCCTGAGGTGTTTCCGGAAGACCTGCCTGGATTACCGCCTCATCGTCAAGTTGAATTCCAGATTGAGTTGACTCCAGGAGCCGCTCCAATTGCGAGAGCACCGTACCGGTTAGCTCCGAACGAACTGCAGGAATTATCTGCCCAACTACAAGAGTTGTTGGATAAAGGGTTCATCCGACCGAGTTCGTCGCCCTGGGGAGCGCCAGTTCTATTTGTGAAGAAGAAGGATGGTACATTTCGAATGTGCATTGACTATAGGGAACTGAACAAGGTTACTATCAAGAATAGATATCCCTTACCTCGTATCGATGATTTGTTTGATCAACTGCAAGGATCAAGCTATTACTCTAAGATTGATCTGAGGTCTGGGTATCATCAGCTGAGAGTTCGAGAAGAGGACATCTCGAAGACTGCTTTCCGTACACGATATGGTCACTATGAATTTTTGGTCATGCCATTTGGGTTGACGAATGCACCAGCAGTATTCATGGACCTCATGAATCGCGTGTGCAAACCCTATCTTGATCAGTTTGTTATCGTCTTTATTGATGACATACTGATATACTCAAGGACCGAGGAAGAACATGAGAAGCACTTACGTTTAATCTTGGAATTACTTAGAGAGGAACAACTGTACGCAAAGTTTTCTAAGTGTGATTTCTGGATACGTGAGGTACAATTCTTGGGTCATATTGTCAACGAGAAGGGAATACATGTTGATCCTGCTAAGATTGAAGCGATAAAGAATTGGTCTGTTCCTAAGACACCAAGTGAGATACGACAATTCCTTGGATTAGCGGGATATTATCGACGATTCATTGAAGGATTCTCTAAGATTGCACAACCTCTCACAGCCTTGACTCACAAGGGAACGACGTACAAATGGGGTGAGAGTCAGGAATCTGCTTTTCAGTTGCTGAAACATAAATTGTGTAGCGCACCAATATTAGCGTTACCGGATGGTAGTGATGACTTCGTAGTCTACTGCGATGCGTCTATTCAAGGACTTGGATGCGTCCTGATGCAGCGGGATAAAGTGATAGCTTACGCCTCTAGACAATTGAAGATTCATGAGAAGAACTATACCACCCATGACTTGGAACTGGGTGCGGTAGTTTTTGCCTTAAAGATCTGGAGACATTACTTGTACGGTACCAAATGCACCATCTACACCGATCACAAGAGTCTTCAGCACATCTTTGAGCAAAAGGAGTTGAACATGAGGCAAAGACGCTGGGTGGAATTGTTAAACGACTATGATTGTGCTATTAAGTACCACCCGGGGAAAGCAAATGTAGTTGCTGATGCGTTGAGTAGAAAAGAGACTGCTAAACCTCGACGTGTGCGAGCTCTGCAACTAACGATTAGTACGCAATTACCTGAACAAATCCGAGAGGCTCAAACAGAAGCTCTGAAACAGAAAACATTGGGTCTGAATCGTTAAGGGGTATGGAAAAACAATTGGAAGTAAAAGCGGATGGAATTCGTTACTTCATGGATAGACTATGGGTACCTCTACACGGAAATCTGAGAGACTTGGTGATGAGTGAGGCTCACAAGTCCAAGTATTCTATACATCCTGGATCTGACAAGATGTACCACGATTTGAAGGCGCACTATTGGTGGCCTAACATGAAAGCAGATGTAGCTACTTATGTGAGCAAGTGTCTGACCTGCTCGAAGGTTAAAGTGGAGTATCAGAAACCATCTGGTCTACTACAACAACCCGAGATCCCTATGTGGAAGTGGGATCAAATATCAATGGATTTTATTACTAAGTTACCTCGCACTTCTACGGGTTGTGATACAATATGGGTTATCGTGGACCGATTGACAAAATCTGCTCATTTCCTAGCGATAAAGGAAACAGATAAGATGGAGAAGTTAACCCGACTTTATCTGAAGGAGATCGTTTCGAGGCATGGAGTACCGATCTCAATCATTTCTGATCGCGATTCTCGTTTCACATCACACTTCTGGCAGTCGTTGCAGAAAGCTTTAGGTACGCGATTGGATATGAGTACTGCTTATCATCCACAGACTGATGGTCAAAGCGAGCGTACTATACAGACTTTGGAGGACATGTTACGTGCTTGTGTGATTGACTTCGGGAATAACTGGGAAGTTCACCTACCATTGGTGGAATTTTCTTACAACAACAGTTATCACACTAGCATAAAGGCAGCACCTTTTGAAGCTTTATATGGGAGAAAGTGTAGATCACCAGTTTGCTGGGCTGAAATTGGTGATAGTCAATTAACGGGTCCCGAGTTAGTACACGAGACAACTGAGAAGATTGTTCAGATAAGAAACCGCATGGCCGCAGCGCGAGACAGACAGAAAAGCTATGCTGACAAACGACGAAAACCTTTGGAATTTCAGACAGGTGACAAGGTTTTATTAAAGTCTCACCATGGAAAGGCGTAGTTCGGTTTGGTAAGCGAGGAAAGCTAAATCCGAGATACGTTGGACCATTTGAGATAGTGGAAAGAATTGGTCCAGTGGCTTATCGACTAGCCTTACCTGATTCATTGAGTGGAATCCATGATGTATTCCATGTTTCAAATCTAAAGAAATGTTTAACGGATGAAACGATGGTCGTACCACTGGAAGAAGTTCAAGTAGACGAACAGTTACGTTTCATTGAGGAACCTGTCGAAGTGATGGATCGTGAGGTGAAAACGCTTAAGCAAAGCAAGATACCCATTGTCAAAGTTCGTTGGAACTCGAGACGTGGACCAGAATTCACGTGGGAACGTGAAGACCAAATGAAGCTTAAGTACCCTCAGCTATTCGAAAGGACGATGCCAGCCGGCGAAGGTACTGATTAAATTTCGGGACGAAATTTCTTTCAACATGGGGATGATGTGACAACTCATCCAAAACTCACACGATTTCGATTTCCTTGTGCCAATGCAGTAGACCAGTGATGGAACACTCACCATGTAACGCAATTTTCGGGACGAAAATTCTTTCAACATGGGGATAATGTGACATCCGGTAATTTTCCGTTACCAAACTCCGTTAGTTCCGTTAAGTCTTGCATACACGTGTCGTGCACACACACTAGTTGTCGTTGAACGTTGGTGACTTAACAATAATCAGTAATGTTAAATTGATGATAATTAAGTTAACAATGTGATTATTAAGTTATGCTTATGTGATTTAAATGTTAACTGTAATTTTATCGCGTAACGTGAAAACGTGTATATTTATTTCGTGTGTTTTGTGATAAATGGAAATTATGCATGATTGTTATTTGTGATTAATAATAATTGTGTTTAGTAGTTAAAAACTATTTAAAAACTATTCAAAAAGCCTAATCTTTATAAAATACAAATTATAAGGGTTAAAAGGGTAATTATCATTAAATAATTAAACAAAATCAAAATCCTAACCCTAATACACCCATAATCGGCCGCGACTTCATCCCCTCTCCCTCTCCCTTTGCGATTTCGGCCAAGAACACCAACAAAGCCACGGATTTGATCGATTTCAAGCATCACAACAAGTTAGAATCATCAATTGCAAGCCATTACACGTTTAAAGGTTAGATTTTTACATGTTTTTGATGATTCTTCATGTTGGCCGAATGTTCCATGCGAAAACTGCAATTGGTGGTCGATTGATGCTTAGTTGTTGATGTTAATGTGTTTACTAGATAGATTACATGTTAATTAACGTCAAGTATGCAATAAAGGTTGGATTTTTACAAGTTTTTATGGAAATTACATTAGGGCCGAAACCCTAATTCGAAACTTGCAATTGGAGGCCGATTTGTTGATGTTGGTTGGTGTTATTATGTTAGTTGGATTGTATATATGCTAGTTAACGTCGATTATGCAAGAAAGCTATGATTTTGATACGTTGTTCATAGGTTACTAATAATAGTAACTTTATTTTGCATGAATTGATGATTGGATGATGTATGAATGTTATGGATGTGTTTGTGATGATGATTAGATGCTAAGTTGATGATATGAACAATTTAAAATCAAGAAGATGTCTTATAGTTCATACATTGCTAAAAATAGTAACTTTTGGTGTTGAACGTTGATGAATCATGATGATTAGGTGTTGTTGATCATGTTTAGATGTTGTCATGGACTTGAATTGGTATATAATTGATGAATCATGAATGTTGGTGTTTGATGAAATTGGGATGAACTTTCCCAAAAGGGAAACTTTAATTGTGCAAATCCTTGAATTGGATGATTTGAGCATGTTTGGGATATTAGGATCATGCTAGTGTGTTCATGGATGGTTTCTAAGGTGATGAAATGTGTTGTTTAGGTTATAGGGATGTTGATTTGGTTTGTTACCTGTTTTGGCCTGTTGTGATTCGCATGACTTGTGTGATATCTAGTTGTATGATGATCTAGGTAGTACATGTGGTTAATGAAGTGCTATATGTAATCAAGTTGTATGTGAACATGTATGATATGCTGTTGTGTTAGTATTAACGAGTTATCACCTATAATGTCACCAACGGGTCAAACGGGTCAACTGGGTCAAATGTGTCTTGTCTTTCTAAAACCTTGAGTTCTTTGGTTGTAAGCACTTAGGGTTTCATGTTGATTCTGTGTACACGTACTTATGTACTCTTGTGTTCTAGGTGACCTTTGAAGGTTGTCTTTCCCTCTTTCTTTCAAGTTAAGCTCTAAGTTAATTCTTGCGCGCATCAGGTGAGTTCTTGCCCCACTCATTTTACATAATCTCTTTTGGGGGAGATAGCATACTGTTGATCACAAACGCTTTTATATATGAGTGTGTATAATATTGATATAGTGTGTTTACCATGGAAAGTCCTCACACTTTCGGATTGTTAATATTGAATAGCGGGGAAATTTTGGGTAGTACTACTGGGTCTGACGAGCCCCACCTGTGCGACTCGAGGTCAAACGGGTGCAATTTTGTCCTAACATATATTCGTCACGACCTGGTAAGTCGTGACGGGAGGCAACAAACGTAACACAGTCAGCTTCGATCGCGAAATCACTATGATTAATATTTTTATGTTAATAGACTAGCTATCTATTGCAATACACTACTTATGCTCTGGAAACTGTTGATTGGTTTATATTTTAACGCAAACTCTTGAACTCACCAACCATGTGTTGACTTGTTTAGTATGCTATTCTCAGGTTAAGGTTGCCAGTTGCCTAGGAGCACGCACACCAGCATCGTTGAGTTGTCTACATTTGTTTGTTTACAAATTTGGGATTATTTTCATATTAAACATTTGTGTTTGGGGCGCGTATGTTTTGCGCATTCTCTTTACATACTACTTGTTTTGGGTTTTCAGTTTTAAAAACGCTTCCGCAGTATTTTAAACGTTAACTCTGGTTTTGTTTATTAATCATATAGAGTCGTTCTTGGTAACTAATGACTGAGATCCTGGTATGTCACGCGCCTCGCGGTAAAACCCCGCACGCGGATTTTGAGGGTGTGACAGATTGGTATCAGAGCCATTGGTTATAGGGAACTAGGTTGCATACACACACTAGACTATAACCGCACAGTTGTTAGTTACTTATCGCTTACTCTCCTTACTGTATACTCATTGGCATACGCAACACGTACTTCGCAGCATGGCATCGTCATCCAGAAATTTAGGCAAGAACCTGCACGATCTGAGTCACCTCCTACTTCTCCCATACCGGATAGGGGATTTAACTGGCCTCGACATCCTTATCCTCCTGGCGAGATAGACTGGGATCAGCCTTTCATACCTCCTGAGCTCGATCCTCCGCGTAACTGGGATTTCTACCCCACTTACATAAACCGTATGGCTTATAGAGAACGCGTACCACCAGTAGCACCTACACGACCTAGGACTAGGTCATCAACCGCCTCTACTTTGCCTACACTTCCTACTTTGAGCATTCCTCTGGAGCAGGCATTTGCAGCCTAGTAGCCACACTGGACACAGAGCGACAGCGTATTAGAGGACTCACTGATGAGAACTCTGCTTTACGATCTGAGATGCGTCAGCTGCGTTTCCAGGTAGAGACGCTTCAGGAGCGACTTTCGATGGCCATTGGTGGACATCATACGCTGGCAGGCAACGTGGTAGCACTTAGGGCGCATGGACGCACAAGATCACCATAATGTTGTGATCGATGATAGGTTTGCTGATTTAGAGGCACAGCTAGCAGCACTTCAGGTTGTTGAAGCCCCTGCACCTTTGGTGGACCCTGATGAGGAAGACCCAGAAGAGGAACCCGAGGAAGCCCCCGAAGAAGAACCAGTAGAGATGGATGAGGACAGTGACGGATCTGATGTACTGGACTGATCCTACCTTTAAATGACTTAGACTATGTAGTGTTTCTTTTCTTTGAAACCTATGTGGGAAGGGTTGTTTCCCACCCAACTGACAAACTTAAATTTTGACATTGATGGAATATTTTGTGACTCAATTGCAATTTATTTATCTTTGATTATTATTTCTGTTATAAATGTTGTGGTTGTGGTGAATGCATTATTTCTTATTGTTTACTGTACCTTGATGAGATTAATGTGTTGGATGTTACTCATTATTGTAATTGTGAATTTTAAAGTGAAATATGGACGCACGTGGAAGAGGACGTGGGCGTGTGGCGTGGTCGTGGACGGACGCGGAGGCCGTGGAGCCGGAGCCATAAACATGACGCCTGCGGAATTGGCGGCATTAATTAACGAACATGTTCAGGCGGCAGTGGTGCTGCCCAACCGGGACAACCAGCAGGTAAATGATGACAAGAGGTTAAACTAATTATCCTAGTTATTTGTCTAGGATATCTGACTAATGTTTGGGTTGTCAAAACAGGACCACCACCATGTACCTACAAGTCCTTCATGGACTGTAAACCCCATACCTACAGCGGGACGGAAGGAGCTGTAGGGCTTGTAAGGTGGTTTGAGAAGACAGAGTCTGTCTTCGCGAAATGCAACTGCCCGCCTGCTGATCAGGTGAAGTATGCCACCGGGACATTGGAAGGCGCAGCACTTTCCTGGTGGAATGCCCAGGTACAAATGCTGGGTCAAGCCATGGCCAATGAACTACCTTGGGATGAGTTTAAGGAATTATGACTGAAGAATATTGCCCCCGAAATGAAGTGTAGAAACTGGAGATTGAGTTCTGGCAACTCAAAATGCAAGGCTCAGAAATTGAAGCCTACACGACTCGTACTCATGAGTTAGCCACTTTATGCCCAGGGATGGTGAATGAAATGCACAAGAGGGTGGAGCATTATATACGGGGATTGGTGCCGAAATTCAAAGTATGGTAACTACCTCTAACCCCACTACCATACACAAGCTATCCGAACAGCCCACAGGCTGACTGACCAGGCAGTTGAGCAAGGACGGTTACCCAAACGAGGTGCGGTGGCAAGCGTGCCCGACCAGAAACGCAAGTGGGATGGTTCAAGCAACAAGGGATCGTCATCCAGCAGCCAATCTCAACCTCAACAACAGCAGCAAAGTCAGCAACAGCAACGGAAGTTCGATAACAATCGAAGCTTCAACCAGGTGACTCCCTCAAATCAAGGACCCGGTGGGTATGGTGGAAGACTGCCAAGTGCAACCGGTGTAACTACCACCATGTGGGTCGATGTGATAACTTCAAGTGCCAACGTTGTGGGAAGATTGGTCACGCAGCCAAGGACTGTCGGGGTGAACTGATGAAGAAGCCTCAACAATCACAAGAAACTCCGAAAGGTTGTTTTGAGTGCGGAAAAGAAGGCCATTACAAACCAACTGTCCCCAGCTTAAGAGGAATGGTAATGGCAACAACAACAATGGGAACAACAACAATAATAACAATGGCAACAACAATAACAACAACAATGGTAATGGCAACAACAATGGAGGCAATAACAACAATGGAGCCAAAGGAAGAGCCTTCGTCATTGGCTCAGGTGAGGCTCTAAACGACCCTACAACAGTAACTGGTAAATTTTCGGTTAATGGTTGTTTTGCTACCGTATTATTCGATACCGGAGCCGATAGATTTCGTGTCCACTAGGTTCTGTAGTCTTTTAAGTGATATGCCCTCAGCCTTAGAATCTAAATACACCGTGGAGTTAGCTGACGGCACACAGATTCACGTAACGCATATTCTTAGAGACTGCAAGATAGAGCTTGCTGGTCACACATTCACCATAGATCTCATGCCTGTTACATAGGAAGTTTCGATGTGGTAGTAGGCATGGATTGGCTTTCCGATAAACAAGCAGAATTCATATGCCACGAGAAGATCATACGGATTCCCTTGGTGAAGAAGTCCTTACGGTCAGAGGTGATAGGAGTGGTGCGGTGATAGGCATCATCTCGTTTATGAAAGCACAGAAGTGTTACGAAAGGGTGACTGGCCATATTAGCATCGTCACAAGATAAACAGACGAGGAAAAAGAAGATAGGGATATCCCGTAGTTGTGAGTTTCCTGAGGTGTTTCCGGAAGACCTGCCTGGATTACCGCTCATCGTCAAGTTGAATTCCAGATTGAGTTGACTCCAGGAGCCGCTCCAATTGCGAGAGCACCGTACAGGTTAGCTCCGAACGAACTGCAGGAATTATCTGCCCAACTACAAGAGTTGTTGGATAAAGGGTTCATCCGACCGAGTTCGTGCTCCCTGGGGAGCGCCAGTTCTATTTGTGAAGAAGAAGGATGGTACATTTTGAATGTGCATTGATATAGGGAATGAAACAAGGTTACTATCAAGAATAGATATCCGTTACCTCGTATCGATGATTGTTTGATCAACTACAAGGATCAAGCTATACTCTAAGATGATCTGAGGTCTGGGTATCATCAGTGAGAGTTCGAGAAGAGGACATCTCGAAGAAGACTGCTTCCGTACACGATATGGTCACTATGAATTTTGGTCATGCCATTGGGT